>ML682006.1:27210052-27375334 GCA_007922195.1 Podocnemis expansa
GGCCCAGCCCCGCCCCCAGCAGGAGTGGGACCGCTGGGGATTCCGGGGGCGGGGCCGCCGGGGGATTCTGGGGGCGGGGCCGCCGGGGATTCCTGGCCGGCGCTCACTCCGGCCCCAGCAGCAGCGGGCTCCAGCCATGCATCGGGGCCGTGCCACCAGGTTTCGGGGCAGCGGGGGCTTTAAAGCCCCTGGGATGAGGCGCCCCACTGTGCCTCTCCTGGAGGGTGCCTGCAGTCCCCTGCAGGCACTGGCAGAGTGAGGCGCAGCCCCGCTCCTGACTCTGCCGGTGCCTGCAGCCCTCTGCAGGCACCCATGGGGGCAGCGCCCCTCTGCCTGCAGTCCCCTCCCCAAATGGAATAGGAGGTCCACACTGTGGACCTGCTATTTCGCTCCCTTATTTCGCAGACAAAGTTTTTGTCCTGTGAAATAAGGTGTTTTCGATTTAACTTGTTATTTCGAAACAGCTTGTTCGAAACGTCTTGTTTCGAAACAAGCCTGCCCTGTGTGAACATAGCCCTAGTGAACTTTAATGAAAAACAAACCAAGGCAGCCATCTAATTATCCAAAAAGTAATTTAAAAATATATGAAATATTTGATGAAATAGTTTTGAACAGCCCTATTTTACAGTTTCTCTCCAGCACCACAAGGTGTGAATTCGGTTATTTTAATTCTCACACAGTTGCATGGATGGTTCAGGGCGCCCTAGCTTGTGCTTAACACACCTGTGCATACAATCCTTTCTTGGTCCTCTGCCTCCTCTGCTGGATGATGTTTGTTGTGTTAACAGTGATGTAGACAGCGGGTTGATAGGCCATATCTTTCAGCCCCACAACCCAGGTGTGACTGGTGTGTAGTCCAGTATTTACTAAAACATGTTTAGTCCACTAAGTAAACTGAGCTCAGTCAGTCACTTAATCCCAGCCTTTAGGGGCCAACCAGCTGTGTTAGTAGTGGAGACCCCTAGAGCGTCTGTGATAGAATATGCCTGGAAGCAGCACGATTAGGATCAGAGAGGGAGATCATATTCTTCTGGCCTGAGGCCACAAACACCATAGGCTGACCTAACTCTGCAGTAAAACAAACAAGGAGTCCTGTGGCACTTACGACTAACAAATGTATTTATTGCAGAACTTTTGTGGGAGAAAATCCTGTTTCATCAGACACTCTGAAGAGGGGGGAACTTAGCGTAGATCAGGACTGAGAGACACTGTCTATTATCTGCTGTAATACAGTAAACCTCTCACCTGTGATCTTAAAGTCACTGATACCAGCACATGGCAGCAACTCTGGATGCACCAAATGGTGCTGCTGCATGAAGCTACTGCTTGGGTCACAGAAACCTGTCACCCCAGAGAGGAGTATCCATTTTCAGGGCCTGACCAGCAGCCTAAACTCACCTGTGTTGCGCTGAACTGTAACTGATTAGTGCAACCAAGAAAAGCATCATTCAGCCTGCTCCTAGCCATCTGCTGTGCATGAAATAGGATCCTGTGACTACAGCTTGTGGGAGGGAAATGCATTTTTACTCTATTTGATGTGACATATTTTGACATTTCCTTTGCTGAACACACCATTTTACATCTGATTCAAAATCTTTGTTCTCCCCACTCCCATCCAATAGACATATGTGTTGTGGGATGGCACTTGTTGATAGCTACAGACAAGCTAAACGCAAAACCTGAAGCATCAGGAGGGTGGGCTTTGTGAGTGAGTTTTAATTTGCAGTGCTAGCAGGCTATTATCCTTTGTGAATCAGTCAACAGAGACCCAACAAATGTAACATTCTAGTGACTTGGTACATGAATGGCTAAGTTTCTAGAGGCTGTAGCTTAAGCATGCATTATATTGCAAATAAGTGCACAACTCTATATAAAAATAGAAATTAAACTCATAGGCTATGTCCACACATAGACGCTTATTTCAAAATAAGTTAATTCAAAATGTTAATTTGAAATAAAATCGTTATTTCGAACTAACAAATCAAAATAAGCAAAAACCTCAAATCGAAATAGCAAGTTCGGACACAGGACTTGCTATTTCGAATCAGGAGAGGGGCACCTTGGGAGGTGTGGCAACATGCCCCCCTCCCTGGGCTATCCCCCACCCAATATATAGAAAAAAGAAGGCACCCTGGGAAGGAGAAGGGCAAAAGTGTTAATTCAAAATAATGGTTATTTCAAAATAACACATCTGAACAGTGTTATTGCGAAACAACCATTTCAAAATAATGGCTATTTCGATTTCAGCCTAGGTTTTACTATTTCGAAATAAGGTTCGTTATTTTGAAATGACGGGGCTTGTCATTTCAAAATAATGAAACATTGTTTGGACATAACAACTTTTAAATTGAAACTATGACCGTTCTTTCAATTTAAAAGCTACGTGTGGACATAGCCATAGATTTATAGGCTCGAAGATCAGAATGGACCAGTATGATCATCTAGTCTGACCTCCTACACATTGCATGCCAGAAAACAAAACTAAACAGTATGGTCATAAAATTGTTTGAAGAACTTAGGACCGAATGTAATTCTTGGGTGCCTATATCCCTCTCTGCGGACTTCAGCAGGATCCGTCAAAGGGAATGATACTTTCCTGCTCTGATTCTGTGAATTACTGAGTTCATTATGTACAGGCAGAACAAGCAGATACTCAGGATCAAACTTAGTACAACTAAAAGTAAAAGTTCACCACTTAATAGATGCAGACTGTGTTGAAGACTTCAAAGGGAACAGTCTAGAATATTTGCTATATATTTGTCTCCTAGATGCTAGTGTAGCAGCAACATGTTGGGAGGAGAAGGGGGGTGGTCAGGGATCCATTAGGCCTTCGCATTGCCTAGTAGCTGGAGTGGTTCCAAGGGGCTGCTTGGGTAAATCAGAGCAGCCTGAAAAAGTGGTGGACTGGTGCAGTGCCCTCAGCCTTGAGGACTGCACAAATGGCTTAAGCCACTTCTCTGCTCCCCCTTCCTGTGCTTGTAAAGCACTTGGCATTCTAACTGTGTGCATTTGGCACAATGGATTAGTGTGGGTTTGTTGGTGGGGGTGGACTCTTCATTAACTTTGCCCACAGGTCAGGCACGCTGACTCCCAGAGCTGTAGAGATCTCTGCCATTACAGAGATGCCAAATAAGCCTCTGCTGCCTTTGAGCTATGCTTTTTAGGTCAGCATGCCTGTGTCTGTCCCAGGGAATCCCATTTTACCATCTCCCATGGATGAGCTTTTCTCTGGCATTTATTCTTTACATGGAACTCCAGATTGCATCTGAACCCTCAGCCTATGAATCCTTGGGCCTGAGGCTATCACTCAAATTTCTCCTAAGGATGACTGTAAAAGAACGGCCTTTCATTTAGCTGAGGAGAGGGCTGGTGAACTGAGGCCTCAGACATCTCTGTGTCCCTTGCACAAGTCTATTTAAAGGGCTCCTTCACCTTTAGTTACCTTCTGGTGGTGCTTGAGGCAGTGTAACATGCTTACAGGGAGAGTAGCTATACTCTGTCGTTAATGTGAACCACATTTGAACTCAGTGGCTAAATTGCTTGTGAAGAGAACTCCCTTTGTTGTGCATAAAGAGGTGTGTATGCTTGCCCTGAATCTAAAGCTAATCTGATCCCCACAGTCATCAATGTGGTGGCTTTTCAGGAGCCTTTTGGAAAGAATTTGTCATCTCGGGCCATGGAGTCCACTGCCACCCCCATGTAGTCCATTGCCACACAACAAGTGTCTAAATCACAACAAAGTCATGCTCTTTTGGCACCAAATGAGAGTTCCAAATGGAAGCCTGACATGTAAATTGGGCTTGGAGATTGAATTAATTTCTGTCCTTCAGGGACTGGTTGCTATAGGCCAGTGATGGAATTAATAAGACAGAGTCTGGCTGGGTAAAAATCACACTGGGGAAGAAAGAAGGGAAGATTCTGTCTGGGTAAAAATCACACTGGAGAAGAGTTTCTCCTGGGACAGTGCTTGGGGTTTGCTACAGATCACTGGGATCTGATT
The DNA here is from genome assembly GCA_007922195.1 of Podocnemis expansa. Classification (NCBI taxonomy): domain Eukaryota; kingdom Metazoa; phylum Chordata; order Testudines; family Podocnemididae; genus Podocnemis; species Podocnemis expansa. Next base: position 27,214,053 of record ML682006.1, read on the forward strand.
GGGATACAGACAGAGACCTCTTTAAGGCCTTTAATGAAGTAAAAACTACTGGGGATTATAAGAGACTTGAATTTACCAGATACAAACTGGAGGACCCATGCTAGTAGTAATAATAGAGCCTAGATTTTCCTGGATGTGCTAGCTGATGAGTTCCTTCATCAAACAATTAATGAATCAACAAGAGGGGATGCTGTCTTAGATTTGGTATTGGTGAGAAGTGAGGATGTCAGGGGCACTGGTTGTAAGGGTCAGTCTTGGTTTGAGGACCATGAGCTAATTCAGTTCAAACTAAATGGAAGGATAAACAAAAATAAATCTGTGACTAAGGTCTTTGATTTCAAAAGGGCTTTTTAAAAAATAAAGAGAATTAGGTAAGGAAGTAGGCTGGACTGAAGAACTCATAGATATAAAGGTGGAGGAGGCTTGTAATCACTTCAAGTTAAACTTGCAGGAACTACCTGAGGGCTGCATTCCAAGAAGGGGGGAAAATACATAGGCAAGAGCTAGATGTAGACCGAGCTAGATGAGTAAGCATATCTGACAGGTGATTAAAAGGAATCCCAAAGCCTACAAGGAATGGAAGATGGGAGAGCTACCTCTTCAAGGTCAGAATATACAGAGATGAAGTGAGAGAGGCCAAAAGTGAAGCAGAGTTGGACCTTGCAAAGGGAATTAAAACCAAGGAAGAAGTGGGACTGCTAAACACTGAAGGTGGTTTGGAGCTCAAAGATAATCTAGGCATGGCTGAATATCTAAATGAGTACTTTGCCTCTATTTTTAATGAGAGTCATGAAAAGCTTGGGGATAGTGGTAGGGTAGTTAATGGGAATGAGGACATGGAGGTGGAAGTTACCATTTCTGAGGTAAAAGCTAAAGTCAAACTGCTTAATGGGACTAAATCGGGGGCCTAGATAATCTCCATCTATAAAGTAGCCAGCCCATAAGCGAGGATCTGTAATGAATCTGTAAACTCAGGGATTGTACCATATGACTGGAGAATTGCTAATATAGTTCTTATTTTCAAGAAAGGGAATAAAAGTGATCAGGGTAACTGCAGGCCTGTTAGTTTGATCTTGGTACTGTGCAGGGTCTTGGAAAAGAATTTTGAAAAAGAAAAGTACTTAAGGATATCAAGATTAACAGTAACTGGGATAAAGTACAAAGTGGCTTTGCAAAAGGTAGATCATTCCAAACCAACCTGATCTCCTTTTTTGAAAGGGTAACAGATTTTTTTAATAACAAGAATTTTTCCTATAAGTTGGGGACACATTTCTTGGAAGTGATGGAGTAGAAGGATCTGGGCATGCTGGTTGATCACAGGATGACTATGAGTCGCCAATGTGACATGGCTGTGGAAAAAAAAGGTTAATGTGGTTCTAGTATACATCAGAAGAGGTATTTTCAGTAGAGATAGGGAGGTGTTAGTGATGTTATATGTGGTGCTGGTGCAGTTCTGGTCCCCCATGTCTGAATTAATCTTTCTTAAACTGGAATAGATGCAGAGAAGGGCTACAAGGATGATCTGTGGAATGGAAAACCTGCCTTATGAGAGGCGATTTAAAGAGCTTGGCTTGTTTAGCCTAAGCAAAATAAGGTTGAGGGGTGATATGATTGCTCTCTATAAATACATCAGAGGGATAAATACCAGGGAGGGAAAGCAATTATTTGAGTACAGCGCCAATGTGGGCACAAGAACAAATGAATACAAACTGTCCATTAGGAAATTTAGGCTTGAAATTAGATGCAGATTTCTAATGAGAGGAGAAAAATTCTGGAATAGCCGTACAAGGAACTGGGAGTGATGGGGGTGGGGTGGGGAGGAGGGAGCAAAAAGCCTAACTGGCTTGAAAACTGAGCTTAATAAATTTATGAGATAGCAGCACCGCTATCCATTATCTTTCAAAACTCATGGAGAACAGGGGAGGTGCCAGAGGATTGGAAAAAAGCAAATGTAGTGCCTATTTTCAAGAAAGGGAAAAAGGAGGATCCAGGGAATTACAGACCTGTCAGCCTCACCTCAATCCCTGGAAAAATTATGGAGCAGGTTCTCAAAGAATCCATCCTCAAACACTTAGAGGAAAATAAAGTGATCAGGAACAGTCAGCATGGATTTATCAAGGGTAAATCATGCCTGACCAACCTCATTTCCTTCTATGATCAGATGACTGGTTTTCTGGATGCAGGAAGAACCATTGAGGTGATATACCTTGATTTTAGCAAGGCTTTTGATACAGTTTCCCACAGCATACTCACTGGCAAATTAAGGAAGTATGGGTTGGATAGGTAGACTATAAGGTGGATAGAAAACTGGCTAGATCAACGGTTTCAGCGTGTAGGAATCAATGGTTCCATGTCTAGCTGGCAACCAGTCATGAGTGGTGTGCCCCAGGGGTCAGTCCTGGGGCCGGTTCTGTTCAACATTTTCATCAATGATCTGGATGATGGAATAGACTGCACTCTCAGTAAGTTTGCAGATGACACCAAGCTGGGGAGACCAGTCGACACATTGGACGGGAAGGATAGGATTCAGGGAGACCTAGATAAATTGGAACAGTGGGCCAATAGAAATCTTATGAGGTTCAGTAAGGACAAGTGTAAAATCCTGCACTTGGGACAGAAAAACCCCATGCACTGCTACAGGCTGGGGAACATTCAGCTAAGTAGCAGCAGTGTAGAAAAGGACCTGGGGGTCATGGTGGATGGGAAGCTGGATATGAGTCAGCAGTGTGCTCTAGCAGCCAAAAAGGCCACTGGCATACTGGGCTGCATCAAAAGAAGTGTTACCAGCAGATCAAGGGATGTGATCATTCCCCTCTATTCTGCACTGGTGAGGCCACATCTAGAATACTGTGTTCAGTTTTGGGCTCTCCACTACAAAAAGGACAGGGACATGCTAGAGAGAGTTCAGCGGAGGGCAACCAAAATGATTAAAGGGCTGGAGCACAAGCCCTATGAGGAAAGACTGAAAGCATTAGGCTTATTTAGTCTGCAGAAGAGAAGATTGAGGGGGGATTTGATAGCAACCTTCAACTACTTGAAGGGATGCTCCAAAGAAGATGGAGCTCGACTGTTCTCCGTAGTAACAGAGGACAGAACGAGGAGCAATGGTCTCAAGTTACGGTTAGGGAGGTCGAGGCTGGATATTAGAAAAATTTTTTTTACTAGATGAGTGGTGAGGCATTGGAATGAGCTGCCGAGGGAGGTGGTGGAGTCTCCATCTTTGGAGGTGTTTAAGGCCTGGCTGGACAAAACCATGACTGGGATGGTTTAGTGGGAGTGGTCCTGCCTCTGGCAGGGGGTTGGACTAGATGACCTGTGAGGTCCCTTCCAACCCTATGATTCTATGGAGGGTATGATATGATGGGACAGCTTAGTTTGGCAATTGGCTGATTTTTGACTGCTTTTGGTGGATATGCCAATGACCTGAGAAGGGACATTAGATGGGGTGGGTTGTGAGTTAGTACAGAGAATTTTTTCTTGAGTGTCTGGCTCATGAGACTTATCCACATGCTCAGGGCTTTAACTGACTGACGGATTTGGGGTCAAGAAGGAATTTTCCTCCAGGGCTGATTGGCGAGGTCTCTGGAGGTTTTTTTTGCCTTCCTCTGTAGCATGGGGCACGGCTCACTTGCTAGTGGATTCTCTGTACTTTAAAGTAGGTGTGTCCATAGTTTTTGTACATGGGGGCTACTGAGCCTGATTAGTGTGGGCCTGTGAGCCACAAAATTTCTGCTACCTAAGTGCGGTGGCTAGGGACAGATCCAGATCCCTGCCTCTGCCCTGCCACCAGCTTCCTACGCATCCCCAACTCCTTGCCTACCCCTCTGCCCTGGGCCTCTGGCTTTCCTGAGTCCTCAATGCCTTCCCTTACACCCCTGTCCTATACCACTACTTTCCCTGAGTCCCCAGCCCCTTCGCTTGCTTACACCCTGCCCTGCACTGTCGCTTTCCTTGAGTCTCTGGCCCCTTCCCTTGCTTACACCCTTGCCTTGTGCCGCCACTTTCCCTGAGTCCCCCACACCTTTCCTAACCCCCTGCCCTGCGCCACCACTTTGCCTGAATCTTTGACCCTCTCCCTAACCCCCTGCCCACCCTGTACTGAAAACTTTCGCTGCTCTCTCACCCTTACATCCCCATCCTCACTGCTCCGGAGGCCACGCCACATGCTGGGGCTCCCATCCAGAGCATGCTTTGAGTATGGTCAGAGCATGCTCAGTGTGGGAGATTTCAAAACCTCAGCCTGGGCTGGGGCTGCTCTCTGCCACAGTGGCCAGATTTTTTCTATTTCCAGCGCTGCAGCTGACCCGGTTAAAATTTGTTACTCAGGGACCACAGAAAAGCCATTTCCGGGACACATGCGGCTCAAGGGCCACACTTTGGGCACCCTTGCTTTAAAGTCTTTAAATAGTGATTTGATGACTTTAATAACTCAAGCATAGACTAGAGGTTTATTACAGGAGTGTGTGCATGCAGGGGTAAAAGTATGGCAGAATGCGCTGGAATGCCATTCCAGGGCCTGCAAATTTGAGGGGCCAGCGTTCCGGGGCCCCCCAAAATGAAAAAATCGGGCAGAATGCATTTTTCACCTCAGGGGCTCTTCCCTTTCCCTGCTTTGCAATTCCTCTCCTGGGACCACACGTGCTGTCAGCAGCAATTCCCAGGTTCTTTTGCCGCAGTAAAGAGTTCCCTGCAAATCTCTGTGTGGGGAGGCAGGGTGGGATTTTCGTTAGCCTGGTGAGGGGAGAGTGCAGCGGATGAATACCGCCTGCCCTTTTGGGGAGCCAAGTAGAGCTGGGTGCAGCAGCAAACTCGGGAGAAGTTTGCCTGGCATGATGGAGCTTACTGCAGCAGATGGAGGGGAGGAGGCGGGTGGGTGCATGAGTGGCTTACTACAGGAGGGGGCTCATGCTGTTCATTGCCTGGCCCCCAGCCAGGCTATGCCAGCTCTGCACGGCTGACCTGTCAGCACAGAGGATGAGGCAGCGTGTGCAGAGCTCCCCGGCCAGCCTGGCAGCCACTTGCCTCCTGCTGTTGCTGTGGCTCTGGGGTCAAGCACTGACACTGTGGTGAGTGCTGGGGCTCTGCCTGCCCCAGGCCGGTGCAACCCAGCTGCAGTGACAGGCTCTGCAGGGGCTGCTTATGGCTCCCGGGGCCAGCCGTGGTGGGTCAGGGAGGTGTCCTCTCGCTCTCACCACAGCCATTGCCTTGCTCCCCACCTGCCCTTTCTTCTATTGCTGCTTTTTGCTTGAACTAAACCCTTTGCATTAGAAGAATGAAAGGGGAGGGAAAAGAGCTGTGCTGGAGCAAAGGAAACTAGTGAATGGAGGAGGGGTTATTCAGAGCAGGGGTGTCACTGCCCCTAAAGTAGATTTGGGGCCGGGGCCCCGGGAGCCCCCCTGAGGACCGATCTGGGGCCTGATCCATCTGAAGGGGGCCGGATCCATCCCCTGGGCCATTGTCTGGGGGAGCGAGAGGTGTGATCACGCCGGGCCCTACGGTTCAGTGAGGCCACGCTGTCCTGCCGTGAGCAGGGCAGTGCAGAGCCTGCACTCCTGCTCCCCCTATGGCTGGCTGTTCTCCACCCCACTGTCTTTGGCATGGAGTGCAGTACCCGGCCTCCACTGTGGGCAGGCTTGACCCGCCCTCAGGGTGGTGAACAGCTGGCCTAGGGGCCAGCCCAGAGGCTGGGCTCTGCTTGCCTGTCCTTCCCTGGACCAGCTGTTTCCCACGCGGGGGGTTGGGAGCGCAGGCCCAGAGGCAGGGCGAGAGAGCTGGGGGACTTCATGAGCTGGCTTGCTCCACTCCCTTCCCCAGCCCGGGCAAGGATGTGGGGGGCCCCCGCACAGGCCATTTGGCCTGGGGCCCCACACCCATGTAGGGATGGCCCTGCCCAGTGGGAAGCAACATTGGGCTGTGGTGGCCAGGCCCCAGGTCTCCGCCCGCCAGACCCAGGGCACTGGCTCTGGTACTTGGGGCATGAGCCCCATGTGCCCACTGCCAGCAACGTCACTGATTCAGACTTTTATCTAAGGAGACAGAGCTAAAGACTGTAGCAGTTGGTTTTTTAAAAAGCTGGATATTTGTTCAGGAGTTCTAGACTCCTGCTGATTTTAAAGTGGAAAAGTAGTTTAACAGTTATTAGATAGTAATTTATGATATACACCCTCGTTTGAGAGTCTAAATACATAAACACGGGTTATCAAATGAGGGAGCATGCAGCAGGGTTAAACTCTGCATGCTGATGTGCACAGGCAACCCTTTACAGCCATGTGGCTGAAGTCAGTGGAGCTCCTATGTGTAGAGCCCTGCACAGATACAAATACATGGATCCGTATCCGAACTGCATCCACAAGAAATGGTCCACAGATATCCGTGTTGTATCAGCAGATGCGGATATAATGCGGATATCTGCGGACTTGCAGGGCTCTACCTATGTAGGTTAACTTGCAGAATCATGCGTTGTGCAGGCCAGGATAAAGCAATGGGAATGGAAAGTGAGTCAAAGTAGCCATGATTTGGCATCATTTTGGGACCATAGTTTTAAGATTTTCATTGAAATAAGACTTATTTCTACTTGCCTCTGCTGAGTGAAAGGTCAAGCAGAGCTTTTTAAAACAATAAAGTAAAATGATCTCCTGATATCAGGTTGACAAAGTGCTGCTTCATAGAAAGCTACTGACAAATCCAGCAAAGCAAGGTTCCAAAGCTTTAGACAACTTCAGAAAAAATATGAACGCGTTTTTTTTCCCATGCAGAACTGGTTAAATTGCAAAAGTGAACAAAATAAGGAGCATGGGATTTTCTGTCTTAATACTAAACAAACACAACTTTCTTTCCCTTGCCACAGCAGCTAAACCAACCAGCATATTAAATTCTTAAACATGTTCTCTTTCAGTACTTTCAGAAAGTATCAATATCAAAGGAGAAACAATACTTATATTAAAATATACCAGATAGAAGCTGCCAAGCACACTGCTGGATAAAATCCCTATTATCAATATTATTTATACATCACGGTAACTATATGCAATGTTTTAACATATGGAACAAGGTTCCTTCCCTAAAGAATTTACAGCCCAACTCAGACAAATGATACACTGAGTAACAGTCAAAATATGCATTCACTATAAAAAGATAAAAACAAATCTTTCAGCTAATTCGCCATGTAGTTTTAAAACAAGGCATACATTTTTAAAAACAATTGTTATGAGTAAGCTGGTTTCTGAATTAATATCTACATTATTAGTTTTTTCTTTAAACCATTCAAAATATACAAGATCACTAATGGTATTTGAAGCAACTGTCAATCCACAGCACCTAAACCCAGTGGTTAATGATTAAAAGCTACAACAATCTTATAACTTGATTTGAATAGAATAAAATAATTGTCTTACATTATCACAAAAGGATCATATCTGTGCTTTTGCAATTAAAATCTCCCTGCTTCATACCAACATTTATTTCACCTTTTGTATATCAGAGCAGGAGTCCATTTTGCTGAGCCACCAACTAATCCATGAAGTATTTTCTTTAATTCTCTGGTTTATTTCCTGGCCAGCAGGGAACTAGTATTGGATCATTTATGACATTCAATAGCAACTGTCAAGGGGGAATAACACTGGTGGTGAAATGTGTCATGTGGGAAGTTACAAAATCTGCCACACCTAAAATTTACTTATTTTTTAACAGAACTTTGTTCCTAATTACTACACCATTGTGACTGTCGCTGTAGCACTGGAGTGTCATTTTCCAGATGCTGTAAAATCATGAGTATGAGAGAACTTCTGGAGTAGGAGGGCAGAGCACTTATTCTTTTTTCTCTTTAAGTAATTTTCTCAGATAAAATAGCCTGCCAGCATGATGTGCCCTAGTTTACAACTGGAGGGGACGGGACATTTCATTAAACTATTCTCAATTTATTCACATCTTCTGAAGAGAAAAGAAAAAAAACCCCAAAAATCTCATAATCTGACCTGGATTCAACAGAACAGAATATGATTTTACAGAATTGTCTTTCATATTCAAGATGCATTAAAGCAGTGGTTTTCAAACAGTGGGTTGGCACCCAGTACTGGATTTGCAGAGCCTCTTGCTGCCCGCACTGAAAGACTGGAATGTATTTCTGAAAGATGTAATTCTTGAGTTGTAGACAAATAATTTTTTTCAACTGGGTCTTGAGTAAAACAAGTCTGAAGACCACTGCATTAAAGTGCTTTGCAGCATAACTAATTAAATCTTAGCAGTGGAGTGACTGTAAGAAAACACAGTAGCCATTATGTGCCCTTCAACACAGGGAGGTGCTGAGGGGTAAAGGGGAAAGCATGTGGGGCCACGAGTGGTGTCAGTATTTTTATGGAGTGATAACCAATGCATGTGGCACTGAGAAATGGTTGTAAGTACCTACCTGGGTGGGGGCCCGGACAATATGGGAAAGGGGGCCAGAGATTAGGAGGGTTCCGGGGGCCATCAAATTATACTTTAACCACTGGATGCATGAGGTTTTGTGGCCTGAAGTGTGCAGAAGGTCAGACTAGGTCATATTGGTCTCTTCTAACCTTGGAGTCTGAGTCTGTATTGAGGCACCTAAGTAAGTGGCCTGTTTCTCAAATGCTGTTGAGCATCAGCAGCTCATTTTGACATAAATGATACCAGTGCTTGCTTCGGGACTGCTGGATTAGTTGTCTTGAATATGGATTTAAGAGTCTAATTTAGGCACATTTTGAGAAATGTGCCCTGAATCCCTGGGGGAAACAACAAGGGATTGCAAAAGTTTATAATCTTTATAAAAATCCAATTTATAGAATGCCAAATAGATTAAACTACCACAGTTGTCATCTAATGTTGTCCATCACATCAGCAATTCCAGATTGCCGGTAAAATACTGACAGTCCTCAGACACACCTGTGGTTTTTTTTTTGGTTTTTTTTTTTGGCTGAGTGGTTATATAATAGGTAATTGCTAAGGAGAGGTTCAAGGCTTTCTCTGTGTTGTGCTGGTGTTGGTGCTGGTTATTCTTCCAGTGGAGGTGAGGCTGTATAGTGCTATACAGGATCAAGTGATTAGTAAACAAGCCCATATGCCTATTTTAGTGTTTCTTTATTTGCTTAATCTAATGACCAGTGAAGAAGCTCAATGAACAAAGAAGGCTGCTGACTGTGATGCTAATAAATATTGCATTTCAATCTCATCTCATTGCGGTGAACTCTAAAAACAACCTGTGATTAGACAGTGGTGTCTGCAGACGAAGCCGTGCTAGATTTATTACCTAGTTCAGTGCAGATGGTGAGGAGTCAGCAGTGATGAGCGCTATCTTTCACACAAGTCAGGAATAATCGGGATTTGTGCCCTGTATTGTGCTAGCTCAGGAGCTGCTGGTTACCGTCGATGAGTCAGGTGAGAATAGATGTTCCATATGGGCACTGCCCTGTAATAGTCCCTTGTCTTCCAACAGTCACTGTGGGGCTTGGGTGTTAGAAGCCTTCACAGCAAGGCTCAAGATTCCAGGTTTGATCATGCTTACGACCCATGGTGCATTGTACGGGGGTGCAGCCATAGCACCATCCACAACAAAAACATTCACTCTACTAATTTCAATCTGTTTTCTTCATGTGTATAGGCACACTAATCTTATCTGTATAGGAGGTTGGCAGGGGAGGTGACAGACTACAGTATTGCTGTAGGAGGACACGGTTGTGTTACATCAAAGTGAAAACTTTCAGTCAGCCCATTTTTTGTCATGACCCATCACTCAGTAGCCACTCGGCAAGCATTCCTCAAACTCTGCAGAAACATTCTGCTGTTTCTGGATGCTCCGTGACAGCATTCTTACACAAATATAACTTTTCTTTTGCACCATCTTACTCTAGTTCAAACAAAGATTTCAGCAAGGATGAATGGAAATGGTTTCAAAGGGGGAACAATTAAATAGTGTGGTTCATGCATTTTGAAATGGAATCAGCAATCATGTCCTGCATTTTCCTTGCAAAATGTCTTTTTTTAGAAGGTCACATTTTATTTCCTGTAATCAGTGACTGTTCTGAAGGGGCTGTGTGAATAGCTGTTTTTTTTGGTTTGTTGGCTGAACTGAAAACCTGAAAATAAATAAATAGTTTCAGGTTGATGGTAAATGAATTTTTTAAAGTGTTTTTGTGAACTAAAAGAACTTATAAAAATTAATTTCAGACTTGCACCTGCATTTTTCTATGGTGACTTTTTTTTCCCCAGCTCTCTAGCACTAGACATGAAAATACTTTTTAAACTGTTTATAGTCTTTGCACTTTCTTTATATTATTATTCATCTACCTGAGAAGATGAGCTACCTTCAGACTCTGGAAGTCCCTTTTTATTTGCTGGATACATGTGCGGAACTAGCAAAGATTAAGTCCCACCATTATCTACAGGTATATGATCACCCCATCTCCCTCAGAGGCATCTTCTTTACTTCTTCCTCCTCTCTGTGACACTGTCTAGTTTCCATTATATCCTCTCTTTTCAGCGTGTGAATTCATGCCCCCGCCCCTCAAGAGTATTGCTCATTTACTGTTGCTGACCACTTAGTACATCTTATTTTGTTGCAATTTAGTTTTTTTAGAAGGTAGCTATTTCACTACAGTTTCTCCCCCAGCTTCCAAGCTTGCTATTTTTCCCTCCCTCTAGTTGTAGCTCACAGGTTTACTGTTACTTCCCTTGTTGGTGCATCTTCACCAGTAGGAGGAAACGAATGTCTGTTCAACTTCTGGAGGGAAGCGAAGGGGGAAAAAAGCACTTTGAAGCTGGTCAGGTGTGTGACTCTTTTGCAATCCAGGGATCCAGCAGAGCTGCTGCAACAGGCTATTTTCAGTACAGGACCAGTGTCAAAAAATGTCGCAATCTGTTTTTAAACATGGAGCCTTGCACATATTTCTTCATTATCCATGTCTTTACATTGTTTTATTGCCTCATTACACACAACTGCGTGAATGCCTAGGGCCAAATTCTGTTCTTAGAATTTCAGTAGAGAGCTCTCTACACCCAGTTTGGGGGCAACATTTGAATCCTGAAGCAGCTGATCCTATTGAGTTCCCTGGAATCATCATTTGCCATTGATTGACTTGTTTTAGGAACAGTGTGGCATGATTTGTGGTGCTCCATTGTCAAACCTGTGCTTAGGGATTGGGGGCAGGGGGTGTGATGAGGGATGGGGGGCCTGCCATGTAATCACCACAGGAACTAAGGGCTATTACAGACCTCATCACCTTCTGTTCCAAGTGCAAGGCATTCTTCTCTGATATAAACACATGGCATATACGTAGTAAAATGAATACATTTCCAAAGCCTTACCAAAACAAATCACTCTGCTTTACATATAGTTCTGTCCCTGAGGGAGTGGGAGAGAGAGAACAAACAACATGTAATGTATGCTAATCATGTAGATTAATGCTCCACCAGAATGCACTACATATTCTATAAGAACCTGTGTAGAACAAAATACTTGCTGTTAAACAAGTATTTATGTAGACACCTCATTGCTCTGTGGATATTAACGTTGGTGCATGCATAAGAGAGCTGGTTATCAGGGCTGGACTAAACAGCCTGGGGATCCCAGGCTCCCCTTCCTGCAGCCCCTCCTGTGCCCCTCTGCTTGGGGCCCCACCTCCACCAAAGGGTCTAGGCTCCTGCTCTCCCCATTGCTGGGGGAGCCTGGGGCCAGAAGGCGCTCTTGCCCCAGCCTCTCTGGCCAGTCTGCCTGGGGAGGGTGGATGGCGCATGGTGTGGTGGCTCCCCAGGGCCATGGGCCCTCAAAAGCTGTGCTGGAGGAAGGGCCAGGCCAACCAGTCTTGCCCCCTTGGTGGAGCGAGGCACTGGCCTGCCCTGCCTCCTGCCCCCCACCCCAAGGGCAGACCAGCCAGCCCAGGGGCAGGGCAGGAGTCTAGAGCCCAGCCTCTGGTTTCAGGGCCTTTGCCCCCACCCAGCACCTGCAGGGCAGGAGTGCTCTCAGTGCTCCTACCCTGCCTGTGCTGAGCAGGGTGCGGGGTGCTGGATTATAGTAGGGATTTTAGGGGCTGGACCGGAGCCTGGGGCTTCAGCGCTTTTAGCCCCTGCAGTCGGCCCTGCTGGTTATACATGGTTATTGCCCCAATCAGTCTTCCTTTCTCACTCACCATAGGGCATGCTGCTGTACCTTGAAAATCAGGGGTAGAAGGCATGAGCTCTGAGCTCCTTCTCCTCACACATTGTGGGGGTGGCTGCTGCCACAGATGAGGGAGGAGGTATGCCCTGTGAGCTATCCCACACCCATGTAGGCAATAGCTGACTCGATCCTGATCTCTGGTCCAGTCCTGTGCATGTCCCACAAGGTGGCTGCCAGCCAAAATCTGGACTCCAGCAGGCCACATTAGCAGCTCCGTGGGATACAGCAGAGTCCATGCAACTTTAGGTCTCTTCTGTGAACTTTGAATATAAACAGTAATGACTGCCCTTTGGATCTGGAACTATGTTCCACATTTGGTATGTGGATTGAAGTCAAGAAAAGAGCCCTTGTCAACCTTGGTGCCTGTTAAATAAAGCCCCAAAACATCAAAATGGGAGGCTTTATAAAACCTGGGTACCTCAACATATCTGTATTTTCAGTTTAGATAGAATCTAATCAGGCTGTGTCCTAAATTTGTACAATGTAATTTGTAGTTATTCTCAGGACTATGAAGTGTCCTCATTACTCAGCTCCCACTTGCTTGAACTGTTCACATCTTATTTTATTGCCATGTATAAATTTGTTTAGTGCATAACTGGAAATTCAGCTTTGCTAAACTGAAAAGCTGGTCCTGTATTCATTGCTGTGTGAGCCAACTGCTCCTGCAAGTCACATCATTGATCAGCATGTGACATGTGAACCTGTGCTTTCGTAACACTTGTCACTTCTGTCCCATTAATAGCAGCACTTGACATCACTGAAAGATCTCAGTCTCATGATTCATTGAATATATTCAGGGAAGGACGTGTTCTGTAGATTATGTGACTTTTTTTTTAATTTGGTTGGAACTGACTTAACTGGATGAACTCAGTTTGAATCAGTGATCCCCCTCCTGTTATGGACTTTGTTTTTCTCTTTGCTGTAAAGGGAAGGTAGCATATTTTATGCTTACGATACTCAGAAATGTAGGATGCTCAGAGATGTACTTTAGAATGCTCAAAATCAGATCTATAATCCATCTCACACAGCACTGAATACACGTAAGTGGTGAACAGCTTCTTAAGAAATACTGTGAAAAATGATAAAAAGCTTCTCCTATCTCCTCTGTCTTGACTTCGGCAGGTTCAGATCTGTTCAGACAAGAGTCTCCTCCTCTTCTCCCAAATAACCACATTTTACTAGCTTCCTCAATGGGCTCCTAGTTTTGTCCCAAACCTGTGGTAATGTCTGCTTTTTACCTTCTGTATTTGTCTTAAGTGTGTCTCCACCTTGTCTTGTTTCTGTTTTCCTATCTGGCGAACAGTGAGGTACAAGAAACTAGAGAGATCTGCTTCACCGGTGTGTTATGTCAGGGTTAACAGGTTTCAGATTATATAGCTTAATTGTAGATGTACATACGGGTCTGAAAACAGCTAAGTACCTGGATCAGTCCCAACTACACAGAGTCTTTTGGATGCAGTAACAGCTGATGATGGTAGCCAATGTTATCTAATATTGTTTCCTCATCCAGCTCTATCAGTATTGCTGCTCCTCATTTAAGCTTGGGGAAGTTTGATTGCATTCTGCTGGTTTTACCAAAGTTGATATCCCAAGTACCCCTGGTCTCTCCCTGAGCTGAGTTCAAACATCATTTTCAACCTTGGTTCCTATTCTAGCATAGACGGTGTCCAAGTAACTAACTTCACTGTGTAATCTAGTATTTGAAGTGATCTGAAAAAAAGTGGGAGGTCTATGCCAATCTGAGGAACATTAGCTTTGGTAAGACAGTGTGTAAAATGCACTCCACATGATTGGCTTGATTTAAAAAAAAATTGCCAGGTCTTGGACCCTAACTCTCTCCCACCCCTTAAACACTGGTTATGTAATTAAATAGTAATGTTTATGCCCTGGGTTAGTGCAAAAAGCCCCCTTCTGAGATTCAAAGGTGGATTCACAAATAGTTTCTAAATAGAAAGAACCTGGTTTTATATAATTTTTGTGTGAGTGTAATATGAAAGTATAAAACATGGATTGCAAGGGTGCAAAAGAGTCTTTGGAGCATCTGCCATGTTTTGGATGCTATATTAAGAATAGATCATAGTAAAAGAATAGGGGCATTATGTCCAAAACTGTGGAGACCTCAGGAAAAGGTGTATCCTATGTTAAATGTATCTTCATTGTGTTTAAATCCTATCGTTTTCTTTCTTTCTAAAAACATCACAGAAACAAAGATGTTTCTCTCTGATACTTGGCCTCTGAATCCATTCTTGACTAATTGTTGTCTGTTTATTTGTAGACCCCAGAGCCCACTGAAAACTACCTCACTGAAGCAGAGTTTGAAGATGACCAGAGTTCTGCCCCAAGTACAGTAGAATTGGAGATACGTGGATCAAGTCAGGAAACAGATGAGGATTATTTTGAGACCCAGTCACATCAGAGCGAATCCTTGTCAGACATAAAGACTGAGCCTTATGAAAGTGTGTCGGATGCAGAGTCTGTTGCCAGTGACATAAGTGGAGAAACTTGCTTAAGTTCAAGCTGCCTTTCCTCTGGAAATAAAAAACCATGCCATAATTTTCCAGATACACTTCTCACTACAGAGAGAACCCCTCACAAACCTCATTGCATGAGACAACTGGAGTTGAGCCAAAAGGAAACATTGGAATTATCTTCTGATTTAGAAGTAGCACCAAGCAGAAGTGAATTTTGGACCCAGACTACAAAACCAAGGAGACATGGGGCAGGAGAGGAAGAATTAATATTAACTAGTGACCCTTCCAACACAGGGTCTGGCAGTAGCGGAGAGAACATTGTGTCAAAGACGGAGACTACATTGGTAGTTGATGGATTGCAAGGTGAAGCAAAGTCTGAAAACAATAAAGTGCAATCCTCTGTCAGTTCAGAATCAGCTGAACATGCTATTGCAAAGAGTGAAAAATGCCAAGCAGTATTAAGCATTGCTTGTCTGAAAGCTAACTCTGAAAGCTGTTTGACTTTCCCTAAGACTCAGCAATTTCCTTTGCAGCCAGATGTAGGATCAAGCCATAGTTTGCCTAATATTAATTTTGAAACAAACAGAACTGACCATAAAAGAAACTCTGAGGCATTTGAATTTAACTGTGAACTAGATTCTAGATCCAATGTAAAATGCAAAAGGAAGAACTCAGTTAACAATGAGGAATCTACAGATATAGAAACAAGAGACAGAACTGCAGGGGCCACCCTTAAATCAGATTCACTCTTATACCAGCCCTGCCTAAAATCTAAATTTCAGCTTCCACTTATCAGTCCAGAAATCACAGAAAGTAAAACATGGCACAGTGCACCTGAAAACATAAATACTGAAGGTGAAAGAGACTACTCGGGTAACTGTATTCAGCTTACAGATAAATTAAGATGGTCATGTTCCAGGATACATCTTCAAGGGCTGGATTTTGAGTACACCTGGAAAAACATAGAAAGCCTTGGTGGGAGCTCTGAAAAAGCAATAAAAGTGAAGGGGAAATTTGGTATAAAAGGATCACTACTTAACACCTGTGTAGACTCGAATAACAGGCATCTGCCTCATCCAACAGCCTCTTCACAAGGTGTTGAGATTAATTTACACACTAAATCAGAGACATGTGGTCTTAAGACAGAAGCAGACATGTGTGCTGATGGCTTATCTTCAGCCCAGTTCCAGCTGATAAATGACTCCGATTGGGGTTCAAATGAAAGGGAGACTCCATCTGCCTTGGATTTGGAGCCCATGAGCATAAATTCTGAAGAGGATGCAGAAAACAATAAATGTGAATCTGAGAGGGGTTTTCACATGCCAGGGTTCTCTCACAGCATTAACTCTGAATATGGCATCAGTGGTGAGGACCCAGCAACTTGTCTTACAGGTGTTTCTGGTCTTGCAGAAAACAAAGATTGTAACTATTCGGCAAACTACAAGCTGGTACCAGCTGATAGAACGCAGCTGAACAGCATGGAGGAGAATGGTCCTGAGTCACCAAGTACTGAGGCTTGTGTGGGAGAAGCAAGTTCAGAAGATTCTTCTGAACTAAATTTGGGTTGGAAAGCTATGAATACCACACTGAAATCCAGTGGCAAAGACATTGCAAGAGAGCATGATGATTTGCAGCTGAAAAACCTGAGTTGTGAAACTGATGCCTTACAGGGTCGCTCTGAGCTTGTAACAAGGAGATTGGGACGTCTCACTGATGCAGAAATAAAAGATGAGGATGGTGATGATGCCTGTGCTATTGAGATAGCTCCTAAACCATGTAACATGGGGAAAAAGTTGATGAAGCTCCCAGAGTTAAAAAATGCTCTAATTATAATATCTGTGGAAGAGAAGGGCTTGCAGTCCAAGATGCTGAAGGATGAGCATCCTGCTGAAATAAGTCCTGGAACGCTAAGAGCACTGGACAGTGAGGATTTGGGGTCTCCTCTCATTGTGAGCACAGAACCCGATGGTTATCAGAGAGTTCCGAATGCGTATTCTGTTTGTGAAGAGAGAACTTCGCCCTTACAGTCCATCTCTGTCAGTGAAGAGGAGACTACTGCTGAGTGCACAGGGCAAGAAACAAGCATCGTGCAGCAGCAAGTAGAGAAAACAGATCCCAATTTCCCTTTAAAATTCAGTTGCAGTAGCTTCCCAGTAACAAATATAAAACATGAATCCAGTGGGGTTGATTTACATGTGGAAGATGCTATAGTGTCCATGAAAGAGAAGGGAGATGCGTGTGTTGGAAGACATTTGACATCACACAGTGTAATTAGTGGTGGACTCTCTCAGGTAGAGCCCAGTGGAACTAATGCCAGTGTGGCATCAGAAGCAGTGCAGTTAAAAAAATCACTGTCTGAAACAAGAGACAGTGAAGTGACTGAGGAAAATAAGTTCAATGAAAGTCAAGGCCTAGACGATGACGTATGTGTAACTGCTACAGCAGCACTGGAAAAAAACAGCATTGGTGGCCTGTATCAGGGAGATGGTACAGATGGTGGCACCGTAGGAAGCATTGTCTGCTGTCAACAAAAGCTAGAAAGGAAAGAAACAAAAAGCAGTAATATTTCAAAGGAACAAAGAGGCATTTGTGAAGACTCTCCAAGCAAAGCACTAAAACTGGATCCTCGTGTAGAGGAGCTGATGACCCTTAGCAGAAACAGTGAAGAGAATCAAAATGTAACTGATGCCTTTAACCATACAGTGAAAACAGAAAGCCAAGATGCATCTGTCATAGGTCTAGATAATATGAGCACTGGTAGTGCTAACAGTGAGGAGATGGATGAGAATTCATTCCATTTTTTGGGGAGTAACAGCAGTCTCCATAAAGCCGTGCAGAAACAGACCAAAACTGGGAAATCTTCCAAGTTTTTAGTTTTCTCAAAAATGGCATCCTTCAAGAAAAGCAAGACTGTTTCTGAAAACCCAGGTAACATCAGCTTCTTTGGCAGCAAAGCAAAGACAGAAGAATTTGACACCGGGAAAGAAGAAGAAGATACAGAGAGCTTGCAGTCTTTTAAAGGCAGTTCACCCAGTTCTTTCTTCCGAAGGAAGGAAAGCTACACCTCTGAATATTCTGATGATGACGACTTATTCTATGAAAGGCCCACTGGATTGTTCAGCAGAATCAGCCTGAGGAAGGCTTCTGGCTCTGGGCGGATACTGATGGACAACATAGACACAAATTCTACTTCCCCCACATTATTCAATGTCAAATACTCTGAAGCACGAGTTTTAGAGTCAGCTGAAAATAATGACAATGAAGTGCCAGATGATTCTGGGGTGAGGAAATCCCTGAGTGAAAATGAGCATAAAAGAAACAAAAACCCAGAGGGTAAAAAATTCAGAACAAGGCTGGCCTTGGCGCATAAATCTTTTTCAAGTTTATTTGAATCCAAATCTCTGGAGAAGGAAGACCCTGACCAGCGCTCCAAAGCATCACTGAAACATGAAAAGGAGAAAGCCAAGCTTCGCCAAAGCTCCTGGAAAGCATTTCTGAAGAGCAGGGAGGCAGATGGACTGAAAAGGCCCATGTTAGCAAGTTTGTCACCATCATCAGAAAGTGTTAAGGCAACCAGTGGCCACCAGCAAGGCCTTGCTAATGTTGGAAGAAGAAAATCCACAGAGAAGCAGGAGAACTCTGATGGACAAGGATTTTTAAAATCAGGTGAGTCTAATGCCACCTCCACAGATGCCAACCATTCGGACACTTCTATGGAGTCCATTGAGGTCTCTCTACCTGTAGACATGAGGAGAAAAAGAGTAGTATCCTATGATCTGACAATCAAATGTCCAGAAAGTCCGGACTATGACGAGCAGCCAGAGACATTGGCCAACAGTTTCGATGTTTCTCTTGATGAATACTGGCTGAGATCTCCCTTTAGCCCCAGTGACCTGCAATCACCGTTTACTCAGCTAAGCCCCTCTTGCCCCCAGCTATCAACATATGAAGGTAAAGACGTGCCCTGTCGGCCCATGAGCCCTAAACCACAAAGTCCAAGACCTGGCTCTCAACGCAGGAGTTTCCGCTATCCTGGAAGAATAAGTGCCACTTCAATGATCTCTCTTGGAAACAGCTCTGCTACTGACAGCAATTTAGAGGCACCCAAGAGGCCAAAGACGCTGAAGCCTAGGGGCAGTCTCTTGCTTTCTGTGCACTCACTCGACAATGAATACCAGAGAGAAGACAGTGGGATAAGCAGCCAGTCACAGATCAGCTTAAACACTGCTACTTCTGTTAGTGATATACTCAGAGATGAGGTGAGTTGCTCTGTAAGAATTATCACCAGGCTTAATTTTGGTTTATTTGCAGTGCCCTCCTACTGAAAGCCATGAGTTGTACTACATGAATAGAAGAGTGAGGAATTTAGTTAGGTTTTAGGATAAACCTTGCACTTCTCTTTTTGTAGGTACAGTATTTGAACATTTAGTAACCTTTCCTAGTGAATAGTGGAAGGTACCTCTTTGCATCTAAGCTCACTTACAAGCCTTTCAAGTGCAGCTTTACTGGAAATGGTAATGGTAAAACTGGCATCATGATTCTCTATATTAATTGGCTCTGAATGACTTTTGATTAGAATTAACTCCTTATACAATTAAAAAGGTGTGACTTTTCCTAATGGCCTGTGCTGCAAACACCCTGGAACGTGAAAGTCCAGCTGGATTCTTTGTGGCTCAGCCATCATATAAACTGCATGAACCAAATACTGCTCTTTGTTAAGCCCAGGCTAAGCCATCATGTTTAGTCAGGTCTTCAAGGTAAAACTGGACTCTGTAATAGGTAGGTAATAAACAATTCTATTGCTTCATTAGGCAAAATAGAAATCAACTCACTGTCAGCTGTGTTGCTTTTCCTGGCTAATAGAAACAATGAGAAGTGAAGTCTTATTTTAGACAGTAAGTTACTGTCACTCAGACTACCACAAGGATATTACAGTCACTATGGCTTCTCTTTAAATACCCACTATAGACAGTCCTCTGCTGCCCCTACAACAAAAAGAAAATAAATATGGGTTGTATCTCCAGGTGATGTGTGTGGATAATTCTGATAGTGGAAATGAGGGAGGTTTATAGAATGGGCCTCAAAGTGAAGAACATACTTCCAATAGGGATGCAAAAAGGGGGCTTTCTTCTGTAACAGTCTGGAGTCAGTGAAAGTGCAATCCTTGTGTTTCCACTGGCTCCAGATCATCACTTCCATTTTCTAAGGTGGGACTGTGAATCTCTTGTTAACAAAGGAAAGAGAATAGAGGAGAATGCTTGCCCTCCTAGGAGGTCGTGCTGTGAGGTTTTTGGAAATAGCATGTTGAGAAGCTGTTGTGGCTGTGCTTCAGCTTACAGTCATGCTGAAGCTGAGAGTACTTGCCACAACTTGATATTGTTTAAGAAAATGGAGCAATAGGATTTTGAACAGTTTGTTTCGACACAAGCATCACTACAGGGTTTATGTGAGAGATTTACTGTTTCATCCACCAGTACTGGTCAGTGTGTGCACTCATACAGTTTGGAGTGTAAAACTTGTTGATCCTTCCTCAGAAAGCGGCTCATTATGTACATTTACAGAGGATTCTTGCTGGCTCTTGTGCGGGTGCACATTGATCTAAAGCACTGATCTGTCAATGCTATTGTGTCGGTTCAAAATCTGAGTTTAGGAGACCTATAGCAGTAAGAAAAGGTAAGGGCATGCCCCATGAGCCCTAAGCCACAAAGCTCAAGACTTGGCTCTCAGCGCAAGAATTTCCATTATCTAGTCTTCTTCCACTGTATGTTTCATTGGTGTGCTGAACAACCACAAATGTTTGCAGCTGCTGCTGCTCGGAAACTGGAAAAGGAGACTGGGTTGCATGTCACAATGATGGATACACAACTGGAAGAGCTGTGTGTGGGAATTTTGTCATCCCCAGGTTGCATTATGCTGTACTGTAGTCAATGCTGTGGAGACCCTTGTTTTCATGAGGATAAATTCCTTCACATAAAATATATAGTAAAAACAATATGCTTCAGGTAACAGAAGGCACTTAGAACTCTACAGATAAGGAAAAATTCACTTTTCAATAGCTAACTCAGAAGGGAGTGTCTAAGGTGCTGTTAAGGCACACTATCAACAGAGGTGAGCCTTGTGGATACTGAACAAAAGCACTAACCTGGTAAAGAACCCCAAAGATCATACAGTTAAGAGGGAGAGATGAGATATACAAAACCTTGAGTACATGAGCCAACATCCTGAAATCCTACCATTAAGAGGAGAAAAACCAATTATTTAAATATGGGGTTAAATTAAACCATTGTAAGGAAAGTATGACATTTGAAATTGCTCCCACACCATGTAAAAATGGTTTGGAGCAGTTGTCTCCCTCTGGTGGCTTTTGTTCATACTGCAGAAGATGAATAGGTGGAGTTAAATTGTTTTAATGAAACTGAGGCTTAGAAGTTAATGTGACCATCCCAGCTTCCAATATATGATGTCTGACACATTAAAGTATATAGGACTGCACTATATACACAAAACATAGGCCTTTGACCAAGATAGATTTGTTTTAGGCACTTTGATTTGACTTGGGACATTGTGAAATGTGGTAGCTCTGAACCTGGCATTTTAACTAAGGAGATTCAATACGCAGGGAAGCTCTGAATCTCCAGGACTGGTACTGAAAAGAATAAATGCTAACACTATACATCTACAGTGCAGTAGAATAATGGAATTATAGTATTAAGTCTTTCCGATATGATTTTGCCAATTAAATATGTGTTCAGTACTATACCTCTGGACATCTGTTACTGTATAAAAATGTCAGAAAATACAGTCAACAATGTAGTAAAATACAACTTTTTTCTCATCTGATTAGTGGGTCATATAACTGGAGGGACAGCTAGACAGAAGGATAAATGCAAAATTTTTATGTCTACAAAAATACCTGAAAAACAAAGCAAAAACTCTCAAATCCCCCTCAAAAATAGTTAACCATTTCAAGCTTGTTTCTAGGATGCAGGAATTTATGCTGAAAATGACAGAATGACCCAGTTCTGCACAGCTGATAGTTAGCCCTGGGGCCAGAGTATCACATTAGATGGGCCTTAAAGTGATTTAATAAACTGGATTGTTTTTGACATGCTTTTACTTATTTATGTAATTGTGTCATCCAGCAGGCAATAAAAGCCTGCAGTCCTGATATATCCCTTCCTTTCTCCTCAGCAGTCCTGATATATCCCTTCCTTTCTCCCAGCTTCCTAGCCCTTCCTTAATGCACTGGAATTTAAGGTCTCATATATCCCAGGCACATACTCCGTCAGTGTTTTGTACTAATGTTGTCAGATTCTGGCTTCCCATGCCACTTGCAAGTGAGAACTGAGTTGGCCCAGTGCTATTTATTGGGGACCTGGTCTGAGAATAGATGGGAAATTACTAATTTTTATTTTTTTAACTTTCTCATACCTGGGTTCTTTAAACAAACTGAGTCATAGCAGGGACTGGAGATCCCAGTCGTTTCCCAGACCAGCCCCCCATTGTGGAAGGTGTACTCCTTCATCTTTGCTCTGAGAGTACTCCTGCTATGGTGGCACTGAGCTCTTTCCTTATCTGTCATCAAACTTCCATTGACACTACCTAGATTAATGGTGACATGCCTGGCAACATCTCTGTTTTTAAATAGCTCCTGTGTGAAAGCTGGGATTTTTTTTTTTTTTTTTTTTTTTTTGTGCAGCAGCATGTGGAAAAAGAAAGTGAATGAAGGTCAACCCTATTAAATTCTCCCCATTCCCCCAGCTTCTGAATTCCTCATCTAAATGTCAGGCAAATAGCAGTGGTAATATAATATGCAACATCCAGAAGCATGGGGCTGATGTTCCAGACAGGTTGGCATCCAGGGGTTCTTATATTTTTCACAGCTAAGGTATGGTGGAAAAACATGGACTGACAAGCCGGGAGCGACTGTATTCCCTGAGACACCGACCTTTATCATCAGTATTGCACACGTGCATCAACCTAAATCCCAGGGCTAGCACTACTGTAATGAATCACAGGGCTAGATCATGACCGGACCTGTACAAGTGTGCAAGGATGAGTGTAAGTGATGATCGCTTCCCTTTTGGCGCTGTGCAGGAGAGAGAAGTGTCACTCAATGCGGAAGAGAGCCTATGTTGCACTCTGTAAAAGTATAGTGACACTGCCGCTCTACTGTACAATGCTCTGAAAGCCCTGGAGCAATCCTGGTTATGTAAGTCCAAGTCCCCCTGCTGCCCCCTTCCCCTGCATCTGGGGTATGATTTGTTGCCTCAACCTGGCCTCTGATGTCTGAGGCAGCTACTATCCAGCAAAAAAAACAAGGAGTCATGTGGCACTTTAAAGACTAACATTTATTTTTCTCATGAGCTTCCATGGGAGAAAATCCCACTTCATCAGATGCTTCAAAGAGGGGTGAACTTAATCTTCGAAGCATCTGACAAAATGGGATTTTCTCCCATGAAAGTTCATGTGAAAAATAAATGTTAGTCTTTGGCTATGTCTACATGGCACTTTTATTTCGAAATAACACTCATTATTTCGAAATAAAAGAAATTAGGTCTACATGACGCTTTCTTGTTTTGAAAGGACGGATCCCGTCCTTTTGAAATAAGAATCATCGTTCCGAAACAGTAAAACCTCGATGTTTTCAAAACGGCCATTATTTCGGAAGGCATATTTTGAAATAACGCCATTTAGACCTGTTCTTTTGAAACAACACCGTGTAGACCTGTTGTTTCGAAACAACCTTTCGAAACAGCAGTCCAATTGGTGTTATTTCGAAATATCCCTTTCGAAATAACGGCCATTTCGATTGCGGGGTTTTCCTTATTTCGAAATGAGCCCTTTCGAAATCAGGGTTTTATTTTGAAATAAGCCATTTCAAAAGGACTTATTTCAAAATAAAACTGTGCGTGTAGACATAGCCTTTAAGTGCCACACGACTTCTTGGTTTTTTTTGCTGGACTAGACTAACACGGCTATCCCTTTGGAAATAGACAAGCTACTATCCAGTATTTTAAAAGGGAATATTTGGCAGGCTGAGAAGTCACTGATTATTTCTCTCATTAGCTCTGTTTTCCCAAGTCATCAAATGATTCATTAAGTGATTTTAGTTTTAACGCCTCAGTGTTTTTCCTTCCATTCCACTCATGGAAGCCAGTTTCAGCTTGAGATGGGCTTCGGGTGAGATAGATAAAATCTGTGCAACACAGTGATAGTGACCTTTGTAAGATGCAGTCGCTGCTGCGCTGGTCAAGTTTTTAGGTTTCTCTGTGGAGGGGAGGTGGGAAGAATGGGCTTTTCCTCTTCCAGAGCTCAAGTAAATGCTCAGGCCTCCAAATGGTTCTGGGCCCTGGCACTGAGTTCTGCAATCAGCTATTCAGCATAATAAAAAAAAACATCTTGTGTTTTCACCTGCTGCTTGTAACACAGGATACCCAACAGCAAAGTCAAATGCTACCTGAAAAGAGGCCAAGTGAGAGATTGGTTCTGTATCGCAAAAAGAGGTTTCCTCAGATCCTACAGTCCCCACAGCCATTGTCCAGCAATGAGAGCAAAGTCTGGATGATCCCTTTCCTTGCCCCAGATGCAAAAGCCAAGAAGATGTCACAGAGGAAAAGACTCAAACCCTTGTACAAGTGTTTCAGCTGTGATGACATGTGGCTGGAGAGGAATCAGAAAAGGAATCTAGAGAAGGAGATGCAGTCAGAGAGAGAGATCCAACTGAGGAACCTCCCAGAGGACCAGTTAAAAGTAAGAAACTGGACATCATCCTTCCTCTCTTCTCTGCCACTGTCCTCCTCACTTTGGCTGTTTCTTTCTACTGTCATCTTCTTCTCTCTTCAGGCTATGTCTCACATGAGCTCCCTCTGCTTTCTTTTATGCCTTTTGGTCTCACCAAGCCAGTGACTGCCTTGAAAAGAGGAGGCTTCTTTTATAGCTGAAAGCACACAGCTTCTGCTCTGTCACATAGTGTGCAATGGGGAGCAATAGTGTCAAATCTCTCCTAGGCAGAGAGATGGAAAGGGGTGGGGGAATATGGCCTCTAATGTCAATAAAAATACACTAATGGAGTCAGCTACTGTGCAACATTCTTCCTGGGGGCTGCTGCGACACTTAGAGAGACCCTCTCTGTTCCTGAGCTTCTGAGTCAAACAGTGCACTCCTGACTCAGACAGAACTCCCATTGACTTCCATGGGAAAGGAGTGCAAGAAGTGCTTGAGAGAAACTCTTCATGGGAACTGTGAATTGATACTGTTTGTTCCAAAACTGCTCCAATTATTGACCATCGGGGGTGTTGTTAGGAAGTGTGGTATTGCTGAAAGGCCATCATGGGCACTTCGGTTCATGTGCACAGCAATGCTCAGCCGCTGGAGGCACCACTGAGGTTCCCATTAACTTTAGAGACTGCAGTTTGTGTCTCCAAGAGCAGAACATGGCCTATACGTCAAGAGAGTTAAAATAGACTCTGAAAGGAGGCATTTGTATGCAGCTTTCTGCTTATAAAATGGAAATGCTTAGGCATAGCTTTGGAAGAAAGGTGTAGGTTGTCAAATAAAAAAGCTCCTGTCAGAGTTTGTGAATTGGTGAGTTTGTGGCATTTATTTCCATTTCCCTATAAAGACTCATAAAAATGCTAATATGGTGACTCTGACTGTCATTGCATCAAAAGGACACTCTTAGAGCATTTAAGCCCTGATATGGTGAACCCTTAAGCCCATGCTTAACTTTATGCACATGAACAGTCCTATTGGAGTCAGTGAGATGTCTTGTGCACCCAGTGTTCAGCGTTTTCATCAGTGCTGGCAAGATGTGTGTGTGGGGGGGTCCTATGGCCCATAGTTGGTCTATCTTAAAATGATTAAGAAATCCAGACTGATGCTACAAATAAGAGTTTATGAAAAATTATCCTCCATTTTCTCCTCCCAGGAGCTTTGTATGCCCAAGTTTTGTGGGCGCACACATCATGAGGTCATCTCCTGGCACCAGCACAGCGTGGACTACAAATATTGGGCCTGTTCCTCAGCATCCTGAGGGCACACAGGACCCTATGGGCCAGGCTCACTACTGTCAGGTTTTACTGACAGTGAACAGTGCTGCTGGCTGAGATGTCAACATTCTGAGCTTACAGTGCACAGTGATGTTGTTGATGTTTTTTAGTAAAAGTGATCATGTTTTCTTCAGCATTGTTCAAAATGCCAGGGAAACAATTGATGTTTGTAAGGAAGAAAATGATTTTTAGACTTATGTAGACATCATTCTAAACAAAAGACAGTAAAATGCTTTTAAAAATGATTCCTTGGGAGTGTGGAGTGTAATGAAAAGGTAATGAATGCTCCAATGCATGTTAAAGGTGGTGGAAATGATAATGCATTATTTCATCAGTTTTCACTTCTCCCTTTAGACCCAGATGCTCTTCTTTCTACTCATCTGCTTCTGAAGCTGAGAACTTAATGCAACTGATAAATACTGTCTCCATTAAACCTTTCCATTTTTTATTTTTCTGTTGCTAATTTTAAACTACAATCAACTGTGTAAATTTAATAGCCACTCCAGCTCCCATGGCACACCAATGTCCAAAATGCACTCTGTGTCAACCCCTAGGAAATCTTCTTCTCTTCCTATTCTACTACCTGCAACAGGGGAGAAGTTTAGGAGAACAGGCTTCTGATTGGTCAATGTATGGCAGTCAGAATGTGAAGCAAGCAAAAAGTCCTGTGACGCTTTTAAAGACAAACAAAATTTATTTATCACATGAGCTTTCATGGGAGAAAATCCTGCTTCGTCAGACGCTTTAGTGATGGAGAACTTATGGAATGGGAGGAAAATAAATGCAGGGAGGTGTAAGTCACAGGAGCAGATCAGACTGTTACAGCAAATCAAACTAGTTGTTTAGATTCAAACACTGGGGAACAGAATATAGAGGAAGGCGAGGTCAAATACCTGTTGTAATGAGAAAAAATATTCATAATCCCAAGGCAACGGTGTCAAATCTGCCTGTGAATTCCAGTTTTGTAGTTTCTCTTTGAAGCTGCAATTTGTTAGCCATTTGATTGAGCACAGCTATTAACAAATCATCAATGGAGAGAACAGGGACTTTGACACGTTCCCCTACTGGTTTTTGAATATTATTATTTCTGGCATCAGACTTTATCCATTTACTCTTTGTTTAAACCACATATAACTGGTCCACCAAATGAGTTATTTCTGGGGAGCACTCCTGAGATCCATGGACCAATTAGGTTGAGTACATTCCAGGGAGATGCCCATATGGGTGACAGTAATTGGAATGTATCCACGTCTGCCCTGTTCTCTGTTCTCCTTGAAATCCTATATTCCTTTATTATTGGCTTAGGACTCTGTCACTTATTTAATTATAGAATCACAGTAATGTAGCATTGGAAGGGATCTTGTGAAGTCTTCAAGTCCTGCTTCTTTCACTGTGGCAGGACGAAGAAAACCCTAGACCATTCTTAGCAGGTGTTTATTCAAATTCTTTGTTTTTGTTTTTGTTTTTTTAGCTTCCAGTGATGGGGACACCAGGACCTCCCTTGGAAGCCTCTTCCGTAGCTTAACAGCCCTTACAGTTGATTTAATGCAGCAATATTCTTCAGTAATAGTTCAAACCATTGGGCCATCACTGTCAGAAGCTGAAATGTATAGGACTGTCATAGTAGAATTCTGCAGTCCTCCTTTGAGTAGGGACTAGATGATTAGCTGAGGTCCCTTCCAACCCTAATTTTCTATGATTCTATGAAAGAGGAATAATTATCACAAAAGGAGGTTTGAAAGACGTTTACTGTCAGTTGTTACTCCGAAACCAGACAATACCAGTGAGTTGGGGCTTTGAAATGTAGGTTGCGAGGCTGATGTTTTCTGACAAGTGGTTGTCCTGGCATATGGTGTTTGGTTATGATGAACTGCATTGTGTTAGGTCAAAGTCAGGTCAGGGTACAATGTGATGCAATGATGCACTATTGTAGAAGCAACTAAATTAGACAGACTTAGCAAAATTGTAAGTGGACCGTCCATTTTCAGTGTAATAGCTGCTGATTATTCTTCATCTTAGTAACATGAAACCAATGAATGAAAATAGACAGGTAATAGCTGATGATTACAAAAGGCAGGCAATCAAAACTCTGATTTTAAATACAGGTAAAAAGAATTAGAAGTACCAATTAAAAAGTCATAAATGTCAGTGGGACCTACCAGGGTACAGTCTAGACCAATGAGGAGCAGTGCTGCTTTTGCCTTGTGACCTGGGTTGTCATTTACACTGCTTTGCTGCAGTAGCCTCCAATCTGGACTGCTTACAAGCAGCTATCAACTTGCAGGTCACTCCCAGCTATGTCTGGGTATGCTGCAGTCAGCCAGCCACACCTGGGCTCTTAGCCTTGGTAATGCTGCAGAGTGACCTCCGCGCACTCCTAGTCCCAGACCGTCCCCCAGAAATCTATGTCCTGCACTGCCCAGTCCTCCTCTTGTGGACACTCTACATATGGTAAATCTGTTATTCCTTTAAGGAAAGAATATCCACAAAACTTTTTACCACAAGTGAAGCTATCCAGACACTTTAATTGAACACACCGGATTAGATAAAATGGTAAAAACAGGCTTATTAGCTACAAAGAGAGAGATTTTAAGTGAATATTAGTAATGAGGCATGAAGACAGAAATGGATACAGGAAAAATAACGTACTTATTGGTATTTAATTTAACAAACTACATAAGATTCAAAGCCAAGTTTTCCCATCACATGCTTTCAGCCGTCTTACCAAATGCCTTAGCTCACAACCTCTGCCCCAGTGTCCAACAGCTGCTTCCATTGTCTCCTCAGATGGAGTGAACTCGATGGACAAGGAGAGAGAAATATTGTCTTCAAGTGGCTGTTCCTGGATTTTATAGTTTCGGTTCCTCTTGTAAAATATGCTCAGCTGGGAGCAAGGCGGCAGTCTGTGCTGATGGAAACACCATGCTGTTTCTTTGCTAAATTATAGATTTGTGCCCCTGCCCTTTTCTTGGCTGCTCTAGCAGGTAACGGTCCATCAGCCTTGTTTACATCTAGCTTGCTGTTAGTCTTTGGGTATCTAAGTGAAATGAGAGAAGTTCACACCATTCTTGATAAACAGAGTCCTGTGGCATTTAAAGACTAGCATTAATTTTTTGAATGAACTTTTGTGGGAGAAAATCCCCCTTTCTCTTCAAAGTGTATGATAAAGGGGGATTTTCTCCCTTGAAAGCCCATGCAAAAATAAATTTGCTAGTCTTTAACTGCCACAGGACTCCTTGTTTGTTTGTTTACTGAACTAGACTAACACGGCTACCTCTTTGGATCTTGGCACCATTGTTAATGATGCTGTTTCATTTTGCCTGGCCACAGACTTGCACTGATTTACACAGTGAACAGTCTTGCAATGCATCCTCGAGTGCCAATGCATGTATTTTAATGTAATCTGTTCAGAAAATCAGCGCAAAATTAGCATCCAATCCACAAATCTATATAATCTACTGATCCTTGGTGGTGGTGGGGGGGGCAAAAGATTTGGATTGCCCCTATCTGTTTTCAGAATTCTTTTGGAGGAGTTGTTTTAGCTGCATCTATTCATTGTCTCTCCCCTATCTACTTTGACAGATCATTAAGTATTGACTGGTGAACATGACAGCCAGGGGTGTCGCTGGCACCTCGCACATGGCGCCCATGCCCCGAATCCCAGTGCCAGTGCCCCAGGTCCTGGCGGGGCCCCTGCCTCTCCTGATCTCTGGACAGATCCAGCCAGAGATCTGGGGCCCGGCCACCCGCAGTGGCGACAGCTGCTTCCGGCCACGGCAGCTGCTCCCTGCCCTGTCCCCAGCCGGGGCAGGGACGCTCCTGATGTCAGCTGTGAAACATGTTTCTGTTAGAACACATCTTGGGAGTTCAGGAGAACCCAAGTTCCTTGCTGCTGGACTTAAGAAGAATCCAGAAAAGGGGCAGCAGGGAAAGATTCTGCTAAACAATTCCATTTTCTGTTCTGTAGTGGAAATATGAACAGTGAAAAATACTCCTTTTAAATCATTGACACTCTGAAAAAGCAAATCTGATCTCCTACTTTGCTAAGTCAGCACTAGTCAGACTCCATGTCAGAGCCCCATGCCAAATATGGTAATACACACGTTGTAGGTGTTTGAAAAAGAAGGAAACTTAGGGGTTGTCTAGACTGGTGTGTGTGTGTGTGTGTGTGTGTGACTAAAATACACTCGAGGGAGTGGGGGATGATTTCCAAAGCACACTACGTAGCAAATTAATTGGTCTATGTAGGCCCAGCTGGTGCACTTTAACATTGTGCTGTTTGAAACAGTTACATTAAAGTACACTAGGGCTCCTTTTGGATGTCTACCCTATGGGCTTAAGTTCACTTTAGCAAAGCCCTGGCCACATTTGGAGTTCATTAAGTCAGCTTAAGGGCTTCCTTAAGTCGATTTAATATCTCTCACTCTCTAAATTGACTTAAGAATCTCAATGTAATAATGTGTCTGCTTAACTCAACTTAGTAAAGTTGACCTAAGCAAACATTTTTTATTAGGACACTTTCTTATGTCAGCTTAGCCAACTTTAAGTCGACTTAATAAAGTAGACTTTAAGTAGACTTTATTAAATCAACTTAACAAAGTTGACTTAGCTTTTGTAGTGTGGACATAGCCTTTGAGTGCACACCAGCAGGGCTTATACAGACAGGTTGATGCACAACACACTAGTGCCTTTTAGAATTCACATTCCCATAGGGCACACTGCCTCACTATGCAGACCAGCCCTTAGGCTTATAACCCATAATTGAAAACAGAGGAATGAGGAAGCAGCCTTGGTGGCTATGGTTTTACGAATCTACACGTCCAGAACCTTAAAGCTGTAATCTCCCATTATTTTGCTAACCAGGCAGACTCTCTACATAGAACACACGGAAATGTATCCTCAATAAATAAAATATAGTGCCCATGTTACAGGAGCAGTATGTGTACAGACAGGCTCAAATTATCTTCTTTGTTACACTGTTGCAATGCCAATAACTCTTGCAGAGCTGAATTGGTTAATTGAGGAGACAATTTGGGCCAGAAAGATTTAAAATGTGAAGAAATATGCAACAATTTCCCATTATAAAGCGGATGTGTCTCCAACACACCAAAGTATCCTATTAAGATCTGTAATTACAACAAGATCATGTGCACTGTGACCATATCAGGTGCACTCTGGAAGGATAACCAAGGTATTTGGAACAGAGCTTGAACCAAGT
The DNA here is from genome assembly GCA_007922195.1 of Podocnemis expansa. NCBI lineage: Eukaryota > Metazoa > Chordata > Testudines > Podocnemididae > Podocnemis > Podocnemis expansa. Next base: position 27,244,962 of record ML682006.1, read on the forward strand.
AAGGTGCCCCTCTTGTGCATCTTAGGGCAGGTCTACACTGACAGCAGCAAATTTGCTGCAGCAGTTTGATCTTTCCAGTTTGATTAAGCAGGTAGTGAAGACCCCCCCCCCCAATCTATTTGGAAGTCAATGTGTTAACACCACCTCCTCTAGTAGCATTGAATCAAAGGTAGGGCACTTCCCTTCAACCCAGAGCAGTAGAAACACTGTGGCAAGCAGGCGTTAGGAAGTCAAAGGGAGATACACAAGTTTTGTTATGTAGCTTGCACATTTCAGTTTGACTGTCACTGAAATCCACAGACAGTGTAGATCTGGCCTTAAGAATCTCAGAGATGGGGATGTGGTACCGTATAAGACCTTTTCCGTAATACAGAGCTCAGTACAAGGGTATTTGAGTGCTTGCTGGCCCAGCTGCCTGAAAATCCTTCATTTTCTAAGGACTGGCCAGTATTTTGCATGTAGCTTCTGCTGTAACAGTTACAAAATTGTAGTACGTGCAGTCACTGTTCTTAGTTTTAAACAGCACAATGACACTGTCTACCCTGTTTACAAGTTAATATCTTTGATGTCACATTTGGTATTTGCATTTCTGTGCCCATTTTGTGCTGTCTTGATGTCATTTGAAGAGGGTGCTTGCTCCCGTTGGGCCTGTGTTTGTTATAACAAACAAGACTGCTTAGCTTGATTTGCACTGGATTTGCTCTGTTATTCTGGCAATTGGTGCTGAAGCATCAGCTGTGTGCTCCTTATTCCAATAAAATAAACCCTCTGGGCAGGAATAGAATAGCATCACTTTCAACTGCCTGAGCAGTATGATCACTTTGCTTTTTAATTGCAGAAGAATATAGTTATTTTGCTAAGAAGCTATTTTCTTAAAGGGGCCATTGGCAGGACGTCAGGTCTGCGTGATAGCCCTGACAGTATTGTGAGTGAACAAGGGAATAAAGATTATGCTTGTGGTGACAGAGCAGTGGGCTAGTAGAAAAGAAGCATCCTAATTTGAATATTATGTTGAACCCGGGTTCGCGATGTAACTGCGATGGACCGGCTTCACCCACCAATGAGATGGACACCAGTTCAAGTAAACAAAAAAACTACTTTTATAGTGATACCATAAACACCTATGATCAATTAATGTGGAGCAGGGAAGTCTAGATAAAACACTTATAACCAACTAACAGTGTGGAGCAGGAAAGTCTAGATAAAATATTTATAACCAACTAACAATATGGAACAAAAAAACTATGTAAAACACTTATAATCTAACAACAATATGGAGCACGAAAGTCTGTATAAAACACCTATAACCAAACAACAGGATGAAGCATGAAAGTCTATGCAAAACACTGACAACCAACTAAAATACTTATAGCCAAATAACAGTATGGAGCAATAACCTACAAGAGGGTGGCCATAATAAGTCAAGGACTTTTCTGACCTTTTACTGCCTCAACATCGGTATAGGCACTGATCAGCCCATCCAACGCGTATTTACCAATGGCTCAAGGCCATTCCTGCTTGCTAGCCAAGAAGGGTAGGCAGCAGAATGAAGGAGTTAGATGAGAGAAACTAAACTCCCACACTCCCCCTGTGTATACTGGGGAGGTTTGGGGCTAGCAGTTTAGAGCAGAAGCGGAGCAACAAACAACTTTTTACAATAAAAATGCAAAATACAAATGGCTAATGTACATATGACGAAATAACAATCTATGCTAGGCAATGAACATCTATATCATGAAAAGATTATGCAGGATACAGGGGGAATAATAAACAGCTACACAAACTATACAAAACTCAAATAAGGAAGCTACAATAACAGACTATACATAAATGGTACCAAAAAGAAGAATTAAGAGAGGTAGGAGGCTTGTATTGATTTATAATACCTGTCCTAGCACCCTAGTGGAACCCAAAGTGAGGAGGCAGACCAGCTGCAACATCCCAGTACTTAATTGTTCGGCCGGCAATTTGTGTACACCCCAAAAAAGGGAAAAAAAAAAAAAAAGGTCTCGGGGGTGGGTGCTCCCTGTCTCAGTCGGGGGATCAGTCCGACCGGGTCGCAACATGTCCTTTAGCATTCGAGGGTGAGAGAACAACAAGCTAGCTGAGACGGGGGTAAATAGAATTTTGCACAGCCAGAGTAAAAATAGCCAATTGGGAGTGGGATTCTGGTCAGGACCAATGATGGAACTGAGACCCCAAACAATGACCCCTCCTTCGTGGTGATGGGGGTGCCGAGAAACTGTTCAGGGGGATAGGAACTCACCCTCCTTCTTGTTGACACAAAGCTAGGGAGGAAGAAACTCACACAGCAGATCGACGGCCATCAGGGGAGATTGATACTTAATATTCTTCTCCTTGAGCTGGATGGCTTAGAGGTGAGGCCCATCGGGGAGATCAATACTTAACATTCTTCCCTGAGAGCAGCATAATCCAGGGGGGCTACATGGGGGGTGGGGTGGCCATCATGGCTGCCACCTCCATTGACATATTGGACTTCAATATCACAGGTGCTTCTTTTGGTAATGAATGAGAACAGTAATGATAGGGGGCTGGAGGCTTGACATGCTCATGAGACCAACTTTTGCTGGTCTGCTGCTGTGCATTAATTTCATTTACACTTGCAGTCACTAATATTCTACATGGTGAGAAGTAGTGAGAGGCATGAGAGGGAGAGGTAATAAAAATGAAATAGAAAAAAATATGCAAACTTAACTTGTGCTGTGGTAACTACAGGGTTTAGGGTCTTTGATCGCGTTATATATTGTGCTTATATCTTGGACAATCTGTAATGTAACAGGGCTTCATCAGTTTGTAGCATGGCATGTGTCATCTCTGTTCCCTGTTGAGCTAGAAGGAGAATGTTCAGTTTGCAGCATTCCTCTGGCTCCTTGGTGGGCTAAGTATTCTTGCTCCAGCAGGATGTTTCCATGTCCTACTGATCCCCAGGCTTATCACTCAATCTCATAAGATCTGCCTGCACTACTTCATACTGAATTCAGCATGCTTTCATGGCATATCATGATGGCCAGGTGCCTCAGGGCTGTTTTCTTGTCACCTGTTGAACTGTTGAGCTTTGGTGTGGAGTCTACTGGGAAGTAGGAACCCACTGAAATACTAATGCAGCTCAATCTACCACATCTTCCGTTTCCATTGCCAAGTTCAAGCTGATGGCTGGTAATTCCTATTTCAAGACAGTGGGGATGGATTTGGCAGAACATGTCTTGCTATGGAAAAATACCACTACCCCCCACCACAAAAGGAAGGTTTTCTTCAGAAAGCAATTTAACTAAGCAAATTCACTTTCTTTTCAAGCTTGAGGGGTGGGAGTTGTATGTCAAAACTGCATTTTTCTCTTGGTGTCTGTTCCTCCCCCATTTTTATCCAGGGGAGAAAGGTGTTTGACTGATGGAAACTGTCTGCAGTTTAATTTTTATTGGGTAAAAATTTCAGGGGATGAATTATATTGGTAGTCCACATATTGCTCAATTTTCCAAAGAAATCTTTTGTCTTTTTCCCCCCTCTTTTTCCCTCACAGGGTGTTTAACAGAAAAGAAATAATTTCATGTGGTTCGAGCACAAAATAGGTGCAAGTTAAGAACAATTTAGTACCTATTAACCTGTTGTGCTGCAGTGCAAGGGGTCATCATAGCTTTGTTACCCTTTTTCTTCTGTCCCTGTCACCTTGCAGCTCTGTTCTCTCCATCACTGATTAAACCTCCATTTTAAAGAAAAAGTTTCTCTGGGTAGGACAGAACCTTCTTCCAAACCAGAAATCAGTCAATCTTACCAACTTTTTTCATTGGGACCACTTATGCTAGCAATCACCTCAACTGAGAGGAAATGTCTCAGGATGAAGCCCAAAATTTACACATCTAGGTCTCAAAGTTCAATGTCTCCTTTGTTTTTCTTTTCTTTCCTGCAGGCTAGAAGGAGTCTGTCCATCGCTTCACCTGTTGCCTTTGGTATTCTTCCACTTAAGTTGCATCCATTTTCCCAGAGCACCCCAACAGGTTTGGACTACATGGGCTGCAAACAGCGTCTCTCATTTTGTGGTGTGTATGCTGCGTCTTTCTTACTTTGACAACTATTGTGCAGGAATTAATTTCTGTTGTATTGAATCCATAATTCACATAGCATCATCCAATTCTGTTCTAGTAATAACAGTGATTGTACATAGCCCCAGGTTACAGCTGTGCAGGTAAGGCACTTTCTTCAGGTGGCCCTATTAACAGCTGGAGAAAGCGAGGCACAGAGAGGCAAAGTCCAGCGTGCCCAGTTAATTAGTGGCAAGAGAATCCAGATCCCCTGACTTTTCTCTAAGCCCTAGACAACAGTATATCCCTCTCTTCTTGATATCCTTAGATTCTGGCTTTGATATTGTTAACATTACCAGCGGATCCAGTCCCTCACAAAGAGTATCAAGGAGTACAAGGGCACAAGACCTGCAGCTGGCCTGGGTCAGCTGACTTGGGTTCATGGGGCTGTAGAACTGTGATGTAGCTGTCTATCTAAATGTCTGTTTAGACACAGTTTATCTTCACACTGTAGACTTCTGAGCAGAAATCAGCATGGGAGATTGCCACAAGCAACATTAACTTTGCCCTGCGATTTCTGCACCTGACAGAAGGGGAGTAGGGGGTAATCATGAGGGGTAGGTCCACACATAGGTTTTAAAGCGAAACAATTCTGGTTGTTTTGCTTTAAAAAAAATTTGGTCCACACAACGTTTTGTTGTTTCAACATGATGAGCTCCATCATATCGAAACAACAAAAGTTAGACCGATACAGTAAGACCTGACAGGGAATCAAAACGACCATTGAATCAAGATGGTCCCTTCGAAACAGCACCGTTGGGACCCATTGTTTTGAAACAACATTGTCTCAATTCTACAGGTTGACCTTCTTCTTCCCAGGGTGCATGGCACCCTGGAAGGAAAACCCACCCCTCAGCACCGTGGCCAGGGAGGGGGAACGCAGGGTGGGTGGAGGCAGGGATTGCAGGGCACCCCGCATCCCCCGCTGCTTGCCAGGCAGCGGAGACAGTGATCGCTGGGTGCCCACATTTCCCACTGCTGGTGGGATGGTGGGGGCAGGGATTGCCAGGCGCCGGCTCCTCCCTGCTCTGGCGGGGAGAAGAGATTCCTGCATGCCCAGCTCCCCCGCAATGGCTGGGCTGCTAGGGAAGGCCCCTCACACACCTGGCACTCCTGCTGCCAGCTGAGCGGTGGCGAGAAGACACCCCCCCCCCCGTGGGCCTGCAGCGTGCTTGCTGGTGTTGGGGGAAGGGACCCCTGAGCTGGCTAGTTGGGCTGCAGGGAACAGTCCCCCGGCTCTCAGCTCGCTTGCTGGGCACGGGGGAGACGATTTTTGGAGTGCGGCACTCCAAAAGCCAGGCGCAGGAGTCCCATCTCCCCCACAGCCCAGCAAGCAGACAGTGAACCGGGGGAGCATTCCCTGCAGTCTGGCTAGCAGGCCCAAGGGTCCCTTCCCCCAGCACCAGCAAGTTCACTGCAGACATGGGGTGTGTGTTCTTCTCCCCACCGCCTGGCTGGTGGCTGGTGTGCCAGGTATGTGGGGTGCCTTCCTCAGCAGCCCAGCCAGTGCAGGGGAGCCGGGCATGCAGGGATCCCTTCTCCCTGCTGGAGCGGCAAGAAGCCAGCACCTGGTGATCCCTGCCCCTGCTGCCCCACCAACAGCAGGGGATGGTGATGCCAGGTACCCAGTGATCCCTGTCCAAGCTGCCGGTCAAGTGGTGGAGGATGCTGGGCACCCAGCGATCCCTGTCCCCACCGCCTGGCCAGCGGTGGGAGATGCCGGCATGCAGAACTCCCTTTCCTCGCTGCCTGGCAAGTGGCGGGGGATGCTGGAGCAGGGGGATAACTTTTCTCCATGACTGGCTAGGACAGAGGAGCCTAGGGTGTGGGTCACATCTCCCCCATGACTGGCTGAGCCGCAAAGCCCAATGAGGGCTTCTTTTACTGTGCCTGGCTCTCAGGTGGTTGGGTGGCAATATGGCCCTGCCAGGGGGCCATGTTGCTGCTCCTCCCATGGTGCCCCTCTTCCCATGATGCCCCTTTCCTAGAACAAACTAGCATGTCCAGTCCCTGAACATGCTAGTTCGATTTGGGGTTTTTTTGGTGTGGACCTTTTAAATCTATTTAACTGAAACCGATTTAATGATTTTTATAGTGTTTCAATTAGATGACTTTAAGTTAAATCGATTTTACTGCTTGTGTGTGGACATAGCTGAGGATACTGGCCTGGGGCAATACAGTTCCTGGCGGAGCCTGACTGCTGGAGGAGAAAGGACTGCAAAGGGCGGTGCAGATGGTTCAGCCCTGGGACTTGGCTGAGGACTCTGGTACTTGCCCTGTGCTCTCTGCACAGTTTGTCAGCCACGCCCTCTGTGCACAGCTGCAAACTTCTCCAGGCAACCTCCCTCCAGAAGGGTGAATCTCAGAGTTTTAAACAGAACTGAACCTCCCTGGGGGGTTTCTGTGGAGGGAAGCACCAGGACTGGTTTGAATTAGTTCTCCCACAGTGTGGGGAGAAAGAATGCACTTTTATCACAGGTACGTTGTAAGCATCCGTCATCACAAGGCATGCTGTAAGAGCAAAGTGTGTAATGCAGGGAAACTCTGCTGCAACTGATAGAGCTAGATTAATAGTAATAATGTGCATGGGGAAAGACTTGGTGTTGAAAGTGGAAATTCTAGTGCCCCATGGGAACTCCAGCTAGCTCAAGATGATCTCATCTGAGTTACAAGTTTAGTTAGTTTCTTATAAACACAACAGAGTCTCTGCCTCATTCTAGCTGGAGATCATTGGGGTAGGTACAGAAAGATTCCACTGACTTGGTAAGTTAGTACTAAAACAGGTAAATGAGCCTTGAGGACTAAAAGCCACCTGTACTTAAGAGATCATATTAAAGAATATATGTGCTGCATTTTTATTTGGTCAGTTTCCAAAGGGGCAGCTGTGTCAGTCTAGTCCAGCAAAAAAAACCAAGGAGTCATGTGGCACTTAAAGACTAGCAAATTTATTTTTCACATGAGCTTTCATGGGAGAAAATCCCACTTTATCAGATGCTTAGTTTGCCCATCTTTGAAGCATCTAACAAAGTGAGATTTTCCTCCCATGAAAGCTCATGTGAAAAATAAATCTATTAGTCTTTAAGTGCCACATGACTCCTTATTTTTATTTGGAACTTGCATGGTCTCAGATTCCCACTTGATGTCCAGTGACTTGATTTTTTTAAAAATTCAAATGCAAGCCCCACAGTTTATTAAACAGTAAAAAATATCTCTGCCGGATTCTTGTGTTCCCAGCTCAACGTATCTACACAAAGGTTGCTGATCACTCTCTTGGTTTCAGAGTGGGATGAAAAGAGAACATTATGCAGGAGATTTTTAAAGGCACAGTTGTCAGCAAGGCATCCAGCTCCTATTTACAATGAGTAGGAACAGAGTGTAGAAATGCCATTTGTGCCTTTGAAAATCTCTCCCTCTGATCTCAGCACTGTAGTCACCTGAATAAACTGTACTGTGTATTCAGATTTTAATTCTTATTGGGATGCAAGAGTGTTACGAACAGTAGACTTAAAACTCAAACACAGAGGCTTCTGATTAGCCCTGGAGATAAGAAGGCAAACTATTTCTTATTGTAATGTCCACACCTTTCTTCTTTGCTACATAACAATGATGGTGTTACTTGCCTGCTTTTCCCACAAGCACCTTTGTGATTTCCCTCCTGCTGCCTCATATGCTTGGGATAAACTCACCTACCAAATTCACAATGCTACTGTTTTAGTCTCTTTCAGATCCCTCCTGGAAACTTTCCTTTGCTGAAATTTCTGCAGTCAAATCACAGGACCCATCTCTGTCAGCTGACATCACTATAACTCTTAGCTTGTCCTCCCTCCATCCTTTTTCTTGGTTTACTTATTGTTTAAATCTTAGACTCTTGATTGTGAGCATTCTGGAGCTTGTCTGTGTTGTGCTCAATCCAATAAAACCCTAATCCTTGTTAGGGATCCTTTAGGAACTGCTGCAATATAAATAAATAATACTAAGGTTCTGAACAAAGTTGGCTCACAGAACTTTAAATTCATAGTAGCCCCCACTGGGGGTTGTATATATGGAAATCGTTTCAATTTTTCTTCTTTTTCTTCCTCTATGTAAAATGAAAAGTGAATGTGGACTGACCAATAGGTGGTGCCCTGGGTTTTTAGAGAGCAGATTTCTCCTGCAAAAGGCACCATTAAATCTGCATCTTCTTGGATGCAAAGAATATTCTGAGCTCAGAAGTGAGTACCAGTGAGTTTTTAACGTTTTGACCCACACGTGAACCTCAGGAATTCCTTTTGAAGCCACAGCAAACTAGAATGAAATGACATGATATGACCTTTTCATAATAACAAAAACCTCTGGAAAGAGCAAGACACTCTTCCTAGTGATCACCTTCTAGGAGGGCTTCATGTGAAAGAGTGTATGTGTGTGTGTATGCATGTGCATGCCCATTTTCACTCTGCTACCATATTTTTCTCTAGTTGGTAAGAAAAGTAAGCTATTTGACTAGGCAATGCTCCAGGCTCACAGGTGAATCTTAAGACTTAGTATATCTTTGAGGCAGCTGCAGTATAGAAATATGTACATTTTATTTCTTACCACACTCTGTTTGGATAACTGCTGCCCTTGACAAAGCTTTGGATTTTAAAATAAAATCCAGTATAACCCATTACTACATCTTTTTAATATAGTGTAGTAGTTACTCTTGACTTTAAAAAGTTTTAGTTGCTTCTGCATTAGTAATTGTTGAATTCATGGAAAGCCACTGTATGCAAAGAAAATGGAGGTTCCCACAGCTGTGTTGTGCATGGCCATGTGGTGGATTTGGGGGAAATCCCACTTTCAGAATCTGTGCCTTGTGTAAGGTTGGGCAGGGAGTACTGCTACTTCTGTGAACTTGGATGTGTCCTTGACTTTCTTCCAGCCTTCCTTGTATGGCAGGATGATGTGGCAATTAAGTTGTGTGATCTTCATCTCGTCCCTTGTGCTAGGACAAGAGGGTGCTATGCATGGTCTAAACAATTTAGAGACAGCTATTCCCAACTACTACATCCCAAGAGAAGTGGGATGGAGAAGGTGATTATGTATAAGCCCATACCCAAGTATCTAGTTAGTTGAGGACCTCCTCAAGCAGTCATTGATATGGTTGACCATGAGATGGTGGTCTCCTTGCCTTTTGTTTGTGTCTGGGATAAAGAAGAGATTGTAGTTTGATTCTTTTCTCCTTTGAACTCTACAGGTTAGTGTTGGGTAGCTAATTGAATGCTAAGGGCCATTTCTTGTAGGGTTTGGCAAAGGTCCAATCTGTCCCCCTTCTTGTGCAACGAGGCTTCTAGAGAAGACTGTGAGGCACCAGTTGGGGGATGAGATGCAACTCTAACTACTTTTTACTAAAAAGCATTTGCTCATGGATTGTTTTCCCTATGGTGGAGTCTGAATGGAAACTTGTTTGTTGAGCCTTAGTCCATACAAAGGCAGGGTGATATTGGCAGGCAGTTGTGCTCAGCGAAGGTTATTGAGGAAGATAGGACCATGGTTCCTGATAGAGATTTGCAAATCATTGTGGGACTTCCAGCCCCCTGGCCACTGGGGGAGTCTCAGGGGGCATTAATTGCTACACAAAGTGCCTTTTCCATTGTGCTCAGTTAAATGGTTGTGACCTTTCTGCTCCAGTTTGTGCCTGACAAGTTATGGTGCCATTGTGACTGGATTAATGCAGTGTACCATAGGGGAAGGCACTCTTAAAAAAACAAACAAACAAAAAAAAACCCAAAACCACACACAACGAGAGCTTCAGTTAGTGCAGTACAGGGATGTCCACTAGCTGTGCAAAAAACTGACCATAGGGCATGTATCATGAGTCTGGTACAGAGACTCAGCTGACTTTCTGCCCTCTCTCTGCTGCAATTCCGGGTATTGATTTTGATTGATTAATCCTTGATGTTTGAGTCATATCCTCCTGAGAAACTGCATCTCAGTGCACAACCACCTGTCTGGGAACTGGAAGAAAAATTTAGGTTCTCATCCTAGCTGCAAACATTCTAGGTCAAGGGTCTCAAACTCAAATCACCACACGGGCCACATCAGGACTAGTAAAGGGCCGCATGAGGGCTAGTATGTTAGCCTGAGGGCCATACCACTAAAACCTTTTCATACAACAATATTGGAAATATCAGTAAAAATAGTGTCCTAGTGGGCTGCAGGAAAGAGCTTCAGGGGCCACATGCAGCCCATGGGCCGTGTGTTTGAGACCCCTGTTCTAGATCCACAGTTTGTGGACCTGGGATGAGACTAATTGAAAAGCTCACACTATTTCCTGTCGACTGGCCTGCCTTCAAGGAACCATGATCGGATCCCAGCATTGTCACTGTTCTCCTCAGGGGGATTAGTTGCCTCTTGCGGTGTCAACACCATCCTGTTCTGAAGCAGAATGCTGTATCCCAGCCAGGTGTGGTGTGAATTGTCCTCCCATCTTCAGGCTCAGCAGGATGCTCTACAGTGTCAGTATTTGTTATGCCTGAGACTCAGCCACGGCATGACCCCTTAACTTGCTTCATTCTTGCCTGTGGTTAGAGAACTACCATCCAAGGGATGTGACCTTCCTTTCTTCATGGTGTCTTGGAAACCTGGCAAATTTCAACTTTAGCATAAGCAACATGTAAATTGAGTTTTACATTTGTGTTAAGTAGACACAGAGAACAGTGTAAATGTAAGCAAAGTCAAGGATTTGCTTAGCGAGATGATCTGACTGGCGTAGAGAAAGTGATTTTTCAGTAGTAAAGAGACTGTTCACTCAGCATCATGTGGCAAACTTTCATCCAGAGATGTGTTGTTAAACTCACATATGGCAACAATTAATGTGACGATGTTTGACAACTGCTGGAGGACTCTATTCAAGGGAGAAAATAATAGTTTAGTAAGAGACATTCATTATATCTTATAAATATTTAGCAGTCCTGTAGTGTGGCTAAATAACAAGATGAGCTGTTTTACTCATACTTTTTTGCCCTCTTTCTTCTTGGATGGCAAAGTGGGTATGAAACTATCATTACAAAACCAAAAAAAGTGTATGTTGGGGGGGGGGCGTGTGTGTGTTCTCATTGACCCACCTTTCTTGCTAGTACTGTAGCGTGAAAGGTCAATTTTTTCCTGTGCTAAGTGAGAGGGGGATACTGTAGAGTTTAACTGGTTGGAAGCTAATTGCAATGTCAACTTTATTTTGCACTCTGTCTATAAGTCATAGAAAGATTAAATGGATTTAAGATTGACATACTGTGTCTAAGCTTCAACACCAATGTTTGCTCAGTGCGGGCTTTCTGGCAATGTGCACTTTCTCAAAGATTGCCTCATGTATCATATATTTGAATGTTTATGCTTACTGGTTACCAACGTAAAACATCACTGAGTAGCTGTGTATTATAGAGGGTTTAGATGGGAACATGTGTGCTAGTTACTGGGAAGGAGTGGAGTGATTTTTATATCCACAAAATCTATTTTTTCTCCCTTTTTTAATTGGAAAAGTTAAAGATCCTATAAAAATGTAAACCAATGGATAGACAATCCAATAACCCCATCTCCCTGATTAGTCATCTTCAAACACAAAAGATTACAATAGGTAAACACAGCAGCTGTTTGATTAAGGTCTCCTGGGCAGAGATTATCTTCTTGGTATGAATTGTATGGCACTAACACAACAGGGCCCTCATCTGTGACTGGAGTTTATAGACCCTGCTACAGATAATACTCTCTCCCATCTTCACACTCCCCTCAGCCTCACAGGTCAAATGAAAAGTCAATGCCAGAAATGTGCTAGGAGACAGCATCACTCCTGGATGGGACTGTATTCTTGAACATGATTTCTGCAGTGATGTGTTACAGTAATTGTGTTCCTTACACTGTCTAATAAAAATGTGCCTGTCCAGTGATACCACAAGGTCACTATTTCATTATTATTAGTAGTATTTTATTACAATGCCACTTAAAAATTCCACCTGAGATCAGCGACCCTTTGTATTGGGGCTGTACAAACACGCAGTAAAAGTCCCAGGCAGCTTACAGTTTAAATAGGCAAGAAAAGCAAAGGGCAGAAGGACAAACAGAGGCACAGAGAGAGTGATTTACAGCAGATCAGTGGCAGAAGCAAGACTATAATCTCACTTATTTTCCATCAAGTGCCCTAGCCACTAGACCACACTGCCACTGTGATGCACTCTAGCTACATTTAATGTGTGTAAATGCACTATCAATATTTGCTCTTGGCATATGTCCCCATCAATCAACGTTTCTTTTTGTGTGTGCTATACAATGAGCAGCTCAGGTTAGATCTGACTGAGCTGCGAAGAGGAGTGGTTCTTTTTCAGTCACATTGAGAATGCAGGGACCTTTCTATAGTAAAAAAACATGGTCAGATGCATGTGTTAAAATATGAGGGAACCATAGGCACCTTTGCCTTTCCTGTATCTGAAACGTAATTTAACAAAACTCTTCTCCCCAGTGGAAATGGAAGATTATTATTGCTGCTAATCCAGGTGTTGTTTATTATAAAGAAGTATAGACATAGTCAAGGACTTGAACAGTCTGAATCACTGGATATTGTTAAGTGCTTTATACAAACTAGAAGTGATGGAATACAAAGGGTTTTCAATTGGAGAAAGCATCAGTGGAATAGAACTTGATCACAGGAAAATATTCTCCTGCCACTGCCCCACTACTGTGTCAAACCCAAAGCAATTTCTTTGTCTAAACAGGGGACAGTGATCATGATAACATCTTTATTTGCTTTTAGTAGAACTGTTAAACCCCAAAATTTCAAACCCTAGTACATAAAATTACTGTCTCACATATCTATATGGGAATCTAAACAATAGTCGCTAATTTTCTAAGGAGCTACTGTTAATTTCTCTGGGATTTGTCAGTATCTTTGAAAATCAAATTATCCATGGTAAGCCTAAATATGATTTTAGGTTGGGAAATCTTGACCTAAACACCAACCATTTTATCTGATGGATGTTGGTGTAGGGCAGGGGTCTCAAACTCATAGCCCATGGGCAACATGCAGCTCCTAGAGTTACAACCTAAGGCTTGCAATGACACTGTCACTATTGATATTTGCACTATCATTCTCTGAAAAGGTTTCAGTGGTGTGGCCCTCAGGCACATGCTTGTGCTCACATGGCCCTCATGGTGATTTGAGTTTGAGGTCCCTGATGTAGAGTAACTAGTTAGAATTTGATTTGCTTAAAGTTGATCTAACCTAATTTAGACCCATTTTATCCATAAATCCTTTTTTTAACCTTTCCTTTATCACTTTTAGAGACCTTCATCATCATTTTGGTAAAAAAAAACAAAATGTATTTGATTTAGTGAAGCAATCTTATGCAAGATTAAGGAGAACAATACATAGAGAAGAAACATAAAGCCTGTGTGAGAAAAACCTGTATTCCCACAACAACATTCTGCATCTGACCATGTTCACAAAATGGCAGTTTATGGATGCCTCAGCAATGTAAAGGTGTAGTGCAGAGAAAACAAAGTAATATATTTTATAGTAATATAGTTTATAGTTATGATAGAGGTCTTTTCTGAATAAGAAAGATGAAATATCCCAAGGCTATCTTCTCCAAATTCGATTGGAACTTCAGAAAACCTTTAGAGATTTTACATAGGGCTTGGTACATGCTGGTTCAGGACCCTGGGAGGAACACCAAAGGGGAAAGGGTAAAAAGAATAACAGTATAGTTTTTTTTTCATCTTCACAGCATATTATAAAGACTAACTACTTCTCACAATCTTAGTGAGGTAGGTAAATGTTATCCCCATTTTTCACGTAGTGAAACAAAGGTGAAGTAACTCATCCAAGGCCAGAAAGTCAATCAGTTTCAGGGGTGGGATTTTGAAGTTGAAGATTCCAGGATCCAAAGGCTGTTCTCAGACTACTAGGTACACACTCTTTGAAATGTCTGTCCTTGTGGAGTTATGCGTGAACTTTTAGGAAACTTTGTTTAAGGTTTGCTGGACTAAATACCCAGATTTAGTTCTAATCTAATAAAAAACCCTGAAAGAAGGGCCATTTTAAAGATACATCTTTCAATCCTACTAGTGGAAGCATGATGGGATGCTGTTGCAACTGCCCCATCTGGTTAAAGGCTTGTCTCTTTTGTTTTATTACAGGGGTCCTTGCCACTTCAGAGCTCTACCCTGCCTGGCAGATGTGTCTGTTACTGTTGTCAGTCAAAAAGCTTTATGTACTAGAGAAATGTGCCTCTATCTCTTTGAGTGTTAAGGGAAATAAGAATCATTAAACTAACAGAAAATTACCCTGAACATCCCCACAGGAACTATTTCACTTTCACTGGCAAGTGCAAAAAGATAGAGATGAGGGTGAGATCTCCTGTTGTAGTGGGGGTAAATCTGTTTTTAATGCCCCTTGCTGCAGGAGCCATAGTGTCTTGTAAGTAGGAAGCAACAGGCTTTGAATCTGGTACTGATCTTGCATCTGGGTGGATAACTCACTGAAGTCGATCAGGTTCCATGGATGCAAAACAGGGGTAAGTAATGGGATAGTCAGGTCCCAGGTCTGCAATAATGCACTTTCCTTTGATATGTAGGCTTAAGAATTTCAGTTCCCCCTGCACATCTTTTGGGGGTGACCTGCCTCCATGAAAATACTCATGATGCACCATAAAGGGTGCTAGCTTTGCTGATTGTGAGTCTTTTTTATATGAACAGAAAATGTGAAATCTTTTCACTTACCAGCGTGAGCAGTTTTGCATAGTCTCTGCAACAGTGCTCACTGCTCGGTTATTTTTAGAAGAGTTAGACAAAACTGCTGCCTGAAGGTAGGATTTCTGATGGGTGTGGCAAAGAGAGGATGGTCTGGACGTGTCCCTTTGTACTGGAACCTGGGCTGTGCTTCTGAGCTCTTGTGGTCAGAACAGCTGTTGCTCCATTTTCCAGGAAAATGGCATCCCTGCAGATCACCTCTTTCCCAGCTATCAGCATAGTGTAGCACTTGGAAGCTAATGAGAATACTTTAACTAAGAAAGGGGAGTCACTAATTCCATTTAACATGGGTCTTCTGCAAGCAATCCCACGACTAAATAGAGAGACCATCCCCGTTGCATAGTGTGGGAGTGGATGATAAATGTTATTTTTCAAAGCAGACTTGTTCACAGCAGCAGCCTTGCAGAATCCCAATCAGCTGTTCCAGCTTTGATCACTTATTTTTCATTCTCCAGTCTTCTTCTAAAGCACTTAAAAAGTAGTTTTTAATAGCAGCAGCAGTGGCAGCCTCCGCTCCCAGTACTAGGCATGATTAGTTTGTATGTTAAGTCCTTTCCTAGCATTTTCAGTGGAAGCAGATAACACAAGGTCTTTCTCACTTGGGCCTTTTAAAACTACATAAATTCTGCTATTCCCATGTACTGCTTAATCCAACAGTTCTGGCGAACTGGAAATGAAGATCTCTGTCCCACCTTTGCTTTTTTAATGCATCGACAGCCTTAGTACAAGTCTGCTCCTGGAGACTGCCTCTGTGAGCTATTCAGCTGCCACAAAGGGAGCCTCCTTAGTGGACCCCTATGATGTCAGGTTGTATCGTGCTGCTGACTAGTAGCAGAGAAGGGACTAGGAATCCAGCTCAGCTCTTAGCCAGCAGCAGTACCAGGTACCACTGCCCTGAGCACAGCCCCAGAGTGCTGAGTCTCTTTCCTCCTCCAGCACAGCAGAGCCCTTGGCTCTCTCTTTTACCTGCCTGCATGAGGACCCAGCAATGCCCCAGCGAGTCCAGTGGGGCACACAGTGGAGAAAATTGCAGTAGTAGTGGCAGCTCCGGGCTCTCTCCGGGCTCAGATTCGGACAGCAGCGGGGTAGTGTGTGGTGGCGGTGGGATGAGAGGTGTGCTATCACGATACTGGAGTCTGGAGAGTCTCCATTCAGCTACTGGTAAGGGAAACTCTTTTGTTGCTATATGATATTGCACTGACCTTGAAAAACAAAATTAGACCGTCTGGGGACATTCTGTAAGTTAGATGTGGGTAGTGTGGTCTATTAGTTGGAAGCAAAATGACAGAGAATCCTGAAACACTTCTTGGATCAGCAGGCAAGAAATGAGTTCTTAAAGGCCAGGAAAACATTGCTTAGACTCTTGCCAACTTAAAGCTATGCTTTTCTTTTAGAACGGCCTTTCTCTTTGCAATCTAAATATACAGAGCGAGCCTCCACTGCTGGCATTCTTCTGTTTAAATGACAGAGTGGAGTGCAACTCCGCTTTTATAAAATACCCAAATGATGTGCTGTGTAACAGAAGAGGGACATGAGGGTTTGCATTATAGCATACTGAGGAGAGTGAAAGCCAGTCATTTGAGCTGACTATACAACTTGTACATCTATTTTCTCATTTGTGGTTCAGTTCTCTGTGTTCTCATGATTTTAAAGGGATGCTCGCTCCTGTCTGCATTTGTAATTCTTGTTTGGTTGTTGCCATGTGTATTTAGGTTCTGGACACATGAACTGCGTACCAGGGAAGAAGACTATAATTCCTGGCTGACATTAGTTTAGTGGGGAGACCTTACAGCAGTTCTAATTGTTAGAGATTGCCCAGTTGTTCATTTCTTCTTACATTTATTGCCTGACTGTTGCAGGCTGGAGAGATTTTTAGCAGGGCTGCAGCAAACTAGTTTCTTCCTTAAGCAAATTTAGACTAGTGCTTCTCAGCATATCAGTGGACTGCCATTTTCTGGGCACCATCTCCGTGTGCTATCAGCCAGAGGCATGCCTAGGTGGAGATTTTAGGTGTGGTGGTGTAACTACTTATCTTAGCAGCATATACCATCAATTCATAAAGGGCCCTGTGAAAGCATCCCTCAGTTGTAACTGGCATGCTGTTCAATAAAATCTTGTTTTCACTGCTTTGAAAATCTCTGCTGAACACAGGACAACTGTACAATGCTATCTGAGGCCCTGGAGTGTTTGCCCCCACAGGTTTCTTCTTTAGGAAGGGCACTCAGAATTGACCAGCTTAAATCAACAGGTGTGAATCCTGCCTAGCACTGGGATGGTTTTGTAAAAATATTATTTCTCACAACATTCACATGTGGGTAAGTCAGTGTGGCACAATACCATTGAGTGGGCGCACCATGTGTCTAACAGGAATTGCAGAGGTGAGTGAGGATTGGAGGCAAAGTTTGAGGACTCTGAAGGAGAAAACAAATCCAGTTCCATCATTATGTTCTTGAGGCAAAAGTTTAATGGAAGCAGTTCACCGGAACCTAAGACACCCTGCCTCCTCAAGAATGCTACAGTCAGTAGGAGTCAGAGTCATAGATTTTAAGGCCAGACAGGATCTATAGATCAGCAGTTCTCAATCTTTTCATGCCACAACAGGGTTGGTGGCATGCCCAGCCAGGCACGATACAGTGCCCCCACTGCTACAAGAAGCCCCCTGCTGCTGGAAAAAAAACCCACTGCTGTCAGGAGTTTTGGAGGCAGCAGAATCCACCCTCCTTCCACACCAAAAGAAACCCCACTGCTGAAAGAAACCCCCACAAGGGAGGCTGGGTTTGGGTGGGCTTGTTTTGGCAGCACAGGGTTTCTTTTGGTGGTGGGTCAGCTCCCGGCAACAGACTCGGTTGCATGCTGCGACACATTAATGTGTTGTGACACAACAATTGCGAACCACTGCATTAGATCATGTAGTCTGACCTCCTGTGTATCATAAGCCACCCATGCCACCCAGCACACGCACCCTAGACCCATCAGTGGAAATGAGACCTAAGTAAATGAGATGAAGGAGGTTAAACTATTATGTGCCACAGGTAATGAACAAAAGAACAGCTATTCTGGGTTAGACTAAAGCTTCATCCAGTCCAGTATCCTGTCTTCCAGCCATAGCCAGTGCCAGATGCTTCTGAGGGAATGAACAGAAGAACAGCGCAATTATTGAGAAAGCCATCACCTATTGTCCAGTCCCAGCTTCGAGCAGTCAGAAATGTACGGACATCTGTGCCTCAGGTTGTGTCCCTGATTATCTTGCTGGCTGCTGCTTCTTGGTGTATGCGAAACATGTCATATGTAGCACAAGCCCAGGATTCGTCTCTGTATTTGGTTCACTGGTCGAATCATTACCTTCCGTGGCTTGAGCTGGGTACTCAC
The DNA here is from genome assembly GCA_007922195.1 of Podocnemis expansa. Taxonomy (NCBI): domain Eukaryota; kingdom Metazoa; phylum Chordata; order Testudines; family Podocnemididae; genus Podocnemis; species Podocnemis expansa. Next base: position 27,263,183 of record ML682006.1, read on the forward strand.
AGGGAGTGCTACCTATGTCCCGTCATCTTGCCCAATAGCCATTGTTGGACCTATCCTTCATGAATTTACCTGATTCTTTTTTGAATCCAGTTAGACTTTTGGCATTCACAGCATCCCCTGCAGTGAGTTCCACAGGTTGCTTGTACACTGTTTTAAGAAGTACTTCCTTGTGCTTGGTTTTAATCTACTGCCTATTAAGTTCATTGGGTGACTCCTGGTTCTTGTGTAAAGGGTAAATAGCACTTTCAGTTTTCCATCCATTCATGACTTTATAGACCTCTATCATATCCTCCTTACCCCTCTACCCCCTGTTGTTCCTCTTCTAAGGCAAACAGTTCCAGTCTTTTAAATCTCTCTTTTTATGGAGGCTGGTCCATATCCCTAATAATTTTTGTTGCCCTTCTCTGTACTTTTTCTAGTTCTAATCTATGTTTTTGAGATGTGGTGATCAGAACTGCATGCAGTATTCAGACTGGGAGCATAACATGGATTTACAGAGTAGCATTATGATATTTTGCATATTATCTATCCCTTTCCTAATGGTTCTTAACATTGTTACCTTTTTGGATTGTGTTTGCACATTAAGTAGATGTTTTGCAGAGAACTATCCATGATGACACCAAGATCTTTCTTCAGTGGTAATAGCTAATTTAGATACTATCATTTTTATGTGTAGATTATTTTTTCCAATGTGCATTACTTTGCACCTACTGATATTGAATTTCATTCCCAGTTTTGTGAGTAATTACCTAGTGTTGTGAAATCTGCTTTAGAACTTTGCAGTCTGCTTAGGTCTTAACTCTCTTTGAGTAATTTTGAATCATCTGCAAACTTTGCCACCTCACTCTTTTTATTCCTTTTTCAGATCGTGTCTGAACAGGAGGTGTGCTAGAGCTCAAGGCCCTTAAAATGGTGGGAAATGATTGTGAGATATACCCAGAGAATCCTGGCAAGTGAAATGCATCCACATGCTGGAAGGAAGACAAAAATATCCCCAGGTCACAACTAATATGACCTGGGGAAAAATTCCTTTCTGATCCCCTGTATTGCTCAGTTAGAGCCACCCTGTCCAATGTTCTGTGTTAAGCCATGGCCATCCCTGATGCTTCAGAGGAAGGGGATGAAAAAACCTTCACAGAATATACTAAGGGACGGAAAAGTTCCTTCCCAGCTCCTGCTGGTGGTACACTAAATCCCTGAAGCATGAGCTGTAGGAACATAAGACATAAACCGGAAGATTCCCCCCTCCCCCAATAATTCTGTCATAGCAGTGCACTTTTATAAATTTGTCTGACTCTTTCTTAAAACTAATTTAAGTTGTTTGCCCAGCCCCCTCAGCTCTTTTAGGGGGCTCTTCCAGAACCTCACCACTTCCAGTGGTTAGAAACCTTTTAATTCCTAGATGAATGTGTTCGTGGCTAGTTTATATCCATTTGTTCTTGTGCCAACATTGTCCTTTAGCTTAAATGGTCCGCTGCCCCGTATTTATTTATAGAGAACACTCTTATCCCCTCTCAGACTTCTTATTACAAGACTAAACAAGCCAAGCTCTTCCAGGCTTCACTCATAAAATAGGCCAACTGCTCTGCTGATCAGCCTAGTAGCTCCTCTCTGCACTTGTTGCAGTTTCAATATATCTTCCTTGCATGTGGGTGACCAGAATTGTACACAGTATTCCAAATGAAGTCTTACCAATGCCTTGTACTCTATGTCTACTAGAAATTCCTTGCCAAAGGATTGTTTGGATTCACAAAATGTATTCAAGGCCACAGAAGGCAACATCAGAGTTAGGATTAAAGCTGTAGACTGTACGACTCCCCAAGATAATTTGTTTTTCTCCAATTTTATTATTTCATTGTTCCAGCCTGGGGCAATGCTAAAGGATCCCTGGCTTGCAGAACTCATGTGGCCAGCACCAAGTGCTGTTATGGAGCAGTATGAAAATCAAACCTCAGATATAGACATAGAAAGTGTGTGTTTAAATACTTTAAAATTTTGTCTACTGTAAACATTAATATTTCATTTTTTAAAAAGGCACTTGGCCAAGCATGAGACTGCTAGAAACTGAAATATGAACTGAGGTTCAAGGAATGAGTTCTAGTTTCATGTCATCATTTTAATTGGTACAAAAAGCAATCCCATGTGTCACTTAGGGAGACCAACAGAAGAAAGAACAGAAAGTCAGTGTGTTCATCATGCACATTCAGGCACTTCAGAGTTGCAGAAATGGAAGATTGGAAGATGAGTAAGTCTACATTGAATTAAGAGAGGGGATGCACATTTCCAGAGCTGAGAGGTTTTGGGGAATAGGATTTCTCTCCCATTGCAAAATGCAATAGACTTTTGTCCCTCATGATCTTATTGCTGTGCTTGGTGATGGCCTGAGACTTTGGGGAGGGTTACCAAGATGGGATCCAGCCAGGAACTGGTCAAATTTTGGAGCATCTTCAGAGAAGTGGGATCCAGCTGCCTGTATTGGGTTCCATGCATAGTCACTAACATTTTATAATAAATAGTTGTATCTTTTAATAAGCTGGAGTCCTTGGGGGCCATTCAAGGTTTCTGTGAAACTTCTGGTGAATGTTAACACTTTAGGGAGCGTGAACTGGCATCTCCTCTGCAGCTAAAGAAAGTATCAGACTCTCCCCCCACAACTGGAGAATATCTGCGTTGGTAGAAATTTCCCTCTAGAGTGACCGATAATCAACTGTGATGCTTTTAAAAGGAATAGAATATTTGAAAATTGCAATTTAAGGGGGAATGACCAAGGAGAAAAAGATATAAAATGCAAAAGAACCACTGGAATAGAGTAAAACTACATGCAAATGTCAGCTGGAGAAGCTGTGCAGAACACTGTTTGGACATGTATAGGCTCAAATAAAGTCCATTCTTCTTTATTGTCAGTTCTTGGCATTTTTGGTTTGAATGTCAGTATCCAAAACTAGAGGATGAACTTTGCTATTCCGTCAAGATTGCCATTCAGGGATATTAAGGAGCTTTAAAGCATGAATGAATGAAGCCTTGAAACACACTTGTGAGTCATTACAGTCCTTAATTTACTTTACATATGGAAAACAGAGACACTGAGATTTTCAGACCCAAATGTTCAAAAACAGCTGGGAGTTTTGGATGACTTGCTCCTTTGGGCACCTGCCTTTAATCGTGTGACAGTTTATTCTTCGTTCAGTGCTGGTACTTTTATGTATTCAATACACAGGTATGCATGTGCTTTGTGTGCCTGAGACTGGAGGTTTAAAACAAATAGTGTCTGTTGCTCTGCACCTGCACAGTTGCCTTCTTTGTGCTCCAAAGTGAGGACATAAGAGCTAGTGCAGACCTATAATGTTGCAGTTCCTTTTTACTACTGTGTGACCCAAATTACAACTGTAACTACCAACTGTGGGCACCAGAAAATAGAGGAGGACAAATTTTATAACAAGAACAGGCATACTGAGTGGCCAATGCCAGATGCTTCTAACAGAATGAGCTGAATGGGCAGTTATTGAGTTATCCATCCTGTTGTCCAGTCTCAGCTTCTGGCAGTCAGAGGCTAGGGAAAGCCAGAGTATTAGGTTGCATCTCTGACCATCTTGGCTAATAACCATTAATGAACCTATCCTTCTTGAGTTTACCTAATTCCCTGTTGTACTTTCGGTCCTCACAACATGCCCCGATGAGTATCACATGTTGACTGCACATTGTGTGAAGAAGTACTTCCTTTTTTGTTTTAAGCCTAATACTGCCTTGTAATTTCAACAGGTGACCCTGGTTCTTCTGTTATGTGAAGAAGGAGATAACATCACCATGTCTTCTCCTCAAGTCCAGTTGAAATATAATAATGATTTGAAGTGATGAGGATCAATTCGAATTAAATATATGCATGGCCACATTGACTTTCATTATTTTGAACTAAGGAATGCCTTAGTTCGAATTGATGAAAGCTAACTTTGAAGTTACAAAACCTGGTTTACTTTTGAAGTGATGTTTAATTTGAACTCATTGGTTCGAATTAACCCAGTGTAGCCATGTTAATTCAAAGTAACTGTTAGTTCAAGTTAGCCACAGCTTGATTTTCCCTATGCAATAGCACCCTCTACTTAATTCGAACTAGCAAGTCCTGTGCATGGACATGCTAGTTCAAATTAGGGTTTCTGGTATGGCTATATTAATTTGAATTCAGTTAATTCAAGCGAACCTTCTAAGTGTAGACATACCCAATGGGACTAGGTAAACCACATAGGCCACTGTTCAGTGGTATGCTGCTTCCTCCACCTTGCCAATAATTTTTTAGATCTCTATCATATTCCCCTTATTTGTCTGTTTTCCAAGATGAGTTTATATCATGACATTATAATATTTACTGTCTTTTTAATCTATCTCTTTCTTAACATTCAGTTAACTTTTTTGATTGCTGCTGCACAGTGAGTGGATGTTGTCAGAGGACTATCCACAGTGACTCAAAGAACTTTCTTAAGTAGTGGCAGATAATTCAGATACCATCATTTTTTGTTTATAGTTAGGATTCTGTTTTCCAGTATGTATTATTCTGCATTTATCATCATTGAATTTTATCTGTGATTTTGTGGTGCAGTTACCTAGTTTTGTGAGATCCGTTTGTAATTCTTCAGATTCTGTTTGGACTTAAGTGCCTTTAAAGGCTACTTGTGAACACTTGACCATAAATGACTGAATTGCATCATGGGAGCTAGAACCCAGATTTTCTGACACAGAATTTGTATTGCAGCACAATCTGTGTCCAAGCTAGCATGCCTTCCAGACCCCATTATAATTTTATCCAGCTGAATAGTTTGGATTTCATTCCAGATATTTTCAGTTTCAGTTATGAGGGTAAGTCTTTTTGTTGTCCTAATCCATCTGTTGCTGGCTTACTCCTTCATTTTATTAACAGTGTTTCCTGTTTGTTCATTTGTCCTATGTCTTCAGGGACTGAAAGAGAATGGCAAAGTGGTGATCACTGAAAACCAATGTTTTGACTAAAGGAGACCCTTATGGTTTTACAACAAGTCCTCATTGCATTTGTGCCTGTGTTGCAGTTGACTTGCGCAAACTGTGCATCAATTTCCAGATTTCCATCGGTATATGCCCGTTTGTGTATGTGCATATGAGAATTTTGAATGAACCCACCATTACCTCCTTGAAAACATGGCCCTTTAAATTTAGGGAGGGAAAACATGGAATGAGTTTTTTCACAACTAGAAAACTGTATAATTGAGAGTTGAGCTGTTCATTTCTCTTCACATTTGTTGTGGTGGTGTTAACTAGGGACCTGTTAACAGAGCTGTGGTGAATGGCTTGCATATTTCTTATTTGGTCTGAGAGATTTCCTTTTGAGGCATCTTTGTTTCCTCTGGCCCCTTCCTTGCAGCACTGATGTCTGCAGCTGTGTTTGTGGATGCTGGTGTATAATTTCATTGACCCTTTCCTCCAGGGTCATGTAGTCAGCTGCAGTTGAAGAGGTCGCACAACAGGGGATTGATTTAAAGTTCAAAGTCTTTCAGCACATTTCAAGAGGCAAAAAAATATGTATTTGCAGTGCCTCGAAGCATACACTAGTGCATGTTGACATTGTTTTACACTTGACTTCGCACATTGTGAATTAGGAGTTCTCAGTTGGATTAATCAACTCCATCCTCTCAAACTCCCATGAGGTATTTCTTTATATATTTGTCCTGCAGTGTTCTGTGAGCCACCTGCCAAAGTAGCTCCCACTTAAGTTCTAAATGATCAACTGATGTGCTTAAAATATGGGCAAAACCCAGGACTTAAAGAAACTAGGTATGCGAAATTAACTTGGGTTTTCTATATGTGCCACACTTTGTATCAGATGAACTAGGCAGTATATAAACAGACCCCAGATGCTTTGGGAAGAACTCCAGAGATACTTCAGCCTGTGGATGACGACTTGCTGACTATTAGGTAAAGCTGATGTGGAGATAACCCCTTCAAAGAACTACATAGCGGTACTGTTCATTGAACAATGCAGAACTGCAATTGGGAATCCCATTCAAGTATTTGCAGCACCTATATTTACACTGAATCGTTGTGTTTAATGTTATCACAATAATATTAAATCTCTGTAACTAACTTGGGAATATTGCACAGGGGGTATATTTTAGAATACAAGTGGTGATTCAGCTTCATGTTTAGCCATAAAAAGAAAAATAGAAAATTGAACATTTCTGTGCGTATATTCAATGGAACTGTGCGAGTGCTGATTTTTGGCACTTTAATGGAAGCCTTCTTTGGCTTTTTGTAGTTTTAACTATGCATTGATTGTTGGTTTTGCACTGAATTTCCCTTGGTGGTTTTTTTGAAGGAGAAAATGTTTGTTTTCATAATGAATCTGTTAGGTACTGGAGGTGGGTGAGAAGTGTTCCCACTTTGCTGCAGTTGTGGTTGTAGAGGGAGGAGTTATGCTTCAAGTTTTATACTGTTCTTTTGACTTTGACTGGCCTGCAAATTGAGGGGAGTGCCAGCTGGAGGTGGGGGAGATAGAGCTGTCCTTACACTACCTCGGTGGAGCTGATAAAACAGCTGTAGTAACTTTGAAACTCATCTGACTTCCTGCTGTCCCTTTCTTACCTGCTATTATAGCAGCCTCATGAGCTTCAGGAAGTGGGATTAAATCACATCAAGAGGCAGCCACCTGTCCAAGGGAGTAGTGGACACCCATGTGACTGGGTACAGCTTCGAGAGATGTGAAGAAAGAGCAGCAGTGAACTGGGATTTGGTGAATATCTGGAGAGAGCCACTGGCAGCTGGAGGTGGACACGACGTGGGGCTGGATTTTGAAGATGGGAGTGAGGGAATAAGGAAAGAGGGGCACATATGGTAAGATGGACATTTTGGATAGATAGAAAATGAGTTGGTACAAGATGGGGGCATTTCAAAGCTGAAAACATTTGTTGCAGGGAGGCGGATTTTTGAATTTGTATGAGATGCTATCATAATGTTAATGTGTGACTTTGCGTGTATGCATGTGTGTTGCTTTTTCTGTCCTCTGCCCCCTCCTTTCAGACCTTGTGCTATGTGATTGACTTAATTTGATGTTGGATCTTGTGGAAGCTGGAAGTAATTCAGTCTTTTTTTAAGTAAGGGGAGAGGCACTTCTGACATGCACAAGTTATTGCCAGTGTGATAAGAATAGAGTAATGTGCTTGTGATCTGAACCTTTCTAGGCAATTGGAAATTGGGAAAGTCTACAAAAAGTGAGTTGGGAGAGTTTTGGTGTCATGGTGCAGGCTAGCCCCCCTCTTTTGTACTCTTTGACACAATTAATCCATGTATATCTAGAGTATTCAGCCTCTATGTCTTCTCCTCAAGTCCAGTTAAAACATAATCATGATAGCTGGCATTGTATCTCATTTACATCTTTCTCTGAATGGGACTAGTTAAACCACATAGGCAACTGTTCAGTGGTGTGTCTACAAGTGCGACAAGTTAAGGGGATGTTACATTGGATATTATTCATCTGAGTTTACCTGTAGTTTAGTGGTGGGCTGCAATGGTATGTCTGTGTACATAAGACCCCAGATTAGCAGGGGCCATTCAAACAAAACCGAAGTTAAACTTGTTTTTTGTAGTTGTTGTTGCTGTTGTCAGTGCTCTGAAATTGGAGAGCAAGAGCAGGATTCCCCTGGACTAGGAAGTTGGCCCATAAGAGTTCAGGTTAATAGTGTTGCTAATGATATGGTGCAATCTGGAAAGTTACTAACCTGAACACTTTCCAAATTATGCTGTAGTCTCACAAACCCTTATGTGAGCTCTTATGGGCCAGCTCCATGTGCCAGTGAGTTTGTGATCTCCCAGCACATTGCAAGGTGGGAACTGACAGTATGATGGGAACTGACTTGTCTCTGGGGCATTCTGTGTGGTACATAACCATTCAAAGACTAACCATTAGAAGCCCTGCTTGACTGTGTTTAATTCACGTTCTTTTGCAGACAAAATCTTCCTCATGACATTTTCATTACATCCTTCTTTCAGTTGAATGGAAAATAGTACAAGCCCAGCCTTGCTCCTGGTACTTTTGCCCTTCCATTTATTCAGACGAAAAGTCCAGAAGGGGAAAAGTTATCTCTATTTCTTCAGCTCTCTAAGGAGGTTTGGTTTCAATTCTGGATGGTGTCCTAGTTCTTAATTTATCCAGACTGGTTTTCTGCATATTTTGTCATGAGACGCTGCTCTCATAAAATTTCAGCACCATTTGCCAAAAGAAGGAGATTTAAATAAACTCTTCTTGGTACAGCCATTCCCCCCCCCCCACACACACACACTTTCCATAATCACTCTCTAACAGGTTCAAGATCAGAAAACATGAATTACCAATGGATATTTCCCATATTTCTCCTGTGGAGAAAGGTCACTCTTCACAGCCACTGTTGTTGATAAAATTGTAGATGGCCACATTGGTTTCATAATTTTCAAACAAGGCAGGTAGGCAATCAACATTAAAATTTGCATACCACACCAGTCTTTTCTTATTCCTTTGAAATATTTGAATTTAACTCTTTCAAGTTGACGAACACTTCCATATGTATGTCCTCATGAGCATTCTTTTAGCCAATAGTTTGAAAAATCACAGCATTGTATGAGTTTAAATGTTAATATTAGGCTCAGTTTTGAAAACTGCCGTCTAAAAATTCATCTTCAGTTTTTGTCCATATAAGTGGCAGTCATATTTTGGAATTAGTAGCTGGTTGGATGCTGTAGCTTGCTCTCATAGTTGCTGTTCACATTCACAAATTTAGCTTTATGCATGAAGATTCAGGTACGCAAATTATAGGCCCAGTTTGGAAAACAGTTTTGATGATGTCTGGATATTTGGCCTGTTATATGCAAACATAGTACTGTGCCTAATCTACTGTATGTAAGAATGTAATTTACTTGGTATGGAATATGCATGAAATATGCTGGTACGCAGATAAATATGCACCATTACACACAAGTTATAGGGTTTTTTTGTGTATTTCTGTGATGAAAAAAGTGCTTCAGTTTTTCAACTAGTAATATGCAGGCAATTCATCTATAATGTGAATTGTATTCATTCATTCATTACTCTGGAAAAGAAAATAGAAATGACCAAGACATTTCTTTTGTATCTAGTTTTGTGATTCAGAACATTTTCACTTTGTGATTCAGAACATTTTCAGAATGTTTTGAATAAATACGTGAATAAAGTTAAGCTGTTGTTGATGTTTGTAGAGAAAGAGACAGATCTGGTGACAGAGTAAGATGCAAAAGTAAACTGCTGCATTTGAGCACTGTTTTGTAACAACATATGTATTACTTAGATGATGATCAGAATATAGCCATTGATTTAGCACACTGCATACAAAGGTAGACTATTCACAGTTCATAAGTGGTCTCTGCTGGGTGAAAATTGGAGTAGCAGAGCTCATTTATGCCGGGGAAGGATTTGGAAGTGCTTGTGTCTCCATCACCCTTGAATGATGGTCCTTGGGATAGTAAGAGATGCAGAAAATAAGCTGTGCAACCTCCATCCCCTATATCCTCAAAAAATGACTACCAGGTTTAGCTTGTTCAAAAAGCTTGAAGTAAAGCACAGTGACAGAGAATGATGTTAACAGTCAAGGATTTTCTCTAACCTAGTGTATTGTCTTTAATTATGTATTTTAGATTCATCATATGCTTGCTGCAGTTTGAAGTATTTCTAGCAAGGTCTGAAGTTATTCCCACATGACTGTATAGAGGCCTCACTCTGACTTTCTTTTATGGTCTCCTAATATTTTAGTTTAGATCCAATTTGAATGCACTCTCCCGGGAGGATTTCTTTTCAGGAGCCAAAACAAAATTTGAGGTAGCCTTGCCTCGGGGCAGACTGGAACCAAGGATTCACTGGCTTTATTTCAGAATGGTACAGTATAGCAAACATGTCTCATGGCACACTAAGGAAAAATACTAAAGTGAACGCTTCTTTTGTTTTAAAACAGCTGGCACAGACATATTTCTGAGTAGGAGAGAAATAACAGGGCAAGAGTTTATCGTCTGATAATGGTAACCTTTTCAGTATGGTAGTTTTTAATTAGTGTTATAAATGTCTGTGTCGGTCCCCTTCAAGGCCGCCTTTACAAATGTAGGTGAGGAGGAGTAACTCGAAGCTCAGTATTCACAGTGATTTTTCTGTAGCAACAACTGGGATGGGAGGTGTTTTGTGTTAGTTATTGATGGTCACTCTGAGTGCCAATAAAACATTCTCACATGAGATGCTGAAAGCCCTCAGCTGAGCAGGGGTCATGTTCATGACTCAGATGAGACATTTGCAGAAAAGCACACTTAGCATTTAGAAACAGTAGCTGACAGAAGGCTTTTGGAAGAAAAAGAAATGTAGTCTGTACACTGTGCCTCTAACCTTGTTGCTGGCGCTAATATGCTCACTGAAGAATGTGAATTTTCCTTGAAGGGCTATGTAGAAAATGCAAGCTTGCATGTTCCTCAGAAGGGGAAAGACCTGTAGGGTAAAAAGTTCAACTCCATAACAACAAGTCTCATATAATGAGCATAGTGTGGGTCAATGCAACCTGCTGAGCAAGTACCCATCAGGTAGCTCCAGTCTGCAGCAGCTGTGATACTTGTTTTGCTGTGTTCTGAACGGCCTACTCTTGTGCATATGTACAGAAGCATAACAGCTGGCTTTTTTAAAGAAAAGATGTATTGCAGTGCACACCACACATCTTGGACTGCAGTCTGACACTGACCATATCAAAAAGGGCAGCAGCATTTTGCTGTTGCTGTTGGTCCTACAGCTTGGCTGACCAGATATTTTGATTTTAGTGGGACAGTCCTGATATCAGATGTATGCTTACACAGGTGTCTGTGACTTCCCTGCTCCATCCTGATTTTTCACATGTTATCTGGTCATCCTAGTCCTGCCTGAATCTTAAAGACATAATTTCAGCTGTTGAGCACTTTTCTCATTTTTAATCATGACTGCAAAATTACAGTGGAAGCCGGCGAGTGGGAGGAGGGTCTGGACATAATGTGCATTGGAGTTCTAGAGACACATTATGTTCATGTAGCTGGGAAGATCATATGTTCATGCACAGACTTCGCTGGAGTACTATTGTGACAAATATGGCAACTTCCTGTCATGTTCTTGGGAGAACCTAGTGAATTAAGTTTAGATATATTTGGGGTTCACTTGTGTTAAATAAATGGTTTATGTATGATTTTGTTCTTGCACAGGGAAGGTGCCCCAGTCCTACCTCCTGAGCAGGCTTGCATAGACCCATTCAAACAGGATTCTCCACAGACCAGGAGACCAACTCAAGGACATTTGAAGAAACAGCCTGAATTTAAACTGACTTGGGGCTCTTCTTCATAAGTCAGCAGATGGGCACAACTTTCTTCCCTAGGGGTATGCACTGGGGCAAGGGCAGAGGCCGGATTCTGCTCTGAGCCACTTGCTGGTGGCAGCAGGAGCCAGCTCCAAGCAGTCTGCTGCTTGTGGCAAGGTCAGGGGCCAGATCTGGCTCCAAGCTGCCTGCCAGCAGCGGCAAGAGTCAGCTCCAAGCTGTCTGCCACTTGCTGGCAGCAGCAGGAACTGGCTCCAAGCCACCGGCCACTTGCAGCAAGGGCAGGGATCGGATCCAGCTCCACCTCCAAGTCACTTGCTGGCAGCCCCTGGGGCTGGTTCAGGGCCCCAGAGCCAGATTGGGCTCTGGGATGGGGCAGGGCCCGGCCAGCAATGGTCCTAGGGTATGTCTACACTTGACTTAACAAGGTTGACATAACAGAGCCCTCCAAGGTAGACATACCCTTAAGTCGACTTAACAAGGTTGACTTTAAGTTGGCTTAAAAGACCCCCTAGTGTGGACATACCCTTGGAGAAGAGGCCCATAGCACCTGGCAGCAGCATAAACTTTGCAGCCATGGCTGGGGAAGCGCCTAGCAGCTGCAGCAGTGAAGTGCACGCTGCTGTTGGGCGCTGCGCTGAGCGGGCCTCTGCATCACTTCTCTTCACTCCACACAGCTGCACTTGCTAACACTCTGGCTCAACTTGTTACCTAGACTGGAACTTCTTGGGGCAGCATCCCCTTGGTTGGGTCCATCCTGCAGATTCAGGGCCCAGCCACTCCCCTGCTATTCACAGTGAATTGCTAGGAGTAACAAGTTACCACACAGCCTAGTCTAAGCAAGTATCTATTTTCTTTAGGTAAAACCATCAGAAAGAAAACCTATATAAACCTACAAATGTTCATAAAAAGTTGGCCAGAAGCTACCCATCCATCTTAGGAGGCCCTAGTAGGCTAAAGTCTTTACAACCCTTTCTCAGGGTTTGGGTTTCCCCTTGGACAGAAAGTCTTGTCTGTTTGAAAATAACCGTGATTTATAAGAATTTGACATTGCCAGTTCTATCATTCTTAAGAGCCTGGTTAAGATGAAAATCCACAGAAACCATCTGTGGTGCAACTTGTTGATCAGATCTCCAGCCGATTTTGCAGATTAAAAAAAGTAAATTTCTGGGCCCCCTTCTGAGTGGGGAAGAGAAGGTAAGAAAAATTAGAAGTTTGTGACCCAATTACTCAACACAGGACTTGTGAAGAGGGAAGGAATATTTAACACTGGTCTATTGAGAGAGAAAGTTAGGTGTTGGGCAGAGCAGTTCTTCCACTATGCAGCTGTAGCCAAATTATCTATCTTATTGCAACTAGACTGCAGATGAGCAACTTATTCAGTGTCTTTAATCAAGCATGAGATGTGGAGGAGAGCTGTCTGGCTCAGATTCATTCCTGACAAGGCTGAGATGATTCTTGAAGGCAGGGGGAGTAACTGGAATATGTAGTAGAGATTTTAGTAGTGGCTTCAATAGTTATAACACAGGTTCACAGCCTGGGAATATAGTTGGAACTTTCTCTGCTTCCTGACCTGGTTGTTACAGGGACAGAGGACTCTTTCAACCTGTGCTTGTTAGGAGGGTTGCTTCTAGGTTTGCTTGACCTCAATTACACATGCTTTTGCCAAAAACTGAGCTGTACTGTACTGTGGGCTACTACTGAAAGCTTCAGTTAGTAGTGAAAGCAAATGCCTAAGGCACATCTTATGACAGCATGTTATACTTGAATAACATAGTTAGCGCTGACTGGCAGTTGGTTTTTAGGTGAAGTTTAAAGTACTGGTTTTGGTTTATCAGGTACTAACTATTTTGGGTCCTGAACACCACAGGAAGCAGCATTTTACCTTGTGAGATGCCACAGGAGTACTGATCACGTTTGTTTGGCCTGGCAGCTTCTCTGTTTAAATGGAGAAGGTCAGCAGCAGGGTTTGCAGTAACACTTTCCCAGCTTCAGACACATATTTGTTGAGCATGAAGCATGGTGCAGGTCTCCCAGTCTTTTTTGGAGTGGTGTATTGACTAGGTGAATACACAGATGGAAGAGGTAGTTTGTGGATATGAGCTGGACACAGAGGGACAATTTTAGTGGGGCTGGAGAGTCTTATGGTGATTGATTCTTTGGAATGTGTATATGCTCTTCTACAATCTGTGTGAGGCCTGGAGCTCTGACATTTTCACTGGAGCAGCAAGTTAGAATTGGTAGGCTTGGCTTTCTTTAGTGTAAAAAGAAGATTGAATTTTGTGTGTTGGCTTTGTCAGGATGGTTCTAATCTTGACTTCTTTGTTATTGTCTTGTTTGGACTGGATGCAGTGTCCACCAACAAGTCCTTCAGTATAAAATAGTGGCAGTTCTTCCTCTTTGTGGTCCCGTAGTAGTCTGATCATGCATATTGCTGTGCATCTCCTTAGCTGTGCTACATACTCTCAGTTCCAAATTTACTCCAGAGGGTACTGGAGTCCCTGAGCAACATTAAAGAAGTGCTCAGCACCTAACAAAATTAGACCACAAGTGAACTGCATTCTTGTGACCGTTATATCTATATCTCTGATAATAGTGCAGGCTACTATGTGAGCTATATAGCTTCTTGCAAATTCCAGGCCAGATTTTGATGTTCACTGGAAATGGATCCTCGCTATGGCAGATTTCATGTAAGTGTGAAGATCTGTATGAAAAATCACCTGGGGGAAGCACTTAGGGTATACCCTTATGGAACTATGTGGTCCAAGAATAAATTGCAGAGGCCAGAGGAAGGCAACAAAAGTAGTAAAAGGTTCAGAAAACCTGACTTATGAGAAAAGGTTAGAAAAACATTTAGTCTTGAGAAAAGAAGACTGAGTTGATGCAGAGGGGTGGGAGGTGACCCGATAGTAATCTTCAAATGTGGTAAGGGCTGTTATAAAGAGGATGGCTATTAACTGTTCTCCACATCCAGTAAAGGTAGAACAAGAACTAATGGGCTTCCTCTGCAACTAGGAAGATTTAGATTAGATATTAGGAAAAGCTTTCTAACTATGGGTACGTCTACATTGGAGCCTTAGGTTTACTTAAGGTTAATGTTGACCTACAGACTCCTGCAGCTGCATCAGGCTTTTATTAAGTTAACTTAAGCACTTCCTTAAGTCAACTTAACACCACCTCTTAAGGTTGACTTAATGCTTAAGTCGACCTTATTAAGTTGACTTAATCCAGTGTAGATGGGGAAGGCCCTTACGTTGATTTAATTGGCCTGCAGGCCCCTTCCCAGAGTTCCTTACCACAATTCCTGTTTCAAAGGAGTGTACGGGGGAAGGGACATTTCTCTGGTGCTATGTGGGACAGCTACCCACAATGCACAACTCTTCCATTGACCTAGCACCTGCGAGTGCGGATGCAGACAGTTGACAGGAGTTTTCAGTGTGGACTCACTAAGTCGACTTAACAGAGACTCCAGTGTAGACGTACCCTCTAAGAATAGCAAAGCTCTGGAATAGGCTTCCAAGGGAAGTGGAGGAATCTCCATCATTTGAGGTCTGTAAAGACAAGTTAGATAAACACCTGTCAAGGATGGTCTTAGTATGTTTGGGAGTGCTTCAGTGAAGGGAGCTGGACTAGATGGCTTCTGAAAGTCCCTTGAGGTCTGTGATTCTGTGTTTACAGACACAGACTTTATTTAGCCTCTCTGTTTACAGCAGTCAATAAAAAATGACTCATAGCATAAAAGAGAACTGCCATGTTAGAAACAGCTGTCCATTGTTCTGTACTGCAATACTGTAGTTATTTGTTAATCTGCAAAAGCCACGTTAAGGCCAATGTGCTAGTAAGAATGAGCATTTATGAGTAAATTCCAAGGATAACCCAATATCAATACAACAACCCTCTATTAAGAATGGATTCCTTTGTCACCAGTCATGTGGTGCACAAAGAGTGTATACACACACGATCTAGGAATAGTTGTTATGCAGTTAAGAACCTTCCAAAAAGAGTGTTTGAATAGTGTCTTTTTTTTAAACATGGGTCCAGCCTTATTCCTTCTTCTCCTTGCCCAAGCACAAAAGAAAGTATCAAGTATTACCAGCAGATCAAGGGATGTGATCATTTCCCTCTATTCTGCACTGGTAAGGCCACATCTAGAATACTGTGTTCAGTTTTGGGCTCCCCACTACAAAAAGGACAGGGACATGCTAGAAAGAGTCCAGCGGAGGGCAAGCAAAATGATAAAAGGGCTGGCGCACAAGCCCTATGAGGAAAGACTGAAAGCATTAGGCTTATTTAGTCTGCAGAAGAGAAGATTGACGGGGGATTTGATAGCAACCTTCAACTACTTGAAGGGATGCTCTAAGGAAGATGGAGCTCGACTGTTCTTGGTAGTAACAGAGGACAGAACGAGGAGCAATGGTCTCAAGTTGCGGTTAGGGAGGTCGAGGCTGGATATTAGAAAAACTTTTTTACTAGGCGAGTGCTGAAGCATTGGAATGAGCTGCCTAGGGAGGTGGTAGAGTCTCCATCTTTGGAGGTGTTTAAGGCCTGGCTGGACAAAACCATGACTGGGATGGTTTAGTGGGAGTGGTCCTGCCTCTGGCAGGGGGTTGGACTAGATGACCTATGAGGTCCCTTCCAACCCTATGTTTCTATGATTCTAAGTTGGGAGGTCTCCTGAAGACCTTTTCTCCATTGAAGGCAGAACAGAAGATATGGAATAGAGGGTCCTTGGTAACCATTTACTTTCACTTGCTCTTTCCCATGCTAAAAAGTGCCATGCATTTCATTCTCTTTCTGCTCCTCTCTCCTGTGAAGCCTAAATAAAAAGGGGATGGCTGACATTGTTGTCCACTGCCCCTTTGATAAGGAAAAAGAAAGCAAGGTTAAGCAACAAACTGAAAGCTCAGATCTCAATCCAAACACCTGAACAATCATTCTGATCTGCATCTGAATTTCTCAAAATGGCCCTATCTTTGCTTTGAGCAGGGGCAGGACAGTGGTTGCGAACACTCCACATTTAGGAGTGTTCATAGTCTGGATTGGAATTTGGCCAGTTAAGTCCATTTCTGACATTAAATAAATGGACAAAACCAGGACTGATTCACACAGTGTTATGATCCCTCCAGCTACATACAAAAAACCCACAGTTCCTGGGGCAGGGGGTCTCCAAGACTCGTGTGGCATCTACTGCTCAAGCCGTAGTGCTACTATGGGAAAGGTGAGGCATGCCATGAAGACAGAGCTCTGTGGTGCTCACCCTTTGAACACTGTGTATATGTTGCCCATTTTACTCCTGGCCTCATAGTGCACAGCACAATGACCTTATACACCACAGTTCTGGGAAGGTCCAGGGCACACCAGAGGGGGTCACCAGAGGCGTCGCTGGTCCAGGGAGGGACCCAGGGCATGGGCCCGGGCCCCGCCCCCAGCACGCAGGCCCTGCCCCCAGCCCGCAGGCCCCACCCCCTGGCCGGGGACAGGGGCAGAAGCTGCCACACCACCTCTGGGTCACACAATTTATCTTCTGCTTTGCAGCTGGAGACCCAATTCTAACTTTTTGCAGGCAGCGTTGTGTTTGCATTGATCTTGCCAGTTATGTTTTCTAGATACTCAGGTGAAATCCATAGTAGAAAATATGAAAGATATGCCTTCAGGAAAATGTTGAGTTTAATCTAACTCTGAATATTTAAGTGGCCCAGGCTATTGTGTGATTTTGTTAATTCAGCAGAGAGTTCTAGCCTTTGTGCATCTTTTTCTTCTCGGTACAATGAAGTCACACTTCTATATTTGAAATATTCTAGTCTGTTGTCATGGAGATGACTATATTGACACAGCTACAGCAGCATGACTTCATTCTGTGGAGAAGGATCAGAAAGATGCTGCAGGAGAAGGATGGGGGTTTGCTTTAATACCTCACCATCAGTGATACGTATGCCTCAGATTAACAGCTGCAATAGGAGGCTTGTATGGACATGCAATGAAGCATTCTGAACCTGAATATGGAGAGATCTGTGTAAAATTGTACCCAATGTTTTAAAAAATAGTATAATTTAAAGCTGCTCAGAATAGCACACAAGTGACATTCTGATGCAAAACAGCTACATGTTTCCTGCTGGTCTTGTATATGATAATAGGCTGCTGGTAGTAAAACTGACTTGGAATTTTTGTAGTTTAGAATTTCCAACAGTGGTGTATATGTTTTATGCTAAGAGTCGAAGGATTTGTAGGCAAAATGGTTAACAGATTTCAATAAGTTCCCATGGCTTATTGTACCAGGGATGTGAAGTCTGGAAGGCTGTAGGAAGTGATGGAAGAATAACTTGTCCTCTTGAAAGGGCTCCCAGCTGTGAAACTGTGGGCCTGGTCATTGGCAGAGCTCCATTCCCAGAATACTGCATGCTGTCCATTAACATCAGCCCTGAGTAGTGGAATAAGGCAGCCCCTGATGAAGTCTCCAGAGAACATTAAAGGATGCTCTCTCTCAAGCAGGAAAGGCCAACCATTTTCATTTGAAATACAAATTGATTTTATTTTAAAATAAATGTGTACCTTGTTCCAGTTGTAAATCACTGCATAGCAGTCCCTTTTAACAAGTATTTCTAGCAAAAATCCAGTCTCCTTGTATTACTCTGGGTATGCTGAGAAAATGCAGGGTCCTGTTTTCTCATCATTTATGCCCCACATTTCAATGCTGAACTCTTTGGGGATTGTGCTCGTTCAGTCTTCCTTAGCTTTAATTTGACTGGCACTCTGGAACATGTTGGTGCCCTAAAGGTTGAACAGACTGATGTTAAAAATGTCATTTAAAAAATACAAATTAGTTACTTTGACAGTCAAATTTCTCAGCTTATGTAGGCCTTTCCATTGGTGCTGAGGAATTATGAACCCTCCAAAGGCAAGAGCTCATGGAGGGGTGCGGGGGAGGAAGGCTGTAACAGGAATGTTGCATTTTTTTTGCCTCACATAAAAAGTGTTTTAACAAGTCAATGTTTGGCTCAACTCTTACCATGGGGGAGAGTCATAAGATAAGAAACTTCCGAAGCAAAGAGAGACATTGCATCCTGAATTTGGGAACTTAACTCTGCAGGGATTATTTTCTTGTGGCAACATCTGCAGGAAGTGTCTCTTTGTCTTCCTGTCTATATTCCAGATTCACTGTAATCTGAACCTGTTCTGTAGAATGCAATGTGCTATTTGCATTTGACTGCAGAAGACGAGTTTTTCACCCTAACCCATAGGTAAGCAAATAGGTGACATACATACCTTGCCTTGTTTCCTGGATAGCCATGCATTTGCCAAATCAGAAACAAGGCACATGCCAAAAACTGAGATCTATAAAGAATCAAAGGCTGAGTGCCTCTTCCCAGGTCCATTTCCAAACCCCATTCTCTATGACAGCCTCTGCATATTTGAAGGAGTCCATCTGTGCTACACAGAAGTCCTACTGCTGTCTGTCTGAACTGTCGTGGTTGCACAACGTGGTCTTCCTAGTCTGCTTCAGCACGGTAGCTCCAGGAGCCAAGCTCCTCCATGCTCAGAACCATCCCAGCTCCTTTGGTGGTGGTCATCTCTGAACTTTGATGAATGTTTGCTATTTAACTGTATTCTCACAAATGGAAATTCTGCTCTCCCATAGTTGATCACAACTTAGAGGTGTGCAGTATATTCATAACTATACATAAAACCCCTTCACATTTATTATTTCCACACATTGCAAATCTTATCACCGAAACTGTTGAAGAGAAGACTCCTGTTTCTATTGGAGAATGGGATATTTTGATGGAAAGGAGCCTTTGAGATGTTCTTTGGCTTTAATGCAAAAAGTCATCTAGTGGCTTTTTTTCCCCCTAAATGTCAAATTTGAAGCATATGAAAATGCTGGCCAACTCTAACTGCACTGTCAGCATTAGAGCTGTGTTTGAGAGAGAGGTTTTGTCTCAGAGATGACCTCTGATCTTCCTCAGGGTATTATCAAATCAAATCATAGGGTTGGAAGGGACCTCATGAGATCATTGAGTCCAACCCCCTGGGGCTTGAACCCAGGATCTTCTGCATATTAAGCAGAGGTGCTAGCCCCTATCTTCTGGGCTGACAATGGGTAGCCATTAAATACTTAACACTTACAGTATTCATGATACTGAAAGAATCTCTTTGGATAAGATCAAATATTGAAGACTGTACACTGAGCTTGAGCCTTAAGTATAATGATAAGTAGATAAAAAGCCATTGAGCATTCTAGGTACATAATGAAAGGAGGGATTAAATAAGGCAACAGTTTAATTTGCTGTTCTTATTTCCAGGAACCTAGTTATCAATTGGTATTAGAGGATACAGATCTTCTCTTAATGGCCTGGACTCAAATGACAAGAATCTCTTGAGGGTATCACTTTCAAGATATAGTGATATTGTAATAATGAGATGAATAACCATAAAATGGGAAATACTGTCTTACCATAAGTAGTGCCCAAGCTGATCTGAGTATGAAAACTTCGAAAAACTCAGACAGAAAGACTTCTCATTAAAAAAAAGCGTCTTGGGAAACAACTCAGTTGCAGATTCTGTCTACTTCAGAGAAAGCAGTATAATCTGCCCCTGTCAGGGAACCCCTATCAGTGACCATTATTTCAAACAGTTGCATTTTAACAGCTGCGTTTAAATAGTTGCATTTCAAATGGGAGTCTTGACCACTGCACATGAAATACTTCATTTTTTTGCACTGTGCACTCCAAGAGAGGCAAACATTAAGGGAAGATTTGACATAGGGTCTAATCACCATGTTGATGAGCTGTTGACCAAAGAGATGGAGAGACTGTTGTGAAGCAGGCTGCATGACTCATATGAACCATGAGCTAGCTGAGGAGAAAAGTGAGGCAGTATGCAAAGCAACCTTTCTTATAAAGTTAAAAATAACAAAAGGTGCTGGGCTGCTGTTGGCTCTTATCTGGCTTCTTCCAGCTGAAACAGATAGAAATCTTTCCTGACACTGTAGAGAAAAATATGATAAAGCACAGGAGCAGAAAATGCCAAATGCTAAAACATCACTCTTAGTACTGCAGAGTGCCTACTTGCCTGATTAAGACAGCCCAGCTCCATTATTTAGCAGTGTGAGGCATATAACATATTAATTGGTAGCTGGGCCAAATTCTGCACTGTTACATTAAGCAGCTCCCAGCAGTTTCAATGGGTATTTGTCGACTCCTTTACAGAGTGAATTTGGTCTGCTCTTTGTGTTTAATGGATACAGCCACGGCAGGCATCCGGTCAGAACTGCTCGCACACACATTGTATTGGCCATAGCTGGGGGCCTTTCCATAAGGAGTACTGGAAAGCTTTGTAATCAGATTCTCTGCAGGCAACGAGTTACCACTAAAATGGTGTGACCGCTGGTTTCCCATTAATAAGTCCCAATGTTTTATGGACACCACAACTTTTGCAGCTAGAGATGAGGGAGGGAGTATTGAGAGGACTGGATATTTCTGATTACATATTCAAGTCAAGTGCACAGCAGACTTCAGGGAACAGACGGAAGTCCGATTCTGCAAGTGGATCCTATTGTTAGTATCTTCCTCTGATGTTTTCTGTGAGGGGAATCTTGTCCTCTTCTGCATCTATAACATTCTATGATAACTGTTTTTCTCCTTCACTCTTTATATGCAGTCTTCCTCTTTTCTTCCTTCACACTGCTCCCCTTTCACCCATTCATTTGATTGCAGTTACCCTCTCTATGGAACTGGTTCACAGATCTATATTACTACTTCTGACCTCTCCTTCTGCATTCATTCCTTCATCTCAACCACTCTGATGTCTCGACATCGCTGTATATTAACATGACCAACTCTAACTCCAATTTTTTTCTGCCAGACTTTCTCCACTTCCCAGTTTAGTCATTCTTAATGCCAACTTCATCCTAGTCACCCAAACCTTCAGATGTTACCTTCAACTCCTCCCACTCTCTCCCTTTCACTCCTTTCCACCCCACATCCAGATAATATCAAAATCTTGCTTCTGCTTCCTTCATAAATTTTCTATGATATGCTTTTTCCATTCACATTATGATTTATGTTCAGGCCTTCCATCCAATCTGCAATAACTTTCTCCCTAACATGCTCATTGCCTCTCTCCTGACCATGCAGAATGCAGGGACCAAGACTTTAGGAGAACAGCAGATAATCACCATATGCTTTTCCTCCCCAGGAATGAGCAGATGGGAACTTGCTATTCTTGCTTTACTTCTTGTGGGGGAAGAGGGGAAGAGCTGGGAATTTGATACTCCACACGTAAGGGGACAGACTAGGGTGCTGGAGATGCACATTGTCTGTTAGACAGTGCTGCTCTGGCTGACTAAATGTGGCAGCTGCAGGGCTCTGGATGTAGTATGTGCAGTGAAGATCCTATCCGGTAGATAATCTTTCCTCAGTTATAATGAAGGTGAAGCTGGCCAATTTTTATTAGCAGATAGGTTAATGGAAGATGTTGTCAGGGTTGAGCACCTTCAGCTGAGCCTGAATATTAGCCAGACCAGCCTCCAGACAACTTAGTAAACTTGGCAGAAGTAGAAGTGTCTGACTGGTTGAGGGCAGTCAGCAGGCATGTTCTCAAGTTCTCAACAGCAGGTCACTCACTGCTGGATGTTTCAGCCCACAGCTGAGACCATTTTGCTCCTGTCCTGCATCGGTGCCAGCCTTACTTCTATCTTGTTACATCCCTACCCTGCCTTGCTCTTGCCCAGATCCTGGTTCCTGACTTCAACCCTGATTCTGGTTTCCTCAGCATGGGAACTGTTGACTCCAGGCTTGATAGATGTGTCTGAATTCTAGGCTTTCTTTTATTGCAGGAGAACATAACAGTTGTGCACTGTCTGCAGCAGTGATTGTTAGCACATGCTGGTCTCAGCTTCAATGGGTTAACATGGCTGATTATGCAAATTTACAAATCAAGATGCCCTACCAGGAGTATGTATAACATCAGCTAAAACCACAAGGCCAAGTTCAGCAAGTCTGGCACAGGGAGGTGTGATGTTATGGCACCAACTTGACTTTTTACACTGTGGAGCTGTCTCATCCCTGAGAAGGGCAGGATGTTTTTCCAGCTTTACCTGCCATTGAAGCTCTGCTAATTGAGGTCTCTGAAGAAGACAGTTTTAAATCTGCTTGCGCTACATAGGAGCTCTGCTACTGGCAGACTGAGGTCAGTGACTTGATTAACATGTCTCCCAGAAATCTGGGCCATACTTTCCTTTTGGTTTAGTATCTCCTGCTTTTGGAACCACCTTAGCTGTTTATAGATTACACCAGAGTAAAGTTATGGCTTTATGTGCTGCCACAGCCTGATGTCACTGTATTTTCCTCCATCAGATGTATTTTTGCACCAACCTGCCATTGTTTTTACAGCACTGAAGCTAGCAGTGAGTTTGGCTGACTCTTGTCAAACATGGATGGCCATCCTGAATTCAGCTCCAGACTCAAAATGACTGGAGAAGAAACAAAATTTGTCAGGTAGAATGGGCCACACTTTTTCTATAAGAGCTTAATACATACAAAAGTAAGTCCTACTTAAGAGGGGAAAATGGCATCTAAGTATTATAACTACACTTTACTATTTGTTTTATAATTCACTGCTTCATTACTGCTATGTCATTTTTCTCTGCAGAATGCAGAGTGTGGAATATCATAAAATTATGCATGAGGTTAGATTTGAGCCTTACTGTACTCTGGATCTTATTCTTCCAAGTTACTGAGAACTGGGAGTATCTCCCTCTGTGAAGCCAGGGGAATTATGGATGTAAGCGAGATCTCTCTAACATGAGTGAATGAATAATTTCTAAAGCAGTTGCTTAACACTAAGTTACATAGATAACTTAAAAGCTAATTTGCTTGAGGGGTTAGCTCTAATTTACTAAGAGGTACTCCACTTGGCTCTTAAAATTTTGTGTGAATAAAGGCATCCCTATCAAAAGATGGTTTCATTCCAAGACCTTCACTTCTGGAAGATCGATCAATCAATCAATTATTGACTCTCTTTATGGTCAAATTAATTCTCTAAAGGTATGTCTACACTTACAACTTAATTTGAATTAATAAAGATTAATTCAAATTAAATTAAAGCATTGCTTCTCTGGCTTTCATTAATTTGAACTAGGGAATTCCTTAGCTTGAATTAATGGAAGTCTGCTTTGAAATTATGAAACCTAGCTTAACTTCAAAGTAAGGGTTAATTCAGATTTATTAGTTTGAATTAAGTCAGTGGAGCCAAGTTAATTCAAACCAACCATTAGTTTGAGTTAACGCTTTATGACCTTCCTCCTCCCAGGGTGCCTCCTCTTTCTATATATTGGGTGGGGGCATGGCCCTTCTTGGGGGCCATCTTGCCATACCTCCCATGGTGCCCCTCTCGTAATTTGAACTAGCGAGTCCTGTCCATGCACATGCTAGTTCAAATTGGTTTTGCTAGGGTGGCCATGTTAGTTTGAATTAATTTAATTCAAACTAATCATTATTAGTTTGAATTAATTAGTTTGTCTTAAGTTATTATGAACTAACCTGCTAAGTGCAGACATAGGTAATTGGATAAGTGAGTGGAGATGATAAGTGGGTAGGAGTATGTCTTTATTCCAGTCATATTTACTTTCAATGCTGATGTAGCCCAAAGGGGGCACTATGAACAGGATCTGGATTGGGCAGTGACAACATGACCACAAGTGATAGAATGAAAGATTGCTTTATTAAAGAGGTAGAATGCTTACATCCCTTCTGCAACCGGAGACCCCAATACGATAGCAGATGGGCTCCTGGGCATTGCTTCCAAGGCACCGGCTGCAGCTTCATGGTCGGTCGGTAAAGTCCACCATGCATTGGACTTCTCCACAGTTATATAGGGTTAATTGGGGGTGGGGAGCTACTTGTTAACTATAGGATGCACACGTCAGCACTAGGCTTTGCTGACATTGCATGCCTTACAGGGGTCACAAGATGGACGTGCTTGTAAACAAGTAGATGTGCATGTTCTCAGGTGATTAGTGCACTTACAAACAAGGCAAAAAACAGATCAATTTTCATGTTTGCAAGCACTTGGTTCAGGGACAGGGCACTCTTTGGTCCAAGTGGGGTGCCACTCTCTATACCAGGGGTGGCCAAACTTATGGAACTCAAGAGCTGCCAAAGTTGATTATGAAACTTTCGAGAGCCAAACTGAGGCATATAGACATATTTTACCTATTCCAAACTTACTAAGTTTGAAATTCATTGCGCACTTTCTTTTTATGAGAAAAAGAGGGCAAATATTGATCCTACTGATTTCAGATTCTAATAATTACTTAAGGTTACCATAAAAACTAGGCCTATAGGGTGTGTTCACACAGCAGTCTTATTTCGAAACAACAGAGGTTGTTTCAAAATAAGAAACGCCATGTTCACATGACGTACCGTTGTTTTGAAACAACTTAAACCCCATTTGGTGACGAAACAACGTTGTTTCGAAACAATTGTTTCAAAACAATCCTGTCTGAACATGTTGTTGTTTTGAAATGACAGTGACTCGTTTCGAAATAACTGTTGTCCGAACATGCTATTTCGCTTTGAGCTTTTTTCCTTAATTTGAATTAACATTTTCTTAATTCGAATTAACTTATTTCGAAATAATGCCTTATTTCGATACAAGTGGTTTCGAAATAACTTGTATCGAAATAACCCCCTGTGTGTGAACATAGCCATACAGTAAAAACTTAGCTTCTCCCCACTGTCCCTGACCATGCCACTGCTTCTCCCCACTGTCCCTGACCATGCCACTGCTTCTCCCAGCTGGCTCCCCCAGGCCAATACCCCCCCTTCGCCAGGGCCCCCTTACTTGATCACTCCAGCAGCTAGGTACAGGCTGGGGCTTAGTCCCCTTGCTTTAAGCCCTGCCTGGGCTGAGCATCCAATACAGCCGCATGCTCGGGGGCAGGGGGGGGAGATTTAAAACTCCTAGGCTGAGGCTGCTTTCCCCTGGCTTTCTTTCACAAGCCGCACTTTTCCATTCAAGAGTCGCATGTGGCTCCCAAGCTGCAGTTTGGCCACACCTGCTCTATACCATACAATGATCTTCCGCAGTTTCCCTTACAGTCACACATTAAGACTAGTGTCTCTTGCTCTGGTCTTGAACATCCCACTTTGAATCTGTGAGTCTAATACCTTTGCTCAAATACAGGTAGAAGAATATATGAACCATTGCATCCAGTTGTTTGGTGCACAGAGCTGCTTTTGTTGGCCTTCTGGAAATGTTTCTGAAATGGGTGACTTTCCCAGAGAACTAGTGACTAGGACCCTGTTCCTAGAGATAATGTAACTGCAAGTTAAGTCATAGAAATGATGCCTTTCTGTGGAATCAACAGGAACTATTAAGTTCTAATACACTCTACAGTGGGGTAATGTCTTATTGTTAATGTGATGAAATAGGCACTAGTTAAATGACTGGTAGGAAACAGAGAAGGCACACAGAAAGGCAGTCTGAATTAAAGCACTTAAAATACTCTACTCTCTAGCACTGTGCTGTTAATTAAACAGACCAGGCTTGCAAAATGGCTTTTATCTTCTGTCTCCTAAGAATTTGGAGATACAGTGACTTTGTGGTGAGGTTAATTTGCGGTCAACACTAATTGATGACATAAAACTAGCTTATCTGGCCTACTTTTGATGCTCTGACAGCTGTTGCTGGAGTCTTAGGCAGGGAAAAATGAAGGGCATTGTACGTGACTTGCAATGTGGAGTTGGTGACTGGGACTGGAGTTTCTCTCTGCTGGTGTACCTTTCAGGTTAGCTCTTGTGAAGCAGGGTAGGGGTGGATTTGTTCACTGCAATAGCTGTATGTGCAGCTTCCCCCAGATACACAGGCTTTTAACCCTCCAGCCTTGCTCATGCAGAGAGGAAATCCAGTGGGAGGAAGCTGTCCATTTCAGATAGTTGTTCAGGACTACCATGCTGACTGACACAGGGAAGAACATATGGAATACCATGCGGTATGCTTCTGTTAAGTAGAATGCTTTCATCTTTGCCAGCCCCATTTTTCAGTAACATCTAGGCTTTTGGACATTTCAGATTCTTTTTCGTGACAAAGTTGTGAGGTAGGAAGGCTATAAACACTCGTCTTTAGTTCTCATTGACAGAATAATGAGTACATTTATGGCACAAAATTTCATTCCCACTAGAAGCATTGTATCAGAATCACATATATCAGAAGTGAGTGATTAGAGGGCCTGGGGTTGGTGATGTGATCTCTGACCCCCCCCCCCCCATCATGATTTAAAAACCAACATGTTGAGCATTTTTTATTTGCCTGGTGGGGTTCATTTTATGATATGGAGTCTTTATCATAGAATCAGAGAAGATTAAAGTTGGAAGGGACCTCAGGAGGTCAGTTAGTCCAACCCTGTGCTTAAAAGCAGGACTTGGGCGTGTTGAGGCTTTGATTCAAAGCTACTTCTCTTTATCCTATGTCTCCTTGTTGGGACTTGTATTTGGTTCTTATGCAACCCTTGCCTAAGGCCATTTGTGAGCCTTTTCATTACCACTGGATGCTTCTCCATTTCAGCGTGCACATCACAATCAAATATACTTCTTGGGTACCAAAGTTGCATCTGCTTAAGTCCTTACGACCTTTTCTACCACAAGACTGGCACACCAGCTAGGCTGAGGGATGAGGGCTTATACAATCCATGTCAAAAACTACAATCTGCAGTCCATAGTCAGGCAAAACCTGCACTGATGCAACAAGGAATCTTCCATCTCTAAAGGCTATAGGACTTGGTTACTTTTTTTCCAGTCTTAGTCAACAATTTTGTGATTCTGGATAATTTTGTTTTAAGGCCAAAGAAGTATTTGATGCCTCTTTTATTCCATAAATTAATGTTAGGGAATCTTTATAGTCTCTTTTTGATACCTGAAATGAAGTACAGAGAAGAGCAACACCTAAAGGAGAGAGTAATAAAAGCTACAAAGTATTAGCTGCTTAAACCAGCCTCTTTCTAGAAACGGCAATGAATTTGATCTTGTCTCACCTTGAGTTTGTTTTCTGATTCTAATTTATGACTGTGTGATCAGCAATACTATTTTCCTTGGTTTGCTGAAACTGACTATTTTAACAAAGAGGAAAAAGTCCAGAATGTGTTTCTCAGGCCAGTTATGATTCATGCAAGAGAAGAAGCTCAGTGAGAATCTGAGCATTCCACTTTTCAGTGATAGTTGAAGTTGGTGTTTTGTTTTTGGATTTTTTTTTTTTTCTCTTGTGTCCAGATGCCAAAGCAAAACAGAGCCTTGGCTTCAACAGATGTGAGAACCAGAGATAATATCCATAACGCCCAGGAAGCTGGTTTACTGTTTGGCTCTGAAAAATATTGAGCCTGGGAACCAAATATGCTAAGCATATTTGGAAGGAAATAGCTTTAGTGAATTAAATAAAACCAGGCAGCCAACCAAAGCCTGAGTTAGATGTGTTCTTAGTGGAAAAAAGAAGTGGACAAAATGTTTTAAGCAAGAAATTTTAAGAGGTGTACTGTGAGTCAGAACATTTTCTCCTGAGGAAAGTCTGTTACTGTAGTTTAAGGTTGAGACCTTGTACTGTCACCACAAGCAGAGTTTACCCAACACAATACATCCTGTTTGGTTTTTTTTTTTTTTTCCCCTCGGAAGAAATTGTTGGCTATTAAAGCATAAAATAGAACTTCATTACACATTGTACTGAGATATATAAGTGGAAGCAGGAAGGACACAAGAATGTGAGACGTTTGAGAGCTGGTTTGATTTGTACAGGAGAAGAAAATCATTAGACCACCCCTGAAAACCAGAATGACAGGATTCCTCACTTAAAAAGAAACCAGATGAGCTGCATTTCTCAGAATAAACTTCTTCCAAACTTTTGCTTTGTTACCAATTGAAACCATTGCACTGAAATGCTGTGGATTCTGACTTGCTTTCAGCTTTAAAAATCGAATTCATGTTGACTACAACTGGTCAAGTTGCTGCCAGGTGTGTCAAATAAAGCACCAAAAAGTAAAAGGGCACTGTGAACACATTGAGTCCTTAAACTCTGTCAATTTCCAAAGGGATAGCTGTGTTAGTCTTAAAGTGCCACATGACTCCTCTTCTTTTCGCTGGACTAGACTAACAGATTTGTTTTTCGCATGAGCTTTCGTGGGAGAAAATCCCACTTTGTCAGATGCTTCGAAGCATCTGACAAAGTGGGATTTTCTCCCACAAAAGCTCATGCGAAAAATAAATCTGTTAGTCTTAAAGTGCCACATGACTCCGTGTGTGTGGTTTTTTTTTGTTTTTTTTTTTTTGTTGCTTAAATTCTGTGCCGTAGTTTCCTGGTATAACTTGAGCACTTACAGTGCCAAATCTAATCAATGCAAGTTGTAAAGAAGCTTGCAATATAAAGTTTTTACATCTTGTCTTTTTTATGGCAGTCTTTATCTGTAAACCACAAGAACCTTTCAGAGCCCTATTATGTTTTAAGACATGGGGTCATATGACCCTGTCTTAATCAGCTTTGTGTTGCTCAGTTACGTACTCCTAAAACTATTGGTAATTAGGAGGGCAATGATGTCAAACTACTTTTTTTAGATTGTGATACCTCCTTAGTTGATTAACTTATATGTGGCAATTAAAGACCGTAAATATAAAATGTCTGACGTGTCTGAGCATCTAATGTGTACAGTGCACAAAATGGTCCAGTTTCTAATTTATTTTTTGCTACTCAAACCATAGTATAGAAAGTGACTCAAAATGGGATTGTGTGTTAGCATGAGGGATACCATTATAAGCTCTCAGTTTGAAAGTAAGGACAGTAAAGCTGCAAGTGCTACATGGAATCTGAGAGTCAAGCTGGGGTTTCTCTGGGCTGGTCATCGTTAGGAATAAAGATACAGCCATTAGGATTCAATTTACAATTCTGTTGATTATGCACAAGCCAAAATAGAATCCAGGTACCTTCTCATAGCTGTATTAGCTCTATAGAGCTAATGGGAGAAAGTAGTTTGTGTTTGTGGTTTTTTTTTTGTTTAAATTTTAATCATGAGTTCTGACTACACTCAGCAGAGATTTGAGGGAAATTCTTACCTTAAATTCACATGCAGATTGGCAGAAACTTGAGTGGGTTCCCATTGTTATAAGTGTCTGTGTCAGACTCCTGGATCATCAGTAAAACAGAAGGAAAAATGTACAGCTTTGCTTATTCAGTTGCCATTATTCCTCATCTTCTCCCTTTTTAGTCAGACTCACTTCTCTTCCCCTTCCAAAGATATGGCAGATATGAATTTGAGGAAAAAGGGAAGCAAGCAGATTTAAAGTTGCTTAAACAAAGATTACAATTGGAGGAACAAAGTATTGTACAGTATGATTACTGAAGGAAAGCAGTGTGTTCTGTGACACTGTTCAGGATTCCTGTTGTGGGGCAGAATGAAATTCCCAAACTGTTAAAGTCCACACCCAGAAAAGCTGAAAATAAGGGCAGTAGGCAGCAGTGGCACACACAGGAAAGTTCTCAGACATTTTCTACACGAATGAATGTCATTTGCACATTAAGAATACTTTTTTTTTAATCTGACCTCCTTTTGGCTTCTCAACTTCTTGTACTGTTTAATAACTAGAGACAAGTGCCATCTGAAATTCCCACAATTCTCTCCTGAATCCTAAAAACCACTTGCTATTTCTGAATTATTAGAAAAAAAAGTCTGCCATGGAAGCTAGAAGGATGTAGCATTTCAGGCTAAAAAGAGGATTAATACAGTAGTTATAAGAGGTGGGGTTCAACAACCAACAGTCTGAGACCATCAAATACCTGTCCAATGGAACCAATACAGATAACACAGCATGACTAACACACCCTGAAATAGTTCTCATGATGTCACTTCAATCTGAAATGTCGGTCTCTCTAGTGCCATGTGCACAGTAGGGCCAGTGGGACTTTGTAGTCATTTTAACTTCCTAAGCAAAGTTTTAGTTAAATTCTGGTCACTCATGAGTTTATTTGGCAAGACATTCATAGAAATACTTCAGGTTGTTATTTATGACATATCTCACCTTCATTTGCAAAACATTACTTAATACTGTTGTGAGTAAATGCTAAATCATTCAATCTGGGGAACAGTCTTTTTTATTACAATAGTATTTTCAATAATTAGTTAATCAAATGGTAAATTATAATGAGTCTTTTAAGATGGGTGCCCTGGGCAACTGCTTTGATCTATAAAACCTAGATAGCGAATCTTGCAGTCACAGCTCTTGATCCTGTTCCAAGCATTAGGCTCCACTTCTAAAATGCTTTTTGGTGAAACATTGAGGTGACCAAGGAAAAGTGCTGAAAAAACAACTAGAATTAGCTAAATAGCTGAGATATTTGGCATACTTGAGTCAAGATTCCATCTGAGCATAGACTGCTTAGTTACTCCCCAGTACAGAATTAGACCTCCAAATAGTCTTCATGTGATATTTGGGGTATTTGTAATATTTCATGTATAGCAGATGCAATATGGAATACAGATCAGCATTTCAGAGAAATAAATAGATGATAAAATCTTTTTGAGCTCCACAAAAAATCAGTGAATTAATGTAGATATGCAAAATTGATACCATGTACTGCATTTCTGGCATTTTCTAATTGACTCCTTATGGCTTACCTATCTTCTCTTATCCACAGAATGCGCTAGCCCATCCAGGTTATACTTAGAGGACCTAGCCCTTCATTCTTTGCATATCCAATAGCCCAACTGACTTTGAGAAATTTGGGATGTGCAAAGAATACAAGATTATTACCAAGTGCTGCAAAATGCACAAATGATATTACCATACCAGAGAACTTAGTCTGAAAGATGGACACAAGACAAGGTGCACTGGGAAGTGCAGAGAGAGCGATAGCTTAGAGCAGTGGTTGTCAAACTTAGGGTTGGGACCCCAGTACTGGGTCACAGACCCTCAAGCACTGGGTTGCGGCACCCGTTGCTGCCCCTGCCAGGAGACTGGAGTGCATTGCTCAAAGATGTAATTGCTGGGTTGCGGGTGTAAATGACTTTTTTTCAACTGGGTCCAAAGGAAAAATGTGTGGAAAACCACTGGCTTAGAAGCTCTTAGTTTTGTAAATGTAAGCTCCCTCCTTGTACAACACAGAAGAACTAGCTTTAGCTTATGTGAATGGATGATGAAGGATTTATTTGTCTTAGTGGCTTGAGACTGATGTAGGCAAACAGCATCATTGTTGCTGATTTACCATTAGGTATCACTTTAATAAAACAATTTTTATATCTCCAGTCCCTTAACTTGGAACTCTTTCTTCTTTTTTGCAGTAATTGAGTTCTTCTAGCACCGCTGATCAATTTGAATTGTATTAGGTTCCTCATAGACCTGTGTTTGCATACACATGCATGTGTGTGAGAGTGAACAAGATGGAATACTTGAAACCATTTTCTTGTAAGAGATGGTTTTTCTCTCTGTGGATGGCAAAATTGCTTATTTCTTCTTGCTTCACCAGAGACTGTGGTAGGTGCATAATCTCCACATCAGAGTGAGAGAAAAATGGACAAGAGCAGGGAACTTTTGATGATCACTCAAAACTGGTGCTGGTGGAGTATAGCCTTACCATGTAGAAAGAGAATCCCAGCAGGATCTGGTGACAGCTCAGCCTTCCTTGTCTGCCAGTTAGTGCAGACCTCCAGAGGCAGAAGAGCTCTTAAAGAGGTTTAGTCTGAAGTCACATCTGCTTGTCTCATGAAAGACACTGCTGGACCCAAATATTAGTGAGGTTTTAGTGAGTGACCTACAGTATCTTTACTCTCCATGTACCTATAATCCTCTACAGGCCCACTCACGAAAGCCAGCTCAGCACTGTTGTCCTAGTTTTAGGAAGGACCTCAGTCTAGCTGCTTAAGCTTCTATACTTGTACAAATCAGAGACATTGTAGGGCAACATTCCAGGGGGAAATCGGAGGCAGTTCTGGTCAGAGACTAGGTTCCATGTTGACAGACAGAGTGATGCCCATGGTAAACTATTCAGACTATATGCATTTGTTTTTTTCCCTATGGGGCATCCTAACCCTGCCTATCAACTCAACTTTCTTTTCACATCATCACTAAATGCATGATTCCATGACCTGTCTGTGTTTCCTTCATTTGCCCACGAGACACTGAACTAAGAGAATCTGATTTTCCTGTGGATAAAGCCACAGGCTGTGAGTGCTCTTAATTAGAGGAATGCAGATGACAAGGGCAGTCTGAGGGAAATTGTGCTGCTCACAAGGAGCCCATCGAACTAGGATTTATTTTCCTTCAGACAAATTCTTTGTTTCTTCTTTGTGACTAGGTTAGAAAGCAAATATAGCATTGATGGAGATTGTTGCCATGACACTGATAGCCAAGGTGTGCTTGGTACAGGACCCAAGAATAGCAGTAGGGCGCAAGGGTGGTATTAAGCCAACTTTTGGGTTCCTTATTTTGAGACTATCTGAAAGCTAGTTAAATCCCCCAGTGTAAATTACAGCAACAGTGGGGCTGCTTTCCTATACTCCTGCCTGTAGTCCCAATGGGTCTTTCAAGTACCTGAGAATAGCCATCGTGAAGAGACACGCTGGCAAGGCTCCTACACTATGGGCAGTATGTGAGAACAGAACCAGGCAATTCTGGGCAGCTGCTTAAGAAGGCTTTATGGCCTTTGTGTTGCAGGAGTGGCCATAGTAGATCCACAAATTAGGCTCATAGATTAACAAACAGCAGTATCTTTCTTTTTCCCATCCCCACCCCCAGTTGCACAGTGCTTCAAAGATGATCATTTTATCTTCTACTGACCTAACAGTTTGTCCTGCACAAATCCAGGACTTTGTTACCCATCCCCTCAGTTGTATTAGCAATGAAATAGAGCTTCTATTTTCCAGAAGCTATTGGAAAGACTGTCTCTGTCCATGCAATATGCCAAGCCTTATTAGCTTTTCTAGACCTGTGAAGAGAGTGCGTGATGTTTAGGAGTGATCATTAGGGATTTAAATACTAGAATATAAGAACAGATGTTCTGGGTCAGGCCTGTTTTCCATCTAGCACCATATCCTGTCTTTAAACAGTGGCCAATGCCACGTACTACAGAGGGAATGAGCAGAACAGGTAATCATCAGTGATCTGACCTTTTGCCCAATCCCAGCTTCTGGTGAACAGTAATTCCACTGAAATTCAGTATAAACTACTTTGCTTTAGAAGTGAGGCAGGAGTAAAAAGCCAGTGGAAAAGGGGGGACAAGTAGTTGAGAAGTTTCAAAGTATCAGCACTTTTTGGCAGCTATCAATTGTAGGACCACTGATTTCTCTTCAGCAGTGGTCATGATTAACAGTGCTTGAAAATATATTATTCTTTTCAACTCTAGCAAGACTCAGTGAAGCTTACTGCTATGTTGGAAGTATTAAAGTATGCAACTTCCTTGCTAGCAAATGCTGTGTTAAGAGTCTGCCACTGAGTAGAAAGGAATTAAGACTGTTTGTGGATGGAACTTTTAATAACTGTTGCAGAAGAAGCACACATTCGGTGATTTCATAGCTATTTCTATGAGCTTCCACTCTGCTATGGGGTCCACCTATATTTATTTGACTTTATAAAACAAAATGAAAAGTGCTTTTCTCAGGCCCTTGACAGTCATTGAGAAACACAATGTGCAACATAAAGGCTATATCTACACGGCACTTTTATTTCGAAATAACACTTGTTATTTTGAAATAAAAGAAATTAGGTCTACACCACATTTTCTTATTTCGAAAGGACGGATCCTGTCCTTTCGAAATAAGAGTTGTCATTTTGAAAAAGTAAAAACTGCCCCCCCCCCCCCCCCCCCCAACGGCTGTTATTTCGGAAGGGATATTTCAAAATAAAGCCGTTTGGACCTGTTCTTTCGAAACAGCACTGTGTAGACCTGTTGTTTCGAAAGAGCTGTTTCAAAACAACGGGTCCAAACGGCTTTATTTTGAAATATCCCTTCCAAAATAACAGCCGTTTGGATTGCAGGCTTTCCCTTAATTCGAATTAACATTTTGTTAATTCAAATTAACTTATTTCAAAGAAAGGATTATATTTCGAAATAACTCATTTTGAAATCCTTATTTCGAAATAACAATGCATGTGTAGACATAGCCAAAGACAAATCCAATAGCAAACTCCACCACATACAGGCTGTAAGTAATTACCTTGTACCAAGTTACCAAATACGCTGCCTGGTATTTATTCATTTAAGGGTCAGACTACGTTTAGATCTGTGTTGGGACCCATGATTCCCTTTAAGAGCCAAGGTCTATGGACAGGACTGGCAACTGTCCTTAATATTGAACACATGCATAAATCAGTCTAGGATCAGAGCCTTGGTGCACAAGGGGAGAAAAGAAGACCCAGGGAGGCTTAGGGTGGGCACAATTTCTTGGGGTTCATATAAACCTGGTAGTGGTGGTAGTAGGTAACCAGAAAGGCAAGGTGAAGATTTGCCAGTCCCCCTCTTTGTGGGTCACTAGGGAAGTTCATGCCACAGCCATAGTTAGGGTGATGGAGCTGCCCCAAAGCCTGTTTGCTGATCTTCCACCTGGGCTACCTGAATGATTCATTCTGAGTTGTTTAGGTAGCTGGTTATTCTGGTGTAGTGTGACCCCTCTGGGAAAGTAACAGAAATTTAGGCCAATTCACCACTGGTAGAGCTGAAGTCAGACAGTACATAATGGATTGAAACTTCCTTATAATGTGCCTCTTGCTGTCAGGAGAATCTAAGTCTTAAAGATTAGCTCTTTATACAGAGGAAACTGGGACTCCAGGATATTATTATATACCTTAGATCAGCAGTTCTCAGCCACTGTGTCAGAACACATTAGTGTTTTGCCACACAGCAGTGTGTTGCAGAGGGCCAGGTAGGGGGGCTGATGTGTCCTGTGGGGTCACGCACACTGCCAAGCACATCATGACTTGCAAATGGTGGAGAGCCACTGCATTACATCCATTCTAGGACTGCAGCAGCAGCTGCTGTAAGTAACATGGAAATTGAAGGGGTGGAAGATACAAATGATCAAAACAATGTGATTGTAAGGTCCAATCTTCTCCCTGTTGCACACAGTAAGAAAGAACCCCAGTTCCCAAAAAAATACACAGCACTCATTTGTAGCCCTAGCTGCTTGTGAGGAGTCACAGCCTGACCTGTCACTGGTACCTCAGCTACCAGAGCTTTTAGACAGTTGGTCCATGACTCAACATTAGCAAGTTACTGCCATTGAGCCAAATCTCTGCTCTCGGGAATGCTCTGCAAACACTTCCAGGATGTTCCCGGATTCCTCCCAGCCACTAGAGAAGTTTCAGTCCATTATGTACTGTCTGACTTTGGCAGGAGTGAATTTGCCTAAATTTCTGTTACTTTACCAGAGTAGTACCGGTACACAGCACAGAGAATACAGAAAAAGAAACATTACCTGGGAGCTGTCAGTGCACACTGCTAACATAGGACCAAATCCTGAGGGGTTCTGGGTACCTGTAGTTCTTTTTATAATCCATAGGAGATGCAACTGCTCAGCGCTCAGTATTTGCTACAAGGCAATTGAAACTTCATGTAGATGGTACCTTCATCAGCACTCAGAATGCATTTCTTATAAACTCACTGAGGAGACAAATGTGTTCGTGACACGCCAGAATTTGTTACGTTATGACAGCGGCATACCTTTTGGGGGATGAGAAGATTATGGGCCCAAACCATAACACTTCAATATTTCAATGGAAGTTGGATTGTGTCCTACGTGTTTGATATCCCATGCTGAGTTGGCAATATGCTTAGTTGCTAGCAGTGAAATTAGTAACCAACCCTTGAAATTGCTTGTGAACTAAAATTCACTCCCTGCCTCATCTATGTCTGTGTTTAAGATGCCCCCAGGGGAGTGGATCATTTGTAATTTACAGGAATATTTTGTGCAAGGAAAGCATCCAATCTGATAGCAAGAAGCCAAATGAACTAAAAGAGCAGGCTAGACAGTAAGTAGAGATGAATATCAAGTATTTACCTTCTGCACAGGTCCCAGTCCCAAATATCCTGGAAATTGCCTAGGAGGCAGAATAGTAATTGAAAAAGCTTATTGAAATGGACACAAATGTGGATTAGTCAGCTACTTCTGGAAAATAGACAGACTTCTTTTCTGCATTGCTGCTACCTTGGTGCATCACTATTAATTATAAAACCATAGCTCTTTGGCAGATTGTTAATTTTAATTGGGTTGCAGAGATTCAGGGAGAAATATCGTACCTTCTCTTCTGTACTGAGAAAGGAAAAAGCTCTATAACCTGAGGAAGTCATGAGGAAAAGTCAGCCAGGCTGACACTTTCTCTTCCTCTGGGGAGAGCTGGAGCCAGAATGCCACACTTCATTTGGCCACCTGTCTGTTACAATGAATCCTTTCTGTCATTTATTTTAATTTTAGAATTGCTTTTAACATCCATTTCCAAGACCAGAGTGCAGCCTGGTGACTTTCTTTTGACTTGGTTTAGGAGGAATTTTAAGCCTTGCCAGGATCCATTTGGATGATTGTTCTGGGTGTTTCTGTAGTAAACTTTTATCTCACAGAGTGTAGAGAATAAAGACAAGAATAGGAAGTCAGCAGTAATAGCAGCTGTTATTGTAGATCTAGCCATTTTAAATGTTATCGCAACTTTTCATATCTACTGAACTGCAATGCTGTTCTATAGTAGCTAGCGATACCTAAGATGTGGGGTGTCAATGCAAATACAGCTGCAATCACTTCAAGATGCAAAATCAGATTTATGGTATAAATCAACATCAGTTCATGGACTTAATGGCTCAATACTGATTCATAATATTCAGGGATCTGGGTCATTGTATCATCAATCAATCTTTCAATTGTCAGTTAAGCAACATTATCAAGGTGTCGCGGAGTGGTTGAGCTCCGCGTGCCACCCGGGCAAGGCGTTAGGGTTCAATGCCCGGGTCAAGAAGTCCCAGCCCTTGCGTCAGGGCAGTGCGGCCCACTGGCCGGAGTCAATAAGTCGGAGGCCCAACGTGGCTCCCTGGGGCACAGGGGCCCAGGTAGGGGGGTTCAGGCCCTCCCACTCCTCTGAACCCCAGCCCAGGGCCCTGGGGTGTGCGGGGGAATCCTGGCCCCGTCGGCGGGGATCCACACCGCAACGCGCCGACTGAGGCTCGGACGCGGCCTGTGTCCGCCACGACTTACCCCGCCCTGGGCTACTTCCTACCTGGCCGCCGAGGGGTGGGCCACAGGTGCCACAGATGTCCCCCTGGTCAAGGGTCTTGTCCCGTCGGGGTCCTCGGATCCGCCCTGGCTAGGTGCGCCTTGATCCGCCTTGCCTTCGGTTCTCCCCGTGACGGAC
Organism: Podocnemis expansa; assembly: GCA_007922195.1. Classification (NCBI taxonomy): domain Eukaryota; kingdom Metazoa; phylum Chordata; order Testudines; family Podocnemididae; genus Podocnemis; species Podocnemis expansa. The sequence goes on from ML682006.1 coordinate 27,300,879, forward strand.
GTCCCTGGCTTCGGCTCCGTTGAGGGAGGACCTAGACCAGAGTCTGAGCGGGAGCTCCTAGCCTGTGTCTGCTCCCTCCGCTGGTCAGGCCCCAACTGAGGGGAATCCCAGCCTTTTATAGTGGGGCAGCTGTTTGAGCATGCCCAGCAGGGTCTGAGGGGCGGGGCTTCCCTTCCCTTCCGGGCATATAGGCCCGCCTGAGTGCGGGGCCGGCCTGCCCCGTCACACAAGGAAATTGAGGACTTTATCCTGTAAATGAATTTTTTGCAATTGCGTCCTTCAGTGACACAGGGACATTGGAGTAATCCGTTTTGGTCAGGTAGGTTGTTTTCTTCAGATGAAACAAACTACAAAACTCAAATCAGTGGGATAGTTGCTAATATGACTTACAGTTGATTGTGTCGAATTGCTGTTTGTAGTCTCCCCATTTGTGAGCTGGAAGTGCTACGACAAACTGCCTGCTTGCCTGCCATTCTGTAAATTCCCACATCTTCAAAGCGTCTGGCGAAGGGGGATTTTCTCCCATGAAAGCTCATGCAAAAATATATTTGTTAGTCTTTAAGTGCCACAGGATTCCTTGTTTGTTTGTTTTTACTGAACTAAACTAACACAGCTACCTCTTTGGATATTGTCTCTAAATAGTTACAATATAGTTTTATAGAACATCACTGTCACTGTCTCTATAAACGAGGATCATTGTTGAACCACAGATCTGTCAATTCTGCTCAAACAAGGTATGAAATAATGATTGTGTTATAGAGCTTAGTTTTCAAATTTTGTATGAAGAATTTTCCTGGAGGGCCAATGTGAAGTTAATTGGACAACTTGGAAAGCAAGTCAAATGAGCTCGGATTTTGTGGGCTTATTTAGCGTTCACATGATTTGGCTGCTAAGTTCCAAAAGCTGGTTAAAAGGAAAAAGGCAGTTGCCTTAGACACTGCTGTGCTGTTTAGTTACATGTGACCGAAGCTTTTCTTTGGATCTGTCACTACCTGCAGTAGAGCCCTGCAAATCGGTGGGTATCCGCTGCAGATCCACGGGTATCCGCATCCACGGGTGTGGGTGCGGATAACCGCAGACCCATTGCTGCGGATCAACTCACGGATGCAGCTTCTATTGTTACCTTATCACAGTGGAATCCATTGCGGAAGCTGCTGCACAGGAGAAGCAGGAAGCGCTCTGGCCAATCCTAGATTGTAATCTGACAGCCAATCAGAGTCTCAAGGTGGGACTTGGAGACTCACTGCTGGCCTTTGATTGGCTCATTCCCCTGCCCACTTCTTCCTTTCCTTGCTTCCCGTTGGCAAGCCAGTGCTGTCAAGCAGAGATTTCATAGGTGGGCAAAGAAATCTGATTGATAGCACAGCATGCGAACCACAAACAAGAAAGGAAGAGTGGGTGGGACCCATATGGGGAATGAACCAGTCAGTCTGAATAGTTGTATGTGAGCCCAAGCTCGGTTGCAGCTGCTGTTACAGATGCAGCTAAATCCTTGCATGCGGATTTCGGATCAGATTAATGTTATCACTGAGCGGATGCGGATCGGATGCAGTTCCACATTTTTGTATCCATGCAGGGGTCTAACCTGCAGCACTGCTTGACTGAAGTAAAAAGGTTCTGTTATCTAAAAGTGCTTAGTCTTTGTGAAAAGTCTGTTGTTCAGCATATATTCCTCAAGGACCTTTTAGAGACATCTTAGGAAGTGTTTTTGTGAGAATTTTACAATTGAAGTATAGCTGGAGGTACTGTAGACACGTGGCAAACAATCTATTAGACAAAAGCGAAGCCAATTCAGATCGTATTTCCATTTTGATTAATATAAAAGATTTAAGGCTACTTTTAATCTCGTGTTGCCACCAGACTCCCCCTTTTTTAAATTTTATTTACCATAATGCATTATTTATTGGGTTTTGTTAAAAGTTGGGGATAAAACTAATTTCAGCTGTCCAGTCTTCAATGCCAGCTTTGCTTTTTATTTTTTCTTTTGTATTTTTTTGATCTGGGAAAATGTTGTATTATTTTAGCTTCTAAGGCACAGATGGAGCCTTCTCCTTCCAGACTAGAACATGTGAAATATGATTGCTATAAACAACTGATTTAATGCTAGAAATCGTCACAGTGTGAAAGAAAGCAGTAACTTAACATCAGCTTGATTTATGCATTTTCGTTGGAGAATGAACTGTGATGTGAAGACACCTACATTGTGCCATTAAAACTGGATAATAGTTAATAGAAACAGTGTGAATTAAAAACCCATGTGAAACAGTCCAATCTAAAAAAAAAAAAATAAAAATTTCAGCAGGCGAAAAAATTGCATGGTTGCACTTCAGTGACTTCATTACATAGAGTTTATAAGGCAAACTGGTGTGTGTGAGGGGTGAATGAACTTGCAAAACAAAATTTGATGTAAGTCACGTAGTTCAATACATTTTTAAATGTAACAGCTAAAGTAGGTGAGCTTTACTGAAAGGTAGGCTGTAACTCTGTGAGGGGAAGAAAAAAAAAAGCTGTTCCATCACAGGATGCCATTAATCAGGGTTATTTGACATAACTGTTCCAGAAAGTTATACATTGTAATGGTCTTCCCAGGTAGAATTCAAGGGTTTTCAGCTATTCATACCTAGAACATAAATCTGCTCTCTTTTTTGTGTGTGTGTACTAGTGACGTGATTGGCAGTCAAGTTAAGATAGCAGAATCTCAGCTTTTTTTGAAAATATGTTGGCCTGTCCTACCAGAGCAAGCCTTGGAGGTGGGGATATCTGTAAAATGATCACTGGGTGCCTCTGCTGCAGACTGTGGCCACAGAATCTTCCTTCCAGACACTCGTGTTACAAGACAAGTGTCCAGTCTATGGGATGGGTGAAGATACCTATATGAAGAATATGGCATCAGTTAAATTGCAGTACTACCCTATTACTTTCATCCCCAATAAATTCTAGAGAAGCTTTCTTTAAAGGACGTATAGGTTTATGATATTTTATTGAATTTCTATTTTACACGAAGTGGATGATACTGTTTGTAAACAGAATTGTACAAGGTGAAGAGGATCAAAATTACATTGTTGTTATGAAGCTTGGCTGTATTTGTATGGTATTTGATTACCAAGAGGTCCATGTGAGGATAAATGTTTGATGATCACCATTCTTCACCTGTCCATTTCATTATTTCAGGATAGTCATACGGCTTTTGTTATCAGTTGTTTCTGTGACTGATGAAATGTGATGTCAAACTCTGCAGTTTAGTATCCCAAAGTATTAAGGAGAATGTGGGCATTTATGAAGAATATTGTGCAAAAACTGCAGAGATGGCCTTGTAAGTTGTAGAGGTGGGAAAGAAATTATGTGATTATTTGATAGGTGGAGTAAACTTTGGACTAAAGGACTAATGATCTCCTCCTAGAATATTAAGTAAACCTGAGCTTGCATAAAATGCTGAGTTAGCAGCTGGAACCCTCCACCCTAAAATGCAAGAAAAGGCCCAGCACACTCAGTGTTATGGGAGCTGCTACATAATAAAGGGAGTGTACCGGATACAGGTGGCTGGAGGATTGTGCTCAAGTGTCTGCTCCATTCTCTTTGTCCTCTGTACAGCAGGGTGAGGGGGCAGCAGGGAGGTGTATAAGCTGCAGAAAGTTCAGAGCCTTGTTCCCTGTGGTCTGAGGAAAGGTTACCACAGATCAGTTAGAGCACTTGGGGCCAATTAAGGTCTTGACAGGCAGGTGATTATAAATCTCTGTTCCAGCCAGACAGGCGTAGGAGTAAGGAAGGCTAGAGCCAGTGTCAGGGAGTACAGTACCTGACTGGAGGACCAGAGAACCAGGCAGACGGGAACACAGAGAGGATTTCCTCCCAGGCCACAGCCTGAGATACAGAGAATAGGAAGGGAAAACCTGCTCAAGCAGGTGGGGTGGAGGGATTTCTCAGGCACTGATGCCTGAGAAAAAGACCCTGCTGGGGGGTGGGGAGGTGGGGTGAGGACTGGAAACCCAAGAAGCTGAAGAGGACAGGGTGGGATTCCCTGGCTGTTCCCTTACTGCATGCTACCAGGGTGGCTGATGCCCAAAACCAGGGCAAAAGATGATTCCTGGACCCACCGTGAGTGGGGAAAAGTGCAGAACCCACAACAGCAAAGCTGGAAATGTGCCACAGTACCATTAAATATCCATCCTCTTCTACCATTTTGACAGTCCTTTTCATACATTTTTTGTCATTTCCATCCGAGGATCTCAAGGTGCTTTCTAGACCTCCATCATGCCTTTGACAGATGAGGGAGCTAAAGTAGAGTCTAGATAGCTTGTCCAAAGTGATAAAGGTAGTCTGTATTGGAGCTGAGTACAGAATGCAAGGTATGACAATTCTTGGTTCCCTCTGATCTATAGATCTTGACAAAATGTTCGGCTTCCAAAAATAGCTCCATTACTCCTGAGGTATATTATGTTCCCTTATAAGAAGGGAATAAAGTACTCCTTATCTCAGAACTGATGTCCTCAAAGAGAAGGTTATTAGCTACTTACTAGATAATGAAGCCCCATCAAATACAGGGGAAAAACTGGTATTCTAATACCACTGCATGGGAACTGTTGGCTAGTGCTGTATCACTGGTCTTGTGTCAGGGCATCTTGAGTGTTAAACAACTCAATAGAGTTGAGTTCCAGAATAAAGACTGCCTTCTTCATCAGTGGTAGTTTTATATTGTAGGAATTTGTGCAGAAAATTGACATGAAAACCAGTTTTGTGTTACTTCACTGGAATTTTTCCAAGGGGATACACTGTTTTCAAAATTCTGTGTTTTGTTTCCTGCAGCATTTGACTTTTCTGCCAGATATCAAAGAACATCTTCGGGTAACTTGCAGGTGCTTCCATGTGGGGCAAATGTCTGAGTGCCAGAGTTTCAAAGACATAATAGTGGGTTAGTAACTAAATTTACTACTGATTAAAGGTCCTTCTCTGTGGCTATGTCCACACATACATTGTTATTTTGAAATAAGTTATTTTGAAATGAGTTATTTCAAAATAAAGTCCTTATTTCAAAATAAGTTAATTCAAATTCGAATTAAGGGAAAGCCTGTTATCGAAACAGCTGTTATTTCGAAATGGTTATTTCGGATGTTGTTTCGGAACAACATGTCCAAATGACGTTATTTCGAAATAACCATTTTGAAATAACAGCTGTTTCGAAATGAATGGGGTTTAAGCTGTTTTGAAATGACGGTTCTTATTTCAAAATGACAGAGCCTGTCATTTCGAAACAAGAAAATGTCGTGTGGGCATTCAGTTTTTTATTTCGAAACAACCGGTGTTGTTTTGAAATAAAAGACTCGTGTGGACATACCCTGTATGCCTAACTCATGTAACAAGTATAAATTTGTTAAAGGAACAAGCTAAGCAAATAAGTTGTTCGGGTAGTAGCACCTCGCAGCCTCTGCCTTGCATACTTTTCTGATAATTATTGCTAAAGACAAATAAGGATCAACCTTAATCAGTTGCACAGGAACAATTTGTATAATAGTGGTGCTGAGAGCCATCGAACCAAACTGTAAGCTCTGTATGATGGAAACCACTTCAAGCTAGCTGATGTGGCAGCACCTGTAGTCACAGCACTTATGGTCTTAATACTACGCATGCGCTTAGAACTTTTGAGCCCTGTATTGATGTCTCTGTTTAATTATTGGCAATCGTTGTGGATTTTTATGCCTCTGAAGGACAGACAGTTAATGAGGACTTGTGTTGGACCGGGTCTTGAAGGTCAAGATCCTAACCCAAGCTTTCCTAAATTGCATAGGACTGATTTAAGGTATGCTTTGGTGGGGCCCGCGTCTTCAGCAACAATAGTTTTTGCTCCATGCTACCAGAAATTGTGTTTGACTCTAGAGCCATTTCTGTGCCAGTCACAGAGTTCTAGTGATTTTGATGGAAGGCCACAGTATATGAAAGCACAATGTCCAGATTTTGCTTCAAGCTGATGGTAAGAAGAATGCAAAGTTGTGCTCCTTGTGCATCCTATGGTTTAGGCATGCAGTACTCACAGTGATAATGGTAGTCTGGATAGCCAGTTCCTTCAGACTGAAAAAGTTTGTGTGTCTGTCTGTGTCAATGTATCTGTGTGTCAATGGATGTATAAATATGTTAGTCAGACTGTGGTGTCATCAATATGAGATGCTATTGACACACATTTCTGTCTGCAATTGCAGACACTAGTTCAGAAAAAATTTTAAATCAATGTATTTCCACCTCCTGTCACCTTTAGACAAAACCTGAACTTTAAAGGCAGTCTGTTTTTCTTTGTTATTGATTTCTTTCCTAAAGGTAAGGGGAGAACAGAAAAAAGGCAGAAGGATAGACAGATAAAAGAATAGGAGAGGGAGGCAGAGAGGTGAAAGGAGAGTAGTATTTCTGTTCCCCTCAGCCCAAGATTAATAAAAGGTTTCTAAAAAGTTAGATCAGGTCTTTTTTCAAAATTGTCTGAGCTGCTTCTTGTCTAGAGTAGTACCTGCTCTTTAGCTCTTTTACTCTTCTAAGGATAATATTGCATTACATTTGCATTGGCCTATATTAGTGATGGTGTGTGCGTGCGCGCGCGCGTGTGTGTGTAATATAAAATAACTGAATGGATTGAATTTCCTTGCTTTTTGTTTGTGAAATGGTGCTTTTCCCTCATTTATTGCTGGCTGACTATTAAAGGAGATTAAGCAAAGCAAAACCAAACCACCCTGGATCAGTCAGTCACATTTCCTTCCCCTCCCTTAAGGAAGAACATTATAGATGAAGCCTGAACAGTTAACACAATGTCAGAAATAAAATTAAAGATGTTTCCTAGCCTATGACTTCTAATGCAGACTCTCAGTCCTAGAGCTTCTGTCTTTAGCCATCACTCAGGTAGTTTCTCCTGTTCTGGAACATCTGTTTTTAAGGTCTCTCCCTGGACCATCCATACACGTTTGTTACCCAGGAAGGGGAGATGCTACCTCTATCCCATTGCCTTTAGTGAATTAGTCTGTATGGATAGTAAGTTTATCCTGCTAGCAGCATGTGTTATGCGGTAACATTACCAATGAGATATTAGGCTACACAAGACAGACTGCAAGACAGGCTTGAAACTTTGCATTCCAGTAAACGGCCAACTTCTCAACTGTATTTTCTCACAAAATGAACATGTTTTTGTAGCAGGAAGAGTGAAAATAGAGGCAGAGCTTTACTCACACAAGTCAGTTTCCAATTATCTCCTCTTTAAGCTGATGGTATCTTAAATTTTCAATGAAACCTTCAAGACTTTGTTATAAACTCTACCATTCTTATTTCTTTTATTTTAGAAGTCATTGCTTTTGACACATAAATTGACAGCCTGGTTTGCAAAGACTGTCAGAGTTAAGCTATTCTTTATAGTGATTACATTATATTTATTACAGGCAGATTATACCAATAACAAAAAAATATGTAACAGAGGAAAATACCCACCAAGTAGTGTGGGAAACGTGTGTGATTTCCTCTCTCTTGAAGGGCCACAATCCATAACATGCAGTGCTTGTATAGGAAGAAGCCAAAGCAGGTCGTGACCAGCTCATATAGTGGTGGTCAGTGAAGAGTTTCAGACTCTATAACAAACAGCATCTCAGCAGGTTGAGCAAAAGATTTCTGGGGCAGAGCTGGTTGGAAGCAGGGAGATTCCATTTTTCAAAGCACTTCTGAATTTTTCCTGACCAACTTTAGTTTAGAAGCATTGCAGCCTACAAAGCAGGACAGAAGACAGACTTTTCCTGTCACCTCTCTTGACAAAAATAGTTCTGCAGGTACTGTGAGATAGGGGAAAGCGCTCATCCATCTGCTTGCATCACACACGGGTTGATGCTCTTCTTTCCCACCTGCTCATTTCTCTCTCCCTTGGGTCTGCAGCTTAGTGGCTGTGGGCAATCCCTCCCTTCTTCACACTGCTCCCTGCGTGTTACTTGTGGGCTGTTTGGATTAATGTGCTTCTTGGGATTAAAGTGTGATCTAGGGAGCAGCAGGCACTGAATGCTGGCTCTGACCAGACCAGAGCCCCATTGTGCCAGGCATTGTTCTGTTCCAGCTTCAGTATCTCAATTGCCTTAGGCAGGTGACTTTTTAAAGTACTACAGATGATTGGATAAGAGTCCCACTATTGATTTGATCAGACAATAGCCAGATTAACAAAAATGGAATTGTGTACCTTCTTCTGGGGCCAGACTTTCTGTAAAGCTGCCTTTTCATTTATGCTATATAGAAATAGGAGCCTCCTGCCTTACTTATTTTTATAATACTTTGCCAAGAGGTGGAAGAGTAGCCTTAGGCTACCTTTTATTATTTGCCTCTTTAAGGACTTAATTGGAAGGGATGCTGTCATGGTTGATAGCTATTGTATACGATGACAAAAACAAGTCAGATTTTAAGCTTGTTTACAAAGGCCATGTAATCATTAGCTTTCCCCTCAAAGGTTAGCACTTCAGTGTCTATTTTTAAATAAATAAACACTCACGTTAGGGCTTGAACCCAATTGAAAACTGACTGAGATGCAGTGTGGACCAACAATGTGTCCTGGAGTGGGGCTGAAGAGATCTGGGTGCAGTTTCATTGTCGTTAAGTCACTTTGCCTCTCTGCACCAAAGAGCTGTCTGTTTGTCTGTGTAGTTCACAGCACAAAGGGGTCTCGCTCTGTACTGAGGCCTCTAAGTGCTATGGTAATACACACATGAATTCAAAACCCAATGAGATCTTTGGTATTGAAGATTCCTAGTGGCTTAAGTGGCCTTTTGATCAATCTGTAAAGGGGTAAACCTATTTTTAAAAAATCACTGTTCACACTCATGGAGAGAGACAGGATGAGGAAACTGATTTCAGCTTCAAGAGTGGAGTGATTATAGATGAAGTGTGATTTTAAAAATGATGAAGTGTATCTCCATCCTCTTTAAAGTATTTTATACAGTCAGAGGTCAATCTAATATTCTGTAGCATGGGCATCCCAGATGTTTTTGAGCATAACAACTGAGTGAGTCCAGCAACAATTTTATTTAGCTTGCCTTATAAGCAGCTTTGGGATTAAATTATTGAAAGCTCTGCTGTCCCTGGATTTTATGCACTCACATTAAAACCAAGAGATTCTAGGAAGCAGCTGAGTTCTTCTATTGCTGATCATTTGTCATGTTCATCCACTGAAGAATAGGTGGAAGAGAGCAAGACAGTAGTTATGGCTTAAATTGTGGAAGCACACAGAGGTCTGTTTTCCTCAATTGCTTTGAAAATTAGTCTGCCCTTTGAGCAGGCTTCACAGGCACTAACTCCTTAGTGCTTTCATGACCCTGATTGCCAAAGCTCGATAAAGGACAAAAACAAACAAAAAAAACTCACCAAAGCCAAATTGTCCTGTTTGTCAGGTTCATGGCTCCGTTCTCCTCGTCTGAATCTGTCCGAGTCTGATGCTCTGTTTGGAATGAGAAGTATAGTAGTAAAATCATTCTACTCTTAGTATAAAGGTAGGGGGTTACCTGGGTCAGTCCAGTGTATTGAATGTTGGGAGTCAGGAGCCTGGGGTTCTGTTCCAGACTCTGCTGCTGTCTCAGGGCAAGTTGGGACCCCTTATTCAGCTTGGTGAGTTTATACTGAGGTAGGCTAAGTGGTTTCAATGGGACAACTCTAGTGAATAAAAGGTGGACATCCTGGCCTTCATTGCAGGACCTCAGACATTGCATAAAGCTGTTTGTTATCTTATCTTTAAAAAGGAGAACACTATGCTTCTATACACTTTATCTAGGAATGCCAATACACAACCAGTGACCACATGGTAAGATCGCTAATGAGTGGCATAAACTGAATCTCCAGCCAGACCACTTTAAGGGCCTTGCTAGAGATGGACCTGGATGGCATTTGATCTGCAACAGGGCCCCCTCTCTTTGGGCTTTGCCATGCTGTAATGGTGCATATTCACTTTTTGTAAGGCACTAAAAGATCTGCAGATGACAAGCTTTTAAGCATTTATCCAATTTCCAATTTAAAATTTTCTGTGGAAACCCTATCAGCACCCCACAGCATGAAGTGTTCAGATGACACATGCTCTTCTTGACATTCATGGAGCCGTACCAAAAGGTATTTAGGAAAACCATCTGGTATCTGATGCTCAGCTTTCCTCATCCAGCCTTGTTCTGTGACCCCATTGTGCTAGATGCTGTACAAACACAAAGGAGAAATAATGCCTGCCCCAATGTGCTTTACATTCTAGAGAACTTCCCATGCTTCAAATGGGAGCTGCCACTGCTGCCTCCCACGGAGAGAGAAAAATGGTCCTCTGAGGTCTCCCTTTACCCCCTTTCAGTGCTGGTCAGAAATTTGGCTGAAGAAGGAGAAGGACTGCCAGAGGGAGATTGAGTGAGGATATGCTTTTGACCACAGTCTCTGACCTTTTAGCCAGCCCTGGAGAACTCATGCTTTGCAGGACTGTCATGACACAAGGCTGGCCCAATGGCCAGAGGGTTTCCAGCTGTTGTGTTACACCATTTCTGTTATCTAAAGTAAAATTAAGGGGCAGCTTTATGGAGGGAGCACAAACCTAGTTAGAAAAGTTCTTTCACTGGTACATTGTACAGAAGTGGTTGAATCACTGTCCCTCTGTGTACTATTGTGTTTCCAAGACAGTCTGCTTTATTTTCATTCCTTTCTGTAAGTTCACCCATCTTCGAAGCATCTGAGGAAATGGGATTTTCTCCCACGAAAGCTCATGCAAAAAATAAATCTGTTAGTCTCAAAGTGCTACACGACTCGTTGTTGTTGTGTGGTGTTTGTTTGTGTTTAGCAGGCACTAGTGACTTAAAACAAGACAAAAATTGCCACCAGAGCTGCTAAGTTATCCTTCATGCACCTGAGTTTTCCTGAGCACAAACATGGCTGGCAAACTATAACTCTTTCTTAGAAACACTGAATGCTCAAGGTTGAGCTTTTCTTCTGTTTGTGACTGGCTTATCTGCTCAGCATTCCTGTTACAGAGACAAGGGTGAGTGGGAGTAGCCAGCTAGCATGCATTCCTGCCCTAAACATTCCTCTCTCCAAGCTGTGACCCTGGTTGACCATTTGATCTGCTATATTGTGTCAGATTCTCCTAATTCCTTGCTTCCCACGTCCCTTTGCCTCTGGGGCCTTGGGGAGCTGATGTGAGTAGTGAGCCCTTTTGGTCTGAGTGAGATACAGCTAAACCTTGCCAGAAACTGGGGACTAATTACTGAGGCAGCTTGGCCTGACATAGCCTAGAGCAGTGTCTCAAACAGTATCTGACAGTCAGTGTTAGAGGCCCATGTTTTTGACTGCACAGGGGTCTTGCATCAATCCAGAGAACAGCAACATAAACTATTTTGCCAGCAACTGATAGTTAAAGGCATGGTGTCATAGGACTGAGGGCTGCGTTGTGCCCGAATACCTATTATACATTGGTTTGGAGGCAGCAATTAATTTAGATAGGATAAATTATCTGTATCTGTGGACATTTGCGAAAGTGATTACATTTATACCCAGACCAACCTGGGTGGGAGGAGAGGAAGAGAATACTTTGGGTGCCCTTTGGGATTAGACAGAGCAGAGCATCAAGCTGTGCAGCTCTTTGCATGACAGATCTTGCTGTGTGGTTTTTTTTCCCTTGGGAGACTGGCTCCTCTGATAAACAAATCACGCAGCAATGAGAGAGTGTCCTCCAGGCTGCATAGAACCAGAACTGACAGGCTTCTTTCTAGGCGCTGACTACGCTGTGATAAATCAGAGAAAATGAGAGGCAGCCTGGGTCAGCACAGCAAAGCTCTCAGAAGGGATGTGTGTGAAATTCAGGACTGTGTGGGCGTTGGATAGAGACTGGTTTTGAGTGGTCATCACAGAGCAAGACAGGCACAGAATGAGCGGGGCGTTGCTGTATTTCACTTGGTTAGTGTTTTTCTTCAGGCTTTGCAGAGTAGGTGCATGACTGTGGGTGGCAGGATGTACTGCAGAATTTCTAGAAAAAGGACAACTCCTGCCAGGGCCCACAGTCAGCCCCACAGAATGAGATCAGAGCTGTTGGAAAAGTGTTCCTCAGTAATGTGTCCCTGGTGATCAGAAAGCTCAAATGCTTTGACCAGCTCTAGACTTGGTCTGGAATGAATTAAGTCAATAGGATTTTGCTCTAAAATTAAATGAGAGCAGTTTTGTAGCTGTGGGCCTTGATTTTTGCACTGACTTAAGAACATGCTTAATTTTCAGAGTGTGGAGTGTCCCATTATTGGTAGGACTGTTCATGAACATGTGAGTGATTACTTACAGGCTCGGGCCGTAGTTGACATTGGAGTGCCATTTATAAATGACAGGGTTTAGTAGTGCTCAGGTGCCATTGGAGCACTTCCTTTTCATGCATGTGTAGATAATTTTGGTGACTCCTCAAAATCCTTTTTTTGTGTGTTTGAAAACAAATCCTCCAGTAATTTGTCTATGAAACATTGACATCCTTCAGGTTCTTTTCAGTCACACATTACTTCCCAAGTATAAGCAAATTGCTGTAGTTCTAAGAACAGTTTGCTACTCTTCTGTGTAATGCTTGAGGAAGCAAAGCACTGGTGGTATAGAGCACTGTCCTGGAGAAAAGGGCTCCCCTCTTCATTTTAAAACAGTTATTTGTAGAGGCATTGCTGGTGCTGGGCACCCCGGGGCATGTGCCTCAAACCCCAGCACCAGTGTCCCAGATCCCCAGCCCAATCAGGCCGGAGATCCAGGGCCCAGTGGCCATAGCAGCCCCATCCCTGGCTGGGGATGCAGGGCCTGGTTGCCTGAAGCTGCGGCGGCCCCGTCCCTGGCCAGGGATCCGGGGCCTGGCTGACCGCGGCGGCCCCGTCTCTGGCTGGGGATGAGGGGCCCGGCCACCCACAGCTGCGACAGCCTCATCCCTGGCCAGGGATCTGGGGCCCAGCTGCGGTGGGCAATCTGGGGTCTGGTTGCACGTGCCAGCGATACCCCATCCCTGGCCGGGGATACAGGACCCTGCTGCTCGCGGCCACTTCCGGCCCCGGCTGGGGATGTGGGGCCTAGCTGCCTGTGGCAGCACCTGGCCCTCTCCCTGGCCAGGGGGCGGGGCCTGCAGGCTGGGGCCGGGGCCTGGGCCCGTGCCCCGGGTCCCTCCCCTGGCCAGCGATGCCCCTGCTTATTTGTATTTTAAAAAGAGACAGAGGAAAAATCTGCAACCATCCCCCCTTCCTAACATACTGTTTGCAGTCCTGGTGAATTTAAAAGCCACTGAAATATTCATTAAGGATGGGCACATTGTTAAACAAGGTCAAAATTATGTATTCCATGGGTTGGGGCACTGGACACAGAATCTGGAAGACTGACATCTAGCCCTGTTTTTGCCACTGACCTGCTTTGTGATCTTGAGCAAAGCTGAGAAACACAATGACTTTCTTCTCACCTTCCCATTTTTTTGCCTTAAGGCCAGGGGTCTCAAACTCAAATCACCACAAGGGCCACACAAGGACTAGTATGTTAGCCTAAGGGCCGCACCACTGAAACCTTTTATACAATGATGTTGCAAATAACGGTAGCAGTAGTGTTGTTGCAGGCTGCAGGAAGTAGCTTTAAGGGGCCACATGTGGTCCCCACGCTGTGTGCTTGAGAGCCCTGCTTTAGGCAAAGACTGTTTCTTACTATGTGTTTGTACATCACCTCACACAGAGGGGCCTGAGCCTCTGTGCTGGCCGATTAGAACTATGAGAAGAAAATAAACAGTTTGCTTCCATCACAAACTTGGTTTGACTGAGACCCCACTGAGGTTTGAAACCTGGCACACCTGGTCTTCTGAGACTTCTGAGTCAGTGTTTGAGGCCCACTGGGGCTGACTAAGTCCCTAGACTTTGAGGAATTATCTAAAGCAAGTCTCCAAACTTTGTGAAAATATGGTACAACATAGCCCATTTAATGCCATCACTCACTCTTTGTGCATTACAGACAGAATCCAGATGCCAGATGTGACATTTTCAGCAGCATGAGTTTCCTGCTTACTAAGCTGTGCAGGCTGTGCCATATAATAAGAGTTGGCTGGCTGCCTGTGCAATAAGTACATCTGAGTACCTGTGTCCTCCTGACCCTATTATTTCTTTAACATGTGCCAATGGTTGTTTTTATCCATTCCAGGTGAGGGTTCTTCATTCTCCATGATGCCTCTAATGCCATCTCTACAAAGCATTGTTGAATGCTCATTGAGTCCTAAGTCTCTGCATGCAGCCACAGAATCACTCCCCATTGCAAAGGGAGTGTAATTAGTGGCAAGTAGAAATAGATTAAAATTAACATTCTGGGGCAAAATGAAAATTGAAATGTTGTTTAAACATATCTGTAATTAGAGCCACACCAAGCTGTTTGCAGGACCTCTGAAATGCAATTTACAGTCCCATTCAAGTTGAAGTTCACATCCTTAAGTTTCATCATCGTCATTGGATGTACATCCTCTGTTAGTCTGTGCGTGAAGTTTTGACCTTTCTGTGCCATGGCAAGTTGATTTCTGGCACAATTTTAACCGGCCCCAAGCTCTGAATTTCTAAGGTCCAGGACATCCTCTCTTCTTCCACATACAGAGGGAATCCATATCAGTTAGCTTTGGCGTGGATGGCCTGGTGGGGAAGTGGGATTGGAAGAGTATCATTCCTATCATAGTAGAGGTATGATGTCGGAGGGGAGGGAGCAGACTTGTGTGAAGATCTGAGTGTCTGAGATCTGGTATTATCACTCTGGAAGCCCATTGGAAGTGTAAGAATAAAAATTATGTTGTCATTCAAAGTCTCCTTAGTTTTCCATCTGTAGTATTTAACCCTTTGCCCCAAGGAGACAGGTGGTAGATTAGAAAGAAGGGTGGGAGGCCCTATCTTCTGATATCCCAGGCTCTGCAGGTTTAGTAGCATGAATTCTCTTCTTTTTCCTGGATGGATGAAATGTCCAGTGGAACCCAAACAAGAGTTTCCTGAATCCTATGTAAGATTTCCCTGTATTAAGGATTTCTAGCTATGAGCAGCAGGGTACAGTTTTCACAACAATATTACATGTGGTGCTGAACACCTTTTTATTAGTGCAAGTAAGAAAAGCCCAAGGCTATACAGAAAGAAGAAACAGGTGCATGAGAAGAGATGTAGATTGAGTGCCAAACCCACAGTTTTAGGGTCCATTTTTTCTTGCTCAGAAAAAGCTTCAGATTAGTATAAGTTATAAGCATGGAAAAGAAGAAAAACTTTATTCAACAGAAAATAAAGCATTGCTGCTAATATTTCACTGTGGCTTCCTCTGTCTCTCCTCTGGAAATATTTTATCATGCTCTACTTTTATGCACGTCACATCAGGGGAAGCAATGATTAGATGACTGTGATATTTCTAGTGCACCAATCCCTGTTGTTTGGTTGCTTAACATACTATTCAGGAAAGCAGAAGATTATTGTAATGGCTTTTGCTGTGTGAAGCAATCCGGTCAGGAAATTGTGGGTGACCTGCTTCCTCAAGCAAAAAAAAAAAAGCTGCCCAGACCTTGCTTTCTAATAAAAGAAAAGACAATCATCTGTGTACCAGAGGTGCACACCCACACGGGCATCTCTGATGCTCTTAATTCACTTTCTTTATAGTTCCTCAGGGTAGTTTCTTCTTACTACCATGTTTATATCTCCTATAGTTTCAGCTTTTTTTAAATCATCTTTTTGGTGTTGAAGTAATGTCAGGAATGTTGATATAAGAATTGGTCCCACCCTTGACATTTATTTTCAGTATGATAATTGACATCACAACAACATTGAAAAATGGATTTTCCTGAGGGTCAATTAGGTATATAAAGCAAAATCCCAGAACAAATTCTCCCCTCCCTGCACATTATATTGTTTGTTTTTATGATTGTGATTGTTCTAGAGACCAGAATGAATGAGACTGATGCTTCAGTGAGGAACAAAGCATTGTTGGTGGTTGGGAGTTCTTCAGTTTCTATATATCACCCTTTTCAGTTCACAAATGAGGTGGATTGAACACGGTGGAGTGGGAGAGTCAAGCAAAGCCATCCCCACATAGGAGAACCAAACATGCTTTGTTACCAAAGGCCAAAAGAGTCCAGTTAGCTTTGGGATTTTCTCCTGTTGTCTTTCCATTGCTTCTGCCAGCTGGAAGCAGAAGTACCAAATTATACTACATCCTGATGTTTCAAGTTCAGCCTGAAGGATGTAAGATCAGGAATGTCACCACAAGGAAACTGTTTCTTAAGATGTCCCGGCTAATTTTGCAAACTCTTTTGGTTTGGAACTGAAAGAAACATGTTTTATTCATTTATCTGTAAACTCCACTCCATGAAAAGGCTTGGCAGAATTCAGTTTTTACTTTTTTATAATTTTGATGAATACTCTTTGGTTTTTATACATTTTTTCTTATTTGTACTTGTTTAAATTTTCATGGTTGCATGAAATTATGGATTTTAAGGACCTGTTTTCTATGTTTATTGATTTCAGATTTCAGAATTGTGGGAATTTATAGTGGGGGTTAGATAATGGAGGGAGTCAGACAGTCATAATTTAATGAGAACAGATGCTGAGATTCAAAAAGTTAAAGCTTTACAGCTGTTTGCACACAGTGTCACCATCACTGTGTGTGGAGGGAAATCGACTTTTACCAATAAAAACAGAATCATTCCAAGCCTGCCTGTGACATATCACTCAGTGAGTAGGGTCTTGATAACAACCTCCTCAGGCTTTTTCAAATCTGGTTTAAACTAGAGTTGGTCCAAAGCTTTTTAAAAAAAAAAAAAAAAAAGAGTTGTGTGGCACTTAAAGACTAACAGATTTATTTTTCGCATGAGCTTTTGTGGGAGAAAATCCCAGTGTGTCAGATGTTTTGAAGCATCTGACAAAGTGGGATTTTCTCCCACGAAAGCTCACGTGAAAAATAAATCAGTTAGGCTATGTCCACCCATACATCGTTATTTCGAAATGAGTTATTTCAAAATAAAGTTCTTATTTTGAATTAAGTTAATTCGAATTAAGGGAAAAGCTCAAAGCGAAATAGCATGTCCAAACACAGGACTTGCTATTTCACTTTAGGAGAGGGGCACCATGGGAGGTGTGGTAACATGGCCCCCTCCCTGGGCCATGTCGCCACCCAATATAGGCAAAAAGGAAGGCACCCTGGGAAGGAGAAGGGCAAAAGTGTTATTTCAAAATAATAGTTATTTTGAAATAACACGGCCGAATGGCGTTATTTTGAAATAACCTTTTCGAAATAACAGCCGTTTTGGTTTAAAGACGGTTTAAGCTATTCCAAAATGACAGAGCCTGTCATTTTGAAATAAGAATACATCATGTGGACCTAATTTCTTTTATTTCTAAATAACCAGTGTTGTTTCAAAATAAGAGACGTGTGGACATACCCTTAGTCTTTAAGTGCCACATGACTCCTTGGTTTTTGTTGTGGTGTGTGGGTTTTTTTTGTTTGTTTGTTTGTGTTGGACTAGGCTAACATGGCTGCCCCTTTGGAAATTCCAAAGCTAAACCCTGCCTAAACCCAAGCCCTCCTGCACTCTGAGGATCACATTTCACCCCCACAGCTTGAATTACAGGTAGTAGCCAGCTCCGAACCCAAATGTTTTGAGACAAATGATATTAACAACCAGAGACCTTTAATGAACACGGATGGATATAAGTGCAGATTTCACATCTAAAGCCCATCTAGTTTAAACCAATTTGTTGTTCTTCTCCTCTTTTCTGTATTTTACTTCAGTCATCACTGACTTCAGGTAATACTACTTTGGGATCATGGACTTGGTTTACTAATTAAAAACTGAAAAACAAGCTAGCTGACCAGGCATGTTTTTCTTATAAATTCTCACAGCCATGCTAATAACTCTGCTTGTTCATGACTGTTAGCGTCTCCTCCCTCTTGTATCACTGCTCACCTTTGAAAGAGACGTATGCAAATAGAAAGGCATCTTCACTGGTCAGAGATAATTATTTCCAGTCTTTATCAGCTTGGAAATGTCATCCTCTGTGGAAACCAGGACCAATTCAAGTTGTGTTTGCTTTGATAGCTGTGTCTTTTCTGTTGACATTTTCAAGATTATGCAACCCCAGGATCTGAGCTATTTGACAAAGAGAATGAGCTCAAACTTTTAAGGTTACTGTTAGGCTACTAATGAGAATTACACAGCTATGACGATGAACATTGGAATCAATTGGAGATAAAATATTGGAAGCAATTACTGTTCAGTACAACATTTTTACTGTTCAAAAAGACTCGGATTTATTTATTAAAAAAAGGAACATCAGAGGCAGGGAGATTGCATTTAAATTTTGATGACTGCCATCAAAGTTTCAGAAGTTAAAACAAGCAGACGCTAGGGAAACAGTTTAGTAGTAGCAGAATTTCTGGCCTTCCATGGAGCTTTACCTGCTGAGTTCAAAAGGAGATTTGTCACAGACAATCCAGTTTGTAAACTCTCACAGTTCAACTTATGTTAAAAAGGAAAGGAGGCAGACACAAATGTAATGACTACAAGGAAAGAGGTTAGAGTTTTATGTACATCAGATGCATGCTGAGCTATATCCTGCTCTGTGATGGAGCCGTGCGAAGGGATTGTTAAAAGCTGCCTGAACAGACAGCTGGGAAATCCCTGTGTGGTGGGAGGGGGAGTCTCTGGCTGGTGCAAAGCTGGTTCTCAGCCCCTACCTCCCTGGTGTCAGGGCACTAGATGAGCATAGGGTTCTCTGTCAATTCATGGCCAGCCCTGGGGAGCAGGCAGTCTTTACAAGCTGATGAAGTTTAATATAGCATTTAGTCTGCTCTTAGGTGTCTGTGGTGGAGGCAAACCAATGACAGGGAGTGGGGGAGCACAGAAGGGTTGTGTGAGTGTCTCCATCTTTACCTGTTTTCCAGATTCTGTACTGAGCATAACTGGATTGGAGCCAAGAACCAGGGCCACATTGTTTATATAATTAATATTCATGGTATTACATGATTCCTACACGTCCTGGTCATGGACAGGAGGCCATTGTACAAACATGGAACAAAAGTCATCCTTACAGGGATGCCTGTAGAGTGCAAGCTTTCTTGTGGGCAACCCCTTCCCAGTTGGGTGGCCTAAAGAGGACCCCTCTTTTTGCCCTCCCCACCTACTTGGCAGTAACCAGTCATAAGTCTTGTCCGTTCACTGTCTTGCATAGGTCTAGTACTGGTAGCAATCCTACGCATGCCAAGTGAGATACAGGAAGGATGGCCATTCTGCACTGTGCCTCTGTGGTGCACACTTTAGATTCCCCAGAGCCCTGCAAATGTCAGGCTGACAGTATGCTACCAGTCAGCCCTAAATCATCTGTGCTCTGTGACAGACATCATATGATGAATATGTCTGGTGGAGTGTACCAGGACTTCAGGCTCCACTGGCTCAGTTGCACCCCACCTAGAAAACAGTT
This sequence comes from Podocnemis expansa, assembly GCA_007922195.1. Lineage (NCBI taxonomy): Eukaryota > Metazoa > Chordata > Testudines > Podocnemididae > Podocnemis > Podocnemis expansa. The sequence continues at coordinate 27,320,309 of ML682006.1, forward strand.
ATCTGTGCATTAAAAAAAGCAGCTATTTTGGAAACCAGTGAGATCTGATTCTCTAGCAGCCAGAAGGGCTAGAGACCAACACCAGTGAATCAAGGTCCAATAGACTGAAACAGAAGGAGCTGCCTGTTCTTAGCAGATCATTTCCTAGCCAGAGCCAGAAAAATGAGGAGGGACAGTCCCTAGGCTGCTGCCAGAGGAGCCAGGCTGGGCCAGGGCTATTGCTGGCCAAGTTGCGGAGGAAGCGGGGGGCAGAAGGAGCCAAACTGCTTCAGTCATGGAGGAAGAATGTGACCTAGAAAGGGTAAAATGCTGTTTTGTTCATAATTGTCCCAGAAGTCCAGGAACTATTTACATCTTTCATGTTTTATACCCCAAAAGGGGTTTTGAACTCTGCGTGGTTGCAGGACTGAGCCACAGAAAACCTGCAGAAGCAGGCTGATACCTTGCTGAGTGTGCTGGCAGCTGAAGAGAACAGCAGAACTGCAACCACATGAGCAAGGGTGCTCAAAAGGAGAGTGCAGCCCTACCACAACATGTATACAGTCTGTGTGTCTTGGTAGCACCCGAACAGACCTGTGGACTGAGAATGCATCCTGAATTTTCATTAGTTTTGTAGCATGATAAACTAATGATCCTGAGCATGCATCCCATGCCTTGCTCTCAGGTTTAATCACATGAATAACCAGCCCCTCTTAGGCCTTGTACACACTAAATAATTGTTGCAGAATGTCATCTTGTTGCCGAAAAACAAGTCCACCTTAAACACCTGAATGCTCCTTGTCATGTTACAAGTGTACTGTTATACCAGATCAATAATACCACCTGTGCAAGAGTCATAACACCTATTGCGGGACACCTCTTGCACTATAAAGCATGCGTGAACGCTGACAGAATTTTCTTCTGAAATAAGTGGCCTCCAGAAATGTCCCAGAATTCCAAGTCTGCCAATCTCGTCTGCTGCTTGGACTCTGCTGCTCTAATGTGGCTACTGCTCCCTCCTGTGAGTCCTGGAAACTTTTGAAGTTTTCCTGTTTTTCTGGGGCAACATTGAAAAAGGGCATGAGTTGCTTTTAGCCGTGAATGATGACAAGGAAACAGTGTGTCCCAGGGGAACTTGTAAATTTACCCACAATGCTCAGTGCTCCTCTCCTTCTACCCAAGGTTCCTAGTGCTGGAAGCTGACAAGCGGCACAGTGGGTTGGTGCCTACAATTCAATGCTCTTTCTTGTGGAAATGCAAAGAAGAGTGTGGACACTCCATTGTGTTATAAGGAGTGTAGCGTGAACATGCAATTGTATTATAATAAACACGTTGTATTTATAGCGCAAAGACTTATTGCAGAACGATTTTCTAGACATGGCCTTAGAAGAGAGCTGCAGTTCTACCACTGGAGTCCTTCCTGCTGCTGAGATTAGAATTTTAGGTACAGAAACAGGGGGCCAGTTTTTCCTGTCATGTCAATTACACTGATGTAAATCAGGAGAAGTTAGCAGAATTACACCTTTGTTTCTGACAAGTTAATGTGAAGCACTCACTACCATTTTTTCCCAGTGATCACTGTATTATTTTGTAATTCTCCTTTTCTAATGAACCGTACTGATTGGCAAATAAAAACAAATGCTTTAGGTGTGGAGCAACATTGGTCACTGTCTAGACAGTGACAGACAATGTTCTGGAATGGATGAAAGGGTTTGTTTTGAGGAGTTATTTTTCCTGTCTGAGGGAAGAATTTATTTCTTTTGACAGCAACTCCCTTAGGAGCTTTTTCATTTACTGATATTTCGGTGCTGTCCTTTAATTTAATATTCCTGCATCGCATATAGGTTGTCACTCTTGAATGATACAGTCAGGCTTCTGATGCTGGGTAAATCCCACCAAAGAAGATAAAAATATTTAGATATACAAGACAAGTGCAAGAGATGTGTTGTCAGTGAGAGAATGATAATACTGACAAGAGCTTCAAAGAATAGTGTGTGTGAAATATGAATGCTAGCCAGTGACTTGATTCCATAGATATATATTATAAACACATGTGGATGTGTGGTTTATGCTCAGTTGAGGGTAATCCATAAGCCTACTTACAAATGCACAGATCCATATAAATAGCTCTTTTACTGCATAACAACTTTTAACATACCTCCTCCTCCACTGTGGCAGATTACTGTTTTTGAAGGGGGAAAGAAATCTTTCTTTGTAAATACCATTGCTTTTCTTGGGACCTCTCTTGGAAATTTTATAAGGGCATCAAGACCACTAGCCTCCTAGGTATTGAGTCCACTAAAGCCTTTTCATTTTGTGACAGTGTGGAAGCTGGGATCAAGATTTTCATGGATAAGAGTGAACCCTGAGTCTAACTCTCTGCAATGCAGAGATGATGCCATTTATTTCCATGTAAATCGGAACTCTTTGATCCTCACTTTATACATAAACAGAAAATTAGGAAGTCATAGGAATGTTGGTTGTATGGTATTTGAATCTGAAAATGACTGACTGCATCTTATAAAGTATTAAATTTGCATTGAACTTATGTATAGACTACCTCTCTTCACTCTTCCTGTGGGGAAAGCCTGCCCTATGCCATGTTTGTCTGTTAGGTAAATATAAACTTTCTAGGACATTTGTTTTATTGTTTAAATCAGGGAAGAGGGTAGCTCAATCTCTCCTCTAGCTTTTGGCACATGTATCTGGGCCACAACAACAGTCAGCAAGAATGCATCCATTGTCTTGGAGAGCACATAATTTTTTAGGTGTCCCCTTTTTCCCAGTGGCTGCATGCTCTAATCTATTTAAACTGGTGCACCCTGAAACTGGAGGTATTGTGTGTTTCAGTGGTTTAATAATTCTACTGGGACTGTAAGTGGAGGGTCTCTTGACACTTGTTTAACAGCTAAAGTAAGGATTTCCCATCCCAAAATCACCCTAGTGTGCAAGACTTGAGGGCTGTCACTCTACCCACAAACATCCCATCTAGGATTGCTATACCCTTCCCTCTGCTCTGCGCCATAGAACAGCCAGCTGAATCATACATGTGTTTTGTTTTTTTTTTTTCTCCCAGTGCTCTGGATGGTGCTTCATATGTCCTTGGCTCACCCTGTAGCAGTAGTAGTTTGGCCTGTATTTCTAACACCTAGTCTACACACAAATTTTGTACCAGTTTTCCTATTTCTGTCAGAGGAGTGTGGGTGTTTTCAAATATATAGGTGCAACACATCAGGAAAAGGTTTATCACCCTCTTCCCATATGGCAGTAGGTTATACTAGCACATTTATGTCCATATGACTTCCTCCATACTGAGGGTGGTTGCACTATTTTAACTATACTGGTGCCATTAAAGAGGTTCAACTTTTGCGTGTAGACAAGCACTAAGATAAAATACTTCGTGTCACTTAGCTGTGGTTCCCTAATGTGACTCCAGGTACTGAAGCTCCAAGCTGTAGCTTCAGATGCTATAAGAATTCCATGCATTGTGCATGTACGTAAGGGCTCTGTGTGTTGAAAGGCCTTCTAATGTCCTGTAGCAATGTCAAGGGCTGGTATTAGGTTTTTAGTTTCAATAAAGTTGTTAATGCCATGTAAAGGGCTTTCCAATTACAGAACTAATCTGTTCTCCTATCTTCCTTAAGGAATGATTTACAGTTGATGTATAATCCTTTAATATGCAATCCATTCTAGGGGTAAAATAAAATTTTCTTCAACAGAATGTACAGTACATGCAACAACAAAACATAATGGAAAAAACATTCAGATGAGTTCTTTCTAAACTCAATATTACTGTCAGCTATAGTCCTCTGAGCTGAAATTCTAAAAACAGCATCAGACTCCATAGGTCCACTGTACTGTTTGTGACTGTCTTTATTGGTCACTAGCACACATGATGAATGATGGCTAGAGGTACAGAGAAAGATGTATGCTCAGGGACAATGCTTATATGGATACTACTCATATAGTTTTGACATCACAGTGTGGCACATTTGCTAATGACTGGCCATGACAGTGTTCTGAAAAGATGCAGAAGGCATCTTGAGCATATGAATAGGAGAAGCTGGAAATCTATTACTTCCACATGTCACCTCAAACAATTTTTTTTCTCAATCAAGCACATTCAGCTACAGGAAAGCATGGAGACGACAACTTTCATTTCATGCTTGCAGTTTTATTTCTTGAATAACTATTTCACCATTTGCAGAGCTTTACTCTTGGTAACAGTGTATTTAGAACCTTCAAGTAAAAATAAAAGTTGCATGACCCAGCAAGCTGCAAGAGGTCCTTCAGTCCATTCCATTTGAAAGGGGAATATGTATTTTATGAAACAAGCACCTCTACAAGGTAAATCTAGTCTACATAACATAATGACTGGGCTGTGTTTGGAAAACTAAAATAGACTTCTGCCATTAATGTGCATTGCAGAGATAGGAGGGAGAGTGACTTACAGTTATTCTGAGTCACATTAGACAGCTAGATAGATGAGACTCAAGAAAGCTATCATTGTCTCAAAAGAGCTAAGGGTCCAGAAACAGTTTTGTTCAATTAATTAGGTGAATTTTGCTGGAGAGCTTACTAAAACTGATTTCCTGAATTGAAAGAAGCTTGGGTATTTTTGGCATATTTTTTATTTAATATTTTTCTGGGTGCCTTCAATATTTATTTCATTTTCTCATAGATCAATGACTTTCCAAACATTTTTTCCCTCGGGACCCAGTTGAAAAAGTAATTTATGCCCACGACCCAGCTACATCTTTGAGCAATGCATTTCAGTCTTTCAGCAGCAGCAGCAGCAGCAGGGGGCTCCATGACCCAGTAACTGAGGGTCTGTGACCCAGTACTGGATCCCATCCTGTAGTTTGAAAACTGCTGTACTAGATTACTTAGTACCTTTTATTTTTTGGTTCTGGGATAGACCCCACTGAGACACCAGCTGATTTCACTGGTTTGAGTTTTGACTAATCATGAGTTAAGTTTAATATCTTTGGATTTAGAATAAATAAAAGATGCTCATGTGTAGACTTTGAGCTTTCTGCCAGTTATTTAAAATTACAAAATAAAATACTATAGAATATATTAGACTTATTTTTGAAAACCTCACTGTAGGAGATACTCTTTTTCAACATGTTTTGTCTCTTACTATGGTTGCATTGTTAGATCAAAATTGTTTGTGTTACCCTTATTGCTGCTGTTACCTTCATTGCACATTACCTTTGTTGCATTACTTTTAAGAGCTAGCTCTTTGTATAGGACATGGGTTGGCAACCCAAAAGAGCAGAAGAGCCATTTCCCCCCACCCTCCCACCACAACTGCATGAGCCCAAGCCAGCCCAGCAGCTGTGCCATGGGTCCTAGCACTGGTGGGGGGGTGTGCGGGTGACGTGTGCTCCCTCTGTCCCTCCCTCCACTGGTGGGGTGGAGCAGCACTACCCTGCCTACCCCCAGCCTGCTGTCCCTCCCAAGTAGCTCATGGAGGCATAGTCCTGGAACAGCCCCTCCGTGGAGTTCAGGCCACTTCGACCCAGCCACCCCAGGGCTGAATGGGCTCAATCAAGGGCCTGGGGATGAGGTGGCCTCTGTTCAGGCCTGGAGCAGCTGGGTCAAAGCAGCCTGAGTCCCATGGAAAGGCCATTTCAGGGCTCCACCTCCACAAGCTGCAGCTCTCTGCCGGCCCCTCTTGGGAGGGACAGTGGGCTGGGGGTAGGCAGGGCAGCGCTGCTCCACCCCACCAGTGGAGGGAGGGACAGAGGGAGCACATGCCACCCACACACACCCCTGCCAATGCTAGGGGCCGCTGGCCTGCTTCTGGCTTGTGTGGTTGTGGTGGGAGGGCAGGGACAATCCCGGTGCCTCTGATTTGGCCACGATTCTAGGGCCAGCCAAGAGTCCCTGGAGCACACCTGATTCCCTGGAAGAGATTGCCAGGGTGCCAGAAGGGGATGCTGAGGAAGCTGATCCCCGCTATAGAAGTATTCTCTTTCTGACGTTCATGATCCAGCTAAAGGGATCATTGGTCAAAACAGCATTGCAACTATATGGGTTGACTGTCTTTGGCTAATAGTTTAACCTCTGCAAAAGCTTCATTGCTTTTCTTACTTTTTGCAGTATTAGTGATAGTTCAACCAGTATGATTCAGCAATTCTCTCATTTAGTGTTGGGATTACTTTGTTGGCTGTGTTGTTTTAATATGTTGTTGCTGTTCATTTTCCCATCTCGTAACACTTTTTTTACTTTGTCAATCTCCAAAGCTTTTGAAGTATTCACTGTCATTATGTTCAACAATTCGTAAGTTGCTGTGTCATTTCAAACTCGTAGGTATGCATATTTAGCATTTCAAGCTAAACAATTCTATAAAGTGCTGATCGTACCAATTTGTCTTTTCATATTCCTGTGCTGAAGCTTTCAGCATTTAAGTAAAAAAATTCACTATAATAGGCAGCCTAACCGATTTGGTGAGGTTGCCAGAAAGCTTTCTTTCTCAGGATTATGATTAATAATCTGTCTGAAATGGAGTTGTATTTTATTGTATTAATTCCACTAGGAATACATCCTCTGCTTGGGAGACTTTTTTTCTAGTGCCAGTCTACACTGCATTCATCTGACAAATGCAGATCTAGTTCAGGAATACTGTGAATAAGGTGGCCACCTTCTCAATTCCATTTACAGGAAAACATGCAATTACTGAATTAAGTCCTTGTTGTAAGGCTCCTGTGTTTGAGCTGCGAGTCTTTTGTGATGCTTTTAAATTTACTTTGATAAGCAATTAAATGCCATGTTTCTGGCATACGTCTTCCAGTCAGAATCATGAAGCAATGACATATTCTGTGTATCCTGTGATCCTCAGGAACTAACCATTTAGAGTAAATTGCTATTTCCCTACTTTCTGAACAGAGTTGAAAGCTGTAGTGACTTTGGACCGGCCTTAACTGTTTCTTTTTAAAATATATGATAAGGGTAATGCTGCCCACTTTCCACTTCATTCTGGACTTTGAAAGGCTTTGAGAAGAAGTTGCTCACTTCCATGTGTATAGTAGGAAAGAAGATTCAGTGGTTTTTGAGGGGGGTGTATGTGTTTATATAATCATCAGAGTTGCCTTCTCTAGCAATCCACACAACTCATCTTAAACACAGATGAAATTTAGGGTTGGGGTCTGCAAAATGGTCGTTCTTGGGCCAATTCAGTTCACACTGGAGTCTTGATAAAATTTCCACTGATGTAAGGAGAAGCAGAAAAGGAAGAGTGGGAGCATTTGAGTGCTATTGAAAATTCTATTCTTCATCTGCATTAGTTCCCTCTAAACTTGGTTACTATGACAACTTATTTTGCAGTGACCTTTTCATGGAGGGACACTTGTTTGTTTGTCTAATAAAGACTGAATTACTTTTTGCCGTAATCACCAGCCATTTTGCAGCTCACTCAGAATTGTTCTTCCAGATATCTTTAATTGTTATACCGTTGAGTCACAGGGCCCTATTTTGCCATCCATACTCATGTGATGCTTCATAATTCAAGCATATTCAGTTCACAAGTGTTAAAATCTTATTCTTTGAGCAAGTGTAATTTACTAGCCCCCAATCCTAAATTTGTTTTTCCACAAAAATGTTCTCAGAGCTCAATCCCACAGATAGTTTTAGAACTGGGATTAAAATATAAAGGGGATTGAGGGTTGTGGGTTTTTTTTGTTTTTTTTTTTCTGAAGGGTAAAGCAGTCTTACCACCACCCCAAAATGAATTCAGGGTGTCTGTCATTTTATCAGGTTGATTTGTACTTAGTGCAAAAGTGCAGAATTTTTTTTAACAATATTATTTTTCATTGGTTGGTCATATTATCCCCTCAGTATTTAAACTCTACCTCTTAGTATTTAAACTCAATAGGTGCCCAAAGCAATTACATCTTTTGAGGTTGATTGTTTTTGATAAAAGCTTCCATGGTAGGTAGCTCTAGATTTGATTTTCAAGACTGGATAACTTCTCTACCATAAGGAGTAGATCTTATAGTTGTGGTGCAGAGTTCTGGGGAGAAATTAAGGTAAAAATTTCAAATGTAGCTGCCTAAGTTAGGTTCTTAAAACTACATCTAGATCCCTGAACAAGTGGCCTGATTTTCTCTCATTTGATTTTGCTGGGAGTGGTACACAGTCAGCACTTCTGAAAAGAAGACTATTTAAGTGCCTGAATCTGGATTAGGCACCTAATTTTAGGTGCTCAAACTTAAGTTTTGGCTCAGAATGTCCAAGGCTGACTATCTTTACAAATCTGGAGATTTTTTTTTTATCATTAGAACAACTTTTCATTCTTGGTTTACTTGTTGAGTTATAATGCCTGGATTTGCTGTTATTTCTTAAATTTCTGCCAAAAAGATTGGATCTTTACTATTCTGTGAATCTGTCCATTTTTTAGAACATTGTAAGAAAAGATATTTCCATGCAAAGTGCATCATGAGTAGGATGCAATACTTGAAAGGTGTTTTATAAACCATATTTTATAATACAAAATGTTGTGTTCTATAGAGAATACTGCATAGGAATGATATTAAGGACTAGTAGATACATGCCTTAATGGAGCTGTACACTGTAAGGGTTTAATTTGTAAAATCAAAATGACTGAACTTACAAACTGGACAGTAGCAGACTAAAACCCAATGATGATTCAACTTGAAGAATTTCTGAACAAGAAGAGCCCTAAACCACATTTGTAGCTGTTTGTCACTTCACACTATTTCTACAGACATAATAGGCTTCAAAGTAACACACAGACAATCATCACATCTTATTAGATAGCCACTTTATACAGAGACCTTTCCCATGCAAGTGTGGACTGCCCAATAGGCAGCACAAGTGCCTTGCTTGCACTCGGTGACTTAAGCTTGAAAAATAACATATAATGTTGATGAAGAGATTTTGTTGCAAAGTTGACTTCCAAGCCTTTAGTGCTTGCAATAGCAATAGGAAATAAAAGTATAATAAAAATGAAGGAACTCTGGGAATACAAACCCATCAGATTTTCTCATATCATGTTTATATTCTCTGCTCTGCTTAGTAAGGAAATACATACAAGAAATCAAATAGACAAGTAGAGTCCTTAATAGTTTGGATTCCTTAGTAATGTGCTCCCCCATGTACACTTAGGAGGTTGTTTTAGAGCAGAAAATGGTCTTGGAGAACAAACATCACATTTGGATCAGTATAATTAAGAGAGACAGGGGCTGTGCAACTTTGAGAGGGATAACTCCATCAGAGTTAAAGCCCCACTAAAGCCTTTGAGAGTAACTTGAAGGTGGAATGAATGACATTCATACAGGCTGCTACTGAGCACTTACAACCCACGTTTTCCCATGTTAGGTTGCATTCTCTCTCCCTCTACTTTTATATCCCTTATAGTCACATATTATTGTAAATTTCATCATAGGCTCTGATCTCATCTGAATTGTTTCCTGATAAATTTTGAAGAGAATAAGATGAGCTTGACTAGGTTTAACTTAAGCTCATTGGAACCAGAGCATTCAAATAGGATGAAACAGTGGGAAAGCAATACAACTGTCTGGTTTGTGTGTGTGCCCCTGTCACCATCCACACAGGAACGATCAGTTCAGGAAGAGACAAGGGAAGTACAAAGTTCTCTCTAAGAAATGAAGTCAAGTGCAAACACACAATCAAAATTGAGATCAGATGGGGGATTCCCCTAAAATAATCCTTAAAGAAACAGAGGCATTGACTCTGACACTGTCAATCCTCTGACTGGTGGACATGCCTGTAAGGCTTTGAAAAACTGCACAGATGCTCTTCTAAAAATAAATAAATAAACACTCAAAAGATTTTCCTGGGAAGTCTTCCTGAATTCACCGATCAGTTAAAATATGTTAGGCTTGTCAGTTGCACTGACCATGTTTGATCTTAATCCCCGCCTTTTATGCTTGTCTAATATAAATAACTATTGTTCTAGTTTCCCAGTTCATTTGCCTTAATTTCCTTGATCATTAATATTGATTTTGGTATGAATGGATGGTTAGAAACAAATGGCATTTTCATCTGTGCAGAGGAATTGAAAACTCATCTGGGGCTCTTGCTGAGATTTATTTTGTACTGGACAACATAAAATTCACATACAACCTTAATTACCAAACTAGCAAATTGTAGAGGCTTGTGAAAGATGATGATGATGATGATGATGATGATGATGATGGAAGAACTGAAAGTTTTATCTGTCTGATTTTATTTAAGGCTCAGCAAAATTATGGGGCTAGATCCCCCCCTTAATTTCACTAAAGAATAATTTACTCCACAGTTGTCCCATTGATGGGAGACTTAATGATGTGGCATATATCCTAGTTGGTGGCAACAGTCCTTCAATTGGAGACTCATCTCTACCATGGACTTACAGATGGGTCATGGAGAGTCCAGTCCCAGAACCACAGATCTGCTTGAAACAGATAAATTTTCTGTTGGGCCAGTTGCTTGTTGGTAGAAAGTTCTTTCCTTCTCTCTCTCTCTCTCTTTCAGCTTTGAGGGCAAAACACTTCTCAAAGTGGGCTACTACTTGATTAAGGATACTGTGCAATTGAAGATGGTTGGTAGCTTTCTTCTCCCAATTTATGACGGCCACATCAAGTTTTCTTAAAATATGCTTTCAGTGTGTCTTTGTTGTGTTTCCTCTGACCAGTGCAAGTTCTTTGAACACAAGCATGCTAAGAGAACTTGTTTTGGGAGGCAAAAAATCTGGCATCCCCACACAATGTCCAGCTCAGCGTAGTTGATTCATAAGGATAATTTTTTCCATGCTGGTGACATTGGCTTCAGTGAAGATGATGACATTAGTTTGGCAGTCTTCCTACTTGATGTGAAGAATCTGCAGGAGGCTTCATTGGTGATACCTCTCCAAACTCTTAAGGTGGTGTTGGTAGTCGCCCAGGTTTGGCATCCATAAAGGAGTAAAGGAATGACTACTGTCTTTAAGACCTGGATCTTGATGTCCTTCCATGAAAATGTGCCAGAACAATTTCCCACAGAAAGTACTTGTACACTGGATGCTGTGTTGAATCTGTGTTGATCTTTGCCTTTTGAGAGAGTTGGCTACCGAGGTAGCAGAAATGATTAATTGTCTCCAAAGTCAGTCCCTCAACAGTATGTTGTGGTGGATCATGCAAAAGACCTAACACAAACTGATAGAGCATTTGTTGTCTTGGTGTTCAGTGAAAGTCCTAGAATTTGGTAGGCTTGTGCAAAAAATCCAGTATGACTTGATGGTTATTCCCAGCATACCCAAGGATAGCAGAATCATCAGCATACTGAAGATCAATAATGGACAACCTAAGGATTTTAGACTTCGAACACCAACTTCAAGGATTAAATAGCTGACCATCCATTCTATACTGAAGTCAACTCCAGTGGAGAGACAGTCTTTTTAATGAGGAACAGAATGACTGTTAGCATGTCTCACCCAGGACACAGCAAAGAACTATGCCAGGACATGGGGGGAAAAGGGATTAGCATCATTCAATCTAACATTTACATTGCAATACCATCTACAGTGTTAGCCACACTGGGCCCTACTTTGCTAGGCACTATACAGACCTGCCTGTCATAAATGACAGTCTTTTTCCCAAGTTCCAAAGGGGCAGCTGTGTTAGTCTAGTTCTGCAATACAAACAAACAAACAAGGAGTCCTGTGGTGGGACTCCTTATTTGCTTTTTCTGTCTGTTTCCAAGAGACCCTGTAGTGAAAAAGACAAGGTATCTGGTAGCTGGGGACAAACAGATAGGCATGGGTGAGCAAGGAGAGATGGTAACAAATAAATTAAATAGGAGGTGCAAGGCTTAAGCAGTCCATAGCAGTGGTCATAGCCTGGCCATTGCATTCTGGCAGAGATCATTTTTCTGGCAGGACTGGGCTGTGGATCAAATATATATATATATTTTTTTCTGAATGTGTTCGGCTTTGCAGTTCATTTAATATTTCCCCTTGTATCCTTCCATTCTGGCTCAAACTTCAGCGCTGTCAATCACCTGCTGAAAACAGTTAAGCCCATTGCTCCCAATCGAATGTAACTACCCCAGGCCCTTTCTCCATTTTCTCATCTTTGATGTGTGCATGCAAGAGCAGAACTATATGAGCTGGAAGCAGGCTGCAAGCAGCACCCCTGGAATCCAAAACTGCAGAGCTGTTCTGAACCTGCCTCTCTCTGTTGCTTGTAATTATCTTCACCATACATGAGAGCCAAAAACTCCCCCAAGCCTCCATGTGAGTCAGTCATTTAGAATTCTAATTGGGATTAAGAAACTCTTGAAACCTGAGTGGGTGGCTCAGTGCGTTATAGCTGATGGATGTTGCCCTGAGCTACCACCCCTGCAGACCAATACAAGACCCCCACTATGGTTTTATTAAAGAGCTGAAGCATGTTTGTTCCAAAGAGTGGATTTGCCCCCTGCTTCAGCTAATTAGTAACTAGCTCATGCATGACAGTGCTGGTTAATGGCACGTTTAGTGAAAGCCTGATTTCATTTTGATGTAGGTTTTTTCCTACTCTAATTTGTGTTTTTAATAGGAGGGGTCCTATTCATCACCTGCTTTCTCTGCATATCTTGTGTGCTTGGCTTTTTCACCCATTATTTTTCCCCCTAAGATCCCTAAAATCTAGTTTCATTATCAGTATGTAATTGCACATGGGATGGATTAAGTCCACAGGGGTTTATTTCTCAGGATCGTGCTTTCATTTTTCCTCACAAAACTGTTATTGGTTCCTCTTCGCTAGCCTACGTCCATGAGGAAAGTAATGGAACAGGGTCCACTGGTGCCCTAAAGAGCCAGAGGAACTATACTGATGGAACAGAAATGGGATGACATCACTGTCTGATGGGTTTTACAGTGAAAGCTGTGTAGGGATCACAATCTATCAAGCAGCTGATAAATGAAGCGCACAAGTCAAAGCAGAGTTGGTGAATGTTACATTGTGCCTCTAAAGGAGACCAGAGCATAGCAGTTTGGAATCCAGAGAACAGAGGCTTTTAGCTCAGCTCACCTGAGTAACTCAATCTGGGTTTGGCTTTTCTTTTCTATGTATTTCTTTGGCCTCGTGGGCTGTGTGAACTCTGTCAACTGTTTCACTCTGGCAGCTCCACAATCAAGAATCAGCAGCAGTTCGGGGGTGGGGTGGAAGGGGAGAGAATGACGTCCTTAGCTCTGAATTCATTTGCTCTGTGAGTGTAAATTGGACTCCTAACATTATTTCAGTGCATTATTTATTTTAGATTTATGCAGCAGAGAGAGAGATCCAGCAGGTGACTCTGACTCCAACTCCCAGAGAAGTTTCTAATAACTTCCAATGAACAAAAAAATCAGATCCCCTTGAGGTTTTTCATTCATTTTATTCTAGTGAAATATAGAAGCACTTGGATAGTTATCAGCTTTGAAAGCACTCCATAACTGTCATGGATTACTTCCTCTGCATTCCTATAAAGGGCTATGGTCTATAGGTCCTCTGAAAATGAATCTTGCTGTAACTAAAGCTTCTTTTAACTCACTTGCTGTTATTGCTGGGTCAGTCACCCAATCCTTGGACCTTACACTCAGCTAGAGCTGCATCAGTTTACACCAGCTGAGGATTTTGCCCAACTGACTCAGCAAGATGCATTGACATCTGTCAAGGCTTTTTCCCCACTCCGGCACTCTGAGTGCAGAAGGTGGGGGCCCGCAACAGGCTAGAAAAGCCACTGGCCTTAAAGCCTGTTCTAAAGTCTCCAAGGACTCCAATTCCTGGCCTTGGAGTGGTATCGCTGCCACCACCCAAATGCAAAAAAAACCTCTTGAGACCCTGGATGGCGCACTTGGGAATTCCTCCCTGTGAGGTACTTGCAGTCCTGTTTATTCCTCTCTCAGGAAAGTGACTGGACCCCAGCTGCAATATGAGCTGGAACTGGAACAGAGTTCCCTTTAGTAGCTGCCTGTGCAGTCCAAGGCACATGCACACAAACCTCTTGCCCTACCAGGAACAGAACCAGAACTTACTTAAAAGGTAAAATCTTTAATCAAAAAGAACAGATAATAAACACAGAGTTGCTTCTCTGGGAATTAACTTAGGTAGTTACAGGGTATGGGGGGGGGGGTTACATGTGCTCAGCACAGAGAAATCCAAAAAAACAAGCCAAAACCAAAGAAAATACCCTGACCGCGTCTAAGTAAACATTCCCTGTTCTACCCACGTCTGGCCAGTAACAAATTTAACTTATCTCTGGTAAGGATGTTGCTGGATTCTTCCTCAGGCCCCTCTGGCCTCCTCCTGATCCTTCCAGGAGCTCTGCTGCATCCAAACAGGCCCAGGCTAGGCTGCTGTTACAATTCAAAAACCTGTGCTTCATTCCTATTGGCTGTCCTGGGACTCACTGACCAGAGTGTTAACCCCTTCCTCCCCAAGGGTTACTACAACATCAATTATGAAGTTCCAGATTTCAAGGCACACCTCCCCTGCTCTAACAGGAAAACACACCTTTAAAAAGTAACCCTGCAGTTGCTCTCATGAAAAGAGAACAGGAACAATGCACATGAAAATCAAACAGTTGGTTTACTCTATTTACATTTGTAGAATGTGGTTTAAAATGTCTGAAGATTAGCTGCAAAATTAAAAAATAAAGAATGCCCTGTAATGCTTGGTTCTTCTGTTGTGCAAAACAGGATATTCCCTCTGGAGCTTTCTACAGATACTGAAAGGAAGGATGGCCTTGCAATTATAGCACTTGACTAGGGCTCAAGAGGTCTTTGCCATGGATTCCCTCTGTGACCTTGGGCAAATCACCATAAGCAGTGCAGATGAGGCTGGAGGGACTACTTTGAGCTGCTATTGGACTTTGGAATAATTATATAATTAAAATGGTCAGCATAGTCATTTTGGGCTAGACTGGCCCCTCAGCAACTGCAGTGCCCTGGGAGATATTCCTCTGGGGCATAATTCCTCCATTTGCTCTTTAATAATGCTGTATGTGGAAAATCATCTGCTACAGCCCCTTTAAAGAGTCTTGCAAGCTCTCCTTTCCCCCACCTGCATTTCTTTACATTGTTAGAGAAAAACAAATCACTTTTTCCCCCAGCAGCCTTAAGAAGCCATAAGGCTGAACCATTTTTCTGTGTTCCACTCTTCTGTTTCGAATATACGTTTAATTAAACTTAATTTTTATTGAACCATATTTTTATTTACTTGAATGTGTTCTCAATTATACCCTCCTTCATGTAACAACCAATGTAAGCTTGTGGTAGCCAATGTTATGCTTGCTGTCTAGACGGGTCAATGTTTGGAGTTTGTGTAGTTTATTGTAACCAGAGCTCTTGCTAACACATGATGGGGCTCGGACCCCTGAACCCTCCTCCCAGTGCTGCTTGTTCTGGTTTCAACAGCATGCATAAGGGCTTGCCTTGGTTTTCTCTCTCCTCCCCAGGGAATGTCCGTTTCATGACTTTCGCCTTTGTCTACACTAGCACTTTTGTCAGTAAAACTTTCATTTGTCAAGGGCTTGCACAACACAACCAACCAACATAAATTTCATCAACAAAATCACTGTGGACAGTGCTGTGGAGGTGCTTAATTATGCCAGTGGGAGAGCTTTCTCCTACTGGCGTGGACTGGCTACGTGGAAGACTTTACAGTGGCGCAAGTGCAGTGCTCTAGCTGTGCCTCTATAAAGCCTGTAGTGTAGGTATAGGTACCTAGCATGACAGAGAGATTCATTTGCCATAGTATTTTTGTGACATAAACCCTGAGCTCAGGTTCTGACAGCCAGCAGCACCAGGCAGAATTTTGACACTCAAGCAAGCAACCTTAGTGGTAAATCATAGCATCTATTCTAACCCTCCCTATGTTCTGCATAACAGGATCTATTGTCATTGTTAGCAGAATTTATCTGGACAGCCTATAAACTATGGGGACATTGGTTTAAAATTAATTGGCTGTAGTTCAGGGTCTTGTTTGGGGATGAAAGTTGTTCTTTACTGCTCTGTGGTTTTGAGTGAGATCGGATTATTGGGCCCAGAGAAAAGCAGAAGGCCAGCTGTGGCCACATCAGTGCATTCAAGTGTGAATGAAAGAAAGCATTTGGTGGGATGGGGGAGAAGGATCCAGCCAGGCTGACTCTGCGTGCTGTGCAGCATAATGGGTGACTGTCTAGCCCATACTGTGTGCCTGATTAAACTAATGAAGAAACCAAATTACCATTCAAATTTTTATCAAGTCCACTTAAAAGATTTTTAGAATAAAGCTTGCTTCTTTCCTGCTTGACCTAGTTACTGCCATGCATGTTGAGTCAGTGCCTATATTAAGAACCTTCACTTTCCCTACATCCTTCACTGATTTCTAGTGTACTGGGTCACTATAGCAGGGTGTGTGTTTTTTTTTTTTTTTTTTTTTAAACCATCAGCTCTCAGGATTCTTTTTTCTTCCCGTTTGAATAAGCTGCTTCAGAGCAAATCTTATTAGTCACCATTTTTCTTAACTTTTTCATCTTGCCTCTGAACCATCAGTGGTTTGAACAAAATATCATAAAAAAAATTCTCTTCTAGACAAACTTCCATCACAGACTATGAATCCAAAATCTTTTGCATTATTACAAGCAATACAGTACTCTAGTGAAACTTACCTTTGAGTTTTGTTTGCGTAAGTGTGTACAAAGGTGTAACAACAGTTTTCAAGGCTGCAAAGAAGGCTGATGAGACTGATCCCTGGGTCAAAATGAAGCAAGACATACTAATAAAAACAAATATATAGATCTGTAAAAACAAAGTAGGCCAGTGATTCATCTGAAGTATAAAATGTTTTAAATAATGGATTCTCTCCCCAGAGCTTCCTGCCCCACTTCTCCACATAAAGCAGATCATAGTACAACAGAGAAACGTGACAAAATCAGACAGCTTTAAAGATGTCAGGAAACATTTTTCAGGCTGAAAATGATACTCTGTAGAATGTAAGCTTGCAGGAATCAATAAGGTGCCATGCCAAGGGAGAGAGAACATAAAGAAGAGCTTTTGTGGGCTAACTGTGATTCACTTCTGTACAAAGCAATCAGTTATGTTCTTTAAAGTGAGCCTTTTGGTTTTGTCATTGCACACATTGCCCTCAGAATAATTCATTAACAGTACAGTGTGTAGTGCACACTTTTATCTGAGCAGTTCTCAAACTATGGTAGATGTACCAGTAGTGGAATATGAGTAGATTTAAATAATAGCTGAATAGAATCTTTTATAGCTACACAGATTAAAACAAGCAGTTCCGGTACTTTTGAATTATATATGCTGTATTCTAGATATCAGCACTGCTCTTTATGAAACACACGGTTTGAGTATATGTTCAGTAAAGTGCTGGTATCTTATATTTTAATAAAGTGCACTTGGGCTTATAGCAAGCAGCCCTTACAACACTAACTGCTCTGCTAGTGTAAACCATTCCACACCAAATTCCACTTTAATTAGAAGGGCATATTATCCTCATGTTGACATAGTTGTCACTGAAATTAATTGAAACATTGTGTGCAAATCAAAGCAAGAATCAACAGATCTTTGTCACCTTGCAAATTTCTGTTGAATTCAGTAAGTTGTCCGGGCAAAGAGTAAACATTCAAAATGTTTCATTTCAGATCTCATTCAGTCTTTAGGATGTAAAATAAATGCATTTTGCTGACTACTAACATAATGTGTTTCAACACAATGTTACTGGAAATGATTGCATTGTGAAACCCTAACAAAACATGGCACGCGATGGAAACACTGATGGGACAGTCATAGCAGTTTTGCTGCAGTCTTTTCGGTATAGGAAATTTATGACTGCATTTCTAGAGCATGGCCTTGGAATTATAGGGAGAGATCCTGAGCTGGTGTAGTGACTTCAATAAAGTTGCACTGATGCAGATCAGCTGAGGATCTACTCCACAGAGCTGCCAAGGACCTAATATCGCATTACTGAAGTCAAAGGGAGCTTTACCTTTGACCTCAAAGGCTCAAACTCAGCCTTTGGGCTCTTAGTCATATGTCTAAGGTCCCATGTTTGGGCCTTTCAAAATGTACTGCTCGGCATCTGTTGCTTTGACTTGAGTCGGGGCAGTTCATAAGGATATATCGGATGACATCTTTTGACCTGTTCCAGCCCACTGGACTAGTTTAGGGTACTTAGCCCAGCAGTGATGCCCACCTTGCTCTTCCCCTACTGTTAAATGTGGAGACTGATTCCAGGTTGGTCTCAGTATGGCAAAGGCTGAGAACATATGGATGAGATGAAGTAATCCCACCTTTTATTTATATGAGTCTATAATTATTTCCTTTGTATTTTATCTGTTCTGCAAGGATTTTGAGTGACATCTTTTGACATCTTAATTTTATTAACTATACTGTTGACTCCATTAAGTTGAAATCCTCCATCTGGTGTATTTTATCTGAATTATGTTTTTAGGCATTGTGTCATTGCCTTTTATATTTTAGTGTGTCGAAAAGTTTCTTGGAGTATCCCTCTTTGTTATATAAACTGCATATGCTTTTTTTCTAGTAGTGGTTGCTAATCAGAATATAAATGTCAATAGACATTTTGTTCAGTAACCTATTACCATCTCAGAAAAAAAGGAAAACAATATATTCTGAGTTTATGAATCAGTTTATGCACAGTATCTAAGAAAAATATGGAATAGAGCAACAATTATTGGTCAACATCTGGCACATGTGTATCAAAATGTGCTTGGTGGAAAGTCCAAAGTAACCTTGAGAAAGTACTAACTGACCATAAAAAATACAAACTAACCTTAAGAAAATCCTAAAAAAGGGTCCTATTCTTTAAAG
The DNA here is from genome assembly GCA_007922195.1 of Podocnemis expansa. Lineage (NCBI taxonomy): Eukaryota > Metazoa > Chordata > Testudines > Podocnemididae > Podocnemis > Podocnemis expansa. The sequence goes on from ML682006.1 coordinate 27,339,090, forward strand.
AGGGTGGCCAGCCTTTTGTCGTGTAAAAGTATCATAAATGAGATCTGCTTCCTCCTAAAAGCTAGTCTGTATTTTCACTGGCTTCAGGACTTTAGCCCTTGTTCTATCTAATAGGCGGAGGCTGGCCATCAAGAGATATGCTCTCACTTATGTTTATTCTGTATTTTGCAATTGTAGAATTAGCTCCCTATGGTGGTAATTGATACTCCTTCAATGACAAGTGCTTATTTAGGCAATGAAAAATGCTATTAGGTGTTTTGTGTGGAATACAATTATATAAAAGGGAAGGCTAGACAAATGGTTTGGCAACAAATGTAAAACTCTTGCATTCAGAAAGGTTATTGTCCATAACTAAATGTTTGAGTTTGGCAGACCTGAACCTGATACAACATCACAACTGGGCAGTGTTGTGACACAATGACATTCTTGTCAAAAGGTGTAAAGGAGGCACATTCTCTAGGGTCCCTACTGCAGAGTCTGTTTTCTTGCTGTGTTTTTTATAAATCTAATTTTAGAAGGATGAAGATGGAAGGTTTAGAGAAATAGGGCTAGGAAAGAATAAATCTTTCTTTTTATCTCCTCTTTTATTTTCCTTGGTTGCTAATATTTTTTAGTTTCCTGACATTTTCCAGTCACTAAAAAGAACAGAAAAACAAAGACCCCTGATCTTTGCTGTGAAATGTATAGTTCCAGGCTGATGGTTTTTAAATCAAACATGCCTGCCTAAAAGGGTGATGCAACCCTTGATAAATGTTGAGCAGAAAAGATTTGAAAAATGGGTGAATGTCAGAGCTTGGCAGATAAGAATCTAAGAGAATTTTCAAATCTGTGATTGAAAGAGGGGGGAAAATGTAGCGGAAATGTTGGATCCTAGCTAATGAGTTACTTTGGGTTAAATCCTGTCCTGATTTGCACTGTGCAGCTACACATATATGCTCTTTAGGTCAAGTAGTGTGTCTGCTTGGATTCCAAACAGACATTGAATGCATGTTTGCGTGCCACCATATCCTGAACCCCAGGTAATCAGCAAGCAGAAGTTAGTGTAGCTCCCTTGAAGTGTATGGAGGTATAGCAGTTTATACTAACTGAGGATAATCCTTGTACATTAAAAAATCAGTGCATTACACCAGATGCCAATCTCATTTATGCCAGTGTAAATCTGGAGCAACTCCACTGTTAATGAGAGCAAAATTTGATCCTTAGAACAATTGGTCTGGAGTGGGAGATATCCCAAGTTATCTCTGTGGATGAAGCTATTTTGTTATCATATGAATTGTGACTTTTCAGTACAAGTTCTTGGAGTATTAGATTACTTTGAAAGATGCCTATGCCACTTTGTGGTGACCTAGTACACCACAGATGATAGTAAATTACCTTTAAGCAGCATGGTGCAAGTTATGGTTCTTCTTGGTAATAGTCCCAATCTGCATTCCACATGTTGATACACATGCGCACTAGGCAGCTGAGCCTGGAATTTTTTGTATGCAGAGTCCATTATCCTGCATGTGTGCCTGAGCTCTCTGTACACTTCAAACTGGGAGCAAAAAGGTGGTGTGGACCAATGCCTCTCTAGTTCTTTCTTATCACTGCATCATCTCAGGTGGAATCTTTGGTGCCTTCAGCTCCCTTTTTACCACATCGTTACTGGAAAATATGTTATATGGTTAATAATATCTGGATTGGGGACTCTCACACCAATATTTCAGTCTAACTGCACAGGTAACGTCCCTATAAGCATGAGCTCAGCATGGATGCTATCAAGACTTCACATGAAAGTCAATGGAACTCTCACAGACACAAGGACAAGCCATCTAAGACAGCCTCAGAGAGAAAGGATCCTCTCCAGACCCCATCAAAAGTGGATAAGCCAGCAGACAGGAGTGCTAAGGATTTAGGCTCAAGTACCTCATTTCAATGGGAGAAGGAGGAACCATGGCGTAGATATGCAACAGTTCCAACATCAGTTACTGTGGTGAAGGCTCAGGATAAACTACTCCTGTTGCTCCCATCCACTTCTAGAGTCAGCACCAGCAGCAATGTGGTCCTGAATGGATTCTACTCCAACAGTGGTGAGAGAAGCTCTGGTTCTGACAGCTCTTCCAATTACCTCTCCTTATATCTATGGTAACCAGAGAAGTATGTCCCGCCGGACACTTTTGCTCTTCCCTATCTGCTTTCACTGTTCCTATTTGGACAGTCTATATTTTGATGTTTGGATACACCAGAGGAAAAGAGTATTGTGGCAAAGCAGAGTTATTCTCCCACCCCACTTGCCAGACTCAGGATGGAGCCTTCTGTTCCACCAGATACAAGGGATCAGGCTTTCTCTCGGGATGAACCTGGTGCCCCACAGGAATAACTGACATCACCTGGAGATGATATGGGACAGGAGCCTCAGAAGGTCAGGATTCTGGCCTCTGACTAGATATGATTGGCCAAGAGAAGGTGTTATCCTATGCCATTGGGGCCTCTTGCGTATATTTATCCATCCTACTGTCAATATTGAGGACCATGGGAGCTCTTCCCTAAATATCTAGAATCACTTGGTCACCCCAACTTCACTCTGTCAGAATATTCAGAAGGGAAAAAGGAGCTAAAACTGGTGCTTCTATATGCAATTTCATTGTATTTACCAGAAGAGGCGATTACTCCTCTTTTCTCTGTCTGCACAATATTGTTTAGAGTGGTCTAGTAGAGGTCATCCACAGGGTAGCTATGGTGCTACAGATTCAGCTTGAGGAAGCCCAGGTGTCTAAACATATTTTATATAATATTGTGTAGCCTTCTGGTCCCAATCAAATGGCCCTCCTCATCAATAAGGCCATCATGGATCTGGCAAAGATGGTTTGGCCCACTTCTGCTTCTTGTGTTTCCACTTCTAAGAAGACCAAGAATTGTTACTTTGTTCCATGTGGGGGGGGGGATTTTTTTCTCTCACCTACCACTTAGCTGTTTTGTGGTGCAAATAGCTAGAGAGCAGTACAAGCAACAGCACCCAAAGGTTGCTGTTTCTGATAAGGGACACAAGAAACTCAACCTTCCAGGGAGAAATGTCTTGGGCCTCTTCCACCTTCATCAAGTTCAGGATCACAAATTATTACAGTATACATATCAGGCTTGCTTAGCTAAATATAATTTTACTAATTATATTAAATTGTGGAATATAAGAACAAGCTCTCTGAGGAGGATAGGGCCCTCTTTCAGGACCCAGTGGATGAATACAGATTGATAGACCAAACTTCCCTCCAAGTCATGGAGGATATGGCAGATAACACATCGAGGATTACTATGGCCATTGTTATAAGAAGAGCCTCACGGTTACAACTCTCTGGTTTCCCAAGAGTGATGCAGAGTGCTACACAAGATCTGCCTTTTGATAGTGTCAACCTATTCTTCAGGAAGAAAGTCTTTCCATTTCTTCAAAGACAATGCTTCTCTGTCTGGGCTTTTATATCCCTACCCCTATGAGAAAACACTGTATATGGGGCATAGGGCAAGACTGCTGCCTGAGCTGTCTTACTACTAACTTTTTTAGGAGCCACCGTACAAGAAACAGAAAATATAGATGTAGTAACCCAGCCTCCACAACATCTACTGACGTATATTCTAACCTCCAAGCAAAGAGAGTCCTTCAATGGGACTATTGAGAGCCATATCCCTTTATTGATGCCCCTTTATATCCCTAATCTTACTTTCTGAGGCCTCCTTACAGAATTTGCCAAAAATTGAAGAGCTGTAACTACAGGCAAATAAGTATAAAAGGTTATTCATAGCAGCTATCTGATTACGTTTCTGGTACCTCTTTTATCTACAAACCCCATTCCTGGTTCCTTTTCAGAGACCATTCTTTTGAGGAGAGTCTACAACAGGTGAACTTTCTTCTCAGAGGATCTATAAAAAGTGTTCCAACTCAACACTTAGGAATGGGATTCTTTTCCCCCTATTTCTTGATCCCCAAGAAGAATGGGGGGATGGAGACCAGTTCTCTATCTGAGACAGTTAATCTAATTCATTCAGAAACTAATATTCTGCATGATATCCTTTGGATCAATAATTTCCTCATTAGAGGAAGATGCACCATTTGCTGCTCTGTATTTGAGTGACATTTTCACATAGGTGTATGTCTAGTCCACAGAAAGTTTTTCAGATTCAAGATTCCTTTTCCATCAAGAACATTCCCAATTCAAGTTCTTCTTTTTGGTCTAGTTACAGCACCAAGGATCCTTATCATGGTTTGCTTTTTTCTTTTTCCTTTTTCCTTTTTCTTTTAAAGTAGTGGCAGTTTGGATGTAAAGGGAGGGATTGTTGTCTTTCTTTACCTCATAAGTTGGCTTCTGATGCACAGATCTTATGACAAAGCCTAGCTGACAACCAGTGTTCTGCCCAGCCTTCTGCCTTTCCAGGTGGCCTGCACCAGTCACAAAAAGTCCATGCTGACCCCCACAAGGTTCAGAAATTTTATAAGGCAATACTGGACTTGACTATAGCAAGGGTGTTGTCTGTCTCTTGCAAGATTTCAGGCCATGAGTGCTCTCATACATAAAGATGCTATCAGGTCCAGGACATCAATCAGAACTCGCCGTCCACTGCTTAGCCATACAGCCTCTTGCATGCACATGATGCCATTCACCGGGCTTTGTCTTTGCTACTTACAAACCTTGCTTCGCTCCAACTATTCACCAGAGAAAGGCAACATAGACAGCAAGGTAGCAGTACTATTCCCAAGTTGTAAGCTCTCTTATGTGGTGAACAAAACTGGAGAAGATTTGGGTGAGGACCCTTTCCTCACATTGACTTCTGATAGAACAGTAATTACGAATGGCTCCCTGTTGGTTGGGGAATGGCTCCCTGTTGGTTCAGCTGTGCAGCGCTGAACCCCGCCGGTGCCTGCAGCCCCCCTTTGCAGGTACCGGCAGGGAGCAGCGCTGGGCAGTGCTGCAGCTCGCCAGTGCCTGCAGCCCCCTGAGGAAGCAAAATAGCAGATCCACAGTGTGAACCTGCTATTTCGTTTCCCGCTTTTCTTATTTCGAAATAACATTTTGTTAATTCGAAATATGTTGTTTTGAAATAAGGCGTTATTTTGAAACAAGTTGTTTCGACACAACTTGTTTCAAAATAACCATGTGTGTGAATACAGCCTAAGTGTGTTTAGCAGCAATCAGCACTTTCCGTTCTCTGGTAGGTAACTGTACCATATTCACTCATTCTGTCACAGCTAGATTTCTGAAATGAGATCTGCAGATCCTTTCCACCATCTCAGTGGGGCCTCAATTTTATTTTATTGCTGCTCACAAAATCCCCCTGGAGTCTTTAGTTACATGCTCTGTGCCTTTTCTAGTACCCATAATGTCAGCCTGGAACAGCTGGTGAACTGGGAGTTCTCATGATGAACCCAGCATATACTGCCATCTATAAAAACAAGATCTTATTATGATCCCAACCTATATTTGATCCTAAATTAGTTTCAAAGTTTCATATGAGTCAGCTCATTCACTGTCCAGCATTTTTTTTTTCCAAACTCTGTACCTCAGGTGAAGAGAAGATGGCTCCATTCTCTAGCCATCCAAAGGGTTCTGTTTTGTGTCTGCAGCAAAGAATAAAGTACGTTAGAAAAACATGTGAACTACTTGTTTCTATAGATCAAGGATCAAGCTATATTGATGCAGACAATTTTGAAATGGCTCTCGAGTGGTGTTACCATGTGTTACCAGTTAGCTTGTATTGCCCCTCTATGGAGAGAGCTCATTCCATTAGAAGGTAAGCTACTTGGGCTGCATCTCTGAGAGATGTTCCCCTCCTAAAGATATGAAGGGCAGTTACTTGAACCTCCTTGCATACCTTCATGAGATGTTATGATTTGGTCCAGTGATAAGCTGCAGATACAACTGTGGGGACAACCATACTACAATCAACTATCACTTCTGCATCCTCACACCTGGTGACACTGGACACATAACGATCACTTGTGGGTACCAGTGAGACACTGTATGCCTGATTTTGCAGATCAATAAGGTTTAATGTGCAAGGTTTTCTGTTAATATGCTAGTTAAATAGAAAGCCAGAAATTAACTGCAATATATCATACTCACTAAGTCTGAAGAGCTAAACCATCACTCAGAAGGCTGTATACAAGAATGGCTTTGTTTCTTCAGGGGCTGCAGCAGGGAGTCACTGGATCCTCTGGTCTGACTGGCAGCATGTTGCACTGAATCAGGCATTAATGGATTTATCTAAGTAATAACTTCTTTTACCTTTCTATACACAGCTTTCACCTAATTTATCTCTCCACTAATTATTAGATACTCTATTAGTTGGGTTTTCATCCTTAACTATATTCCATTCTCAGTAGAACAACATCTGGTGATGGGAGATGCAGTAAGAAAATACAGTCCTTGGCAGTGGAAATGTACGCAGACATTCAAGGATAACTTGTTATTCCCCTTGCCATTATATATTTGCAGTTGCAAGCATACATATTATGTATTTTGTCTTATGTGCCATGGTATACAGAAACTGAGACATCTACAAGGTTACTTAGTAATCTTGTTTATCTTTTTCAATGGGAAGATGGCATGCTGCAGGGGTCAAAATAGTCAAGGAAGCAACTTAAGCTATGCTAGGCCTCACAACCATGGTCAAGCAACTTAGATTGCACTGGCCCTCCATCAGTACACACCTACTATCTGAGTATTGTTTCTTGATCTCCCATGAGTGGAATACACATAGACATCATCACTTGAAGAAGAAATAGAAGTTACTTGTCTGTAACTGGAAGTTCTTTCAGAGGTGTGGTCTCTATTTTTTTTTTTCCACTCTCTGCCCCAATCCCCTTTGCTCTGGATTGTTTGTACTTCAGTAAGAGTGGGAAACCGGAGAAGTGATGGCCCATGCCACCTTTCATGCCCTTGGTTCAGATAATGATGAGATCTGTGGTGCACATGCAGGTGAATGGACATTGATTTACAAATATTCCAGGCTCAGGCACATGGGGTTGCATGCATGTTCCATGTGTGAAATACAGAGAGGGACCATGCATTTTGAAGAACAGGCAAATAACCTCAGTTTATTAAAATCAAAGAGCAAAGATGGGAATAAATTCAGATGCGTATATGCTGGTAGCTGTCAAACTCTAACGAATATGTAACAGCCTAAGATTTCTACCTGAATTCAAACTTCAGTTTGACTTTTCTGCCCCCTTCCACACTGATTCTGCACATTGTGTGCCAAATTAAGAAGAGGATGGATATCATGCTCTTCACTCACCTGCATAGAGGTTGAGATTTTATGTTAAGCTACTTTTAGCTTGTTCTTTGGTCCCAATACTGAAAACACTGGTGCATGTTTTCAATTTAAGGCCTGTGAATAATCCCACAGATCTCATTGGGAATATTCACAGGCATAAAATAAAGGTTGTTAATGATTGTTTGCAAAATAAGCATCACAAGGAGATAAAAGTTGAAATGGGCATGCACAGTGAACCTTCCTCTTGCAGCACAGATAATCTCTTCATGTTGGATGTCAGCTGTATTGGTGGGTCTGCATGTGACAGTTTGTGGTGTTATTGCCTTTGCCATTTCTGTTATCTGTGTAAACTGACCAGCTTGATTTCTAGTGACATCAAGTTCCACTTTTCAGTTTTGCTAAAGAAAAATCCTTTGGACATATTTTAAAATAGCTTGCTTTAAAATCCAAGATTAACAGTCTTTTTCCACCTGCTGTCATTCATGCCTCTAGTCAGCAGTATGATTATACAGTTCATTTCTTCTTGTTGCAGTGATCAGTGATGGGATTCTGGATAAGACAGTTCTTGCAGATGATGTGGGGAGCGAGGAGGATCTATATGAAGACTTTCGGAGTTCCAATCACCGCTATGGCCATGCAGGAGGAGGAGGAGAGCAACTTGCCATCAATGAGGTATTGCAATTATAGATCTGTGAAGAAGCAGAAATGAGCCTGTTTCTGGATTTTAGTACTGAGACATCACCATTTTAATGGGCTTCTGGATAAATGGCTCGGGCTTCAGGGTTCATTTGCTGAGGTCACCATTTTAATTGCATTATTTCCTAGAACTCAGATGTAGGTTTTCCATAGAGCTGCTGGCTCCAGCACAGCAAGAATGCTCATCTGATACAAAATGGAATGGCAGCTCTCTAAACTGCAAGTAATTTCATTGAGTTCCTCTCTTCTCATGTATTTTTAGGGAAGAAAGAGCATAAGGAGATGCTAGCGAGCTGCACAGTCCAGAATATTTTCAGGGTTGGTATGATGTGAAGTTTGGTTGGCATTTTTACTTGGTGAGACTAGAAAAATGATGCTAAAGCCCTTGGAAGGACTTTTCTGTACACATGTTCAAACATTTTCACTTTGAATGAAGTTTTATGTCCAAGCAAGTAGCACCTTAGTGACAGATTAGCCAAGGGTCTTCTAATGTTGACATCTATTTAATTGCTTATCTCAGATTAGAAAGTATTTGGTAATCTGACTTGTGTGATGAGTATTATTCAGTACACAGGATCTATCTGTTTGTGAAACTACAATGCTCTTGTCTAGCACATTAAAATTGGTATCCTGCTATAGAGAATTGTACAATATGTAGAATATTCTTTCCTTTGGGCGATTTAATAACCATTATCAAAAAAGCTAAGGATATGCTTGCTATGAACTATAATGGACTGCTATATTGAGTTTTTTGTACACTCTCTTACCTTTATGTGAACTTCACAAAATGGAAGGGCACCAATAAGAGATGTATTTTGCTTTCTCTGAGGTCAGCCATGGCTGAAATGGTTGTAACTACACCTTATGTCTGTGTCAGAGGCAGATATAGCGCTTCTAGGAACTGTAGGAGATGAATATTCAGAAACAACAGTTATAACTTTCTTTAAAAAAAAAAAAAAATCCAGCATACACTTCCAATACCAGTCTCCCTACAGTGTTGGGAAAGTGGAGGCCTCAGGGCTTCTCTAACTTCTACTTTGCTTCCCCCAACTGACTGTTTTTGACAGGAAGCAGAGTAAAATTGGAACACAGTATGCCCCAGCTACACTGCTACAATGGATTTGGGAACAGACCTTCCATATGGGCTCAGTGGTAGTGCTGTACTGGTGAGGACACTTCTAATGAAAGTTGTTCACCAGAAGAGTTTCCATCCAGTTTACAGCCTTTTCAAGCCACCACAGCAGCATCAAACTAGGAATTCATCCCATTACTATTTTTCCTCTTATTATGAGCAAGTAAACATAAAGAATTGAGAAGCACATCAAGGGATATAATGGTGCGATTCAGATGGAAAAACTAGTTGGATGAAATAAGATTTGTCGTAAAAATATTATCCTGCTTAATGTCCTGGACTGCTAGGTCCACTTCACTTAGTGATGAAAGTGGATTGGAAGTGATATGGTACATATGATAGCATGGGGAATTCATTGTCCCCCATGTAGCTAGTATCTGAGGTACATTTAGCCAATAACCTCTGATACGTTTAGCAGCACTGGAAGTGTATTCCACAGCATGTAGTGGGTACGTTTGGAGCTACAGAAAATGTTTAGTGCTCTTCCTCATTTTCAACAGCTTGAACATGCAACCTAAATAATATTCTTTGTACATAGTTTTTGTATGCAACTCCTACATCTTGTGTTTTGATTTCTTCTTTAAGGAAAAGGATAAAGTATTGTATTATAGGGATTGCAGTTATCCTTACAGAAATTGTCATAACTTTTGATAAATTCTGAAAAATATTTTGTTTCATTTGGGAATGATTCTGTTTCTATATCAGATATTCTCTGTAGTTCATTTTTTTCATTCTTTAGTACTGAAGACAAGAGCATTTTTCCTTAACTGCTTGTCTGTTATATAACTTTGAGTCAACGAAAAGGATACTGATTTGTCCAAAGCAGTTGTAACTTGCAAAGTTATTGAAATGTATCTGAATCTGCTGACATTTCAGATCCATAGACTTATGAGGTCAACCGGTAGCCAAATCAACCAGCTGATTATTTATTGGCCTGTGCCCTGTAATCTTGTATATTACAACTTATTTTGTTGGCTGAGGAACAGGTAGCACATTATTGACCTGTTCCATTGGTTCTGATGGATAATGATTCCATCATTTAGCAGGAATTAGCATTAGCAAACATCTCACTGCATAATTGCTTTCTGGAATGGCACAGTGTGATGGAATACTAATTTCTAATGTAGGGACTTTATATGGACAAATACCAGAAAAATTAGAATGGGCATTTCTAAAATAAAACTTCCTGATTTCCAGCCATCTTGATGAACTTCAGTGATGCATCAAAGCCCATGGCGTCTATAAAATAAAAACATTTCTAGGCAAGGTCTTCCCTGAAGGTTTTCTGTAATAGGCTTGGGGGAATTACAGCTGCAAAAACTAAAATGTAGTAATTTAATAAACTTTTCTAAGCTGTCATTTCCCTGCTTTATTGCATCTCCCCTGGTATTTCATTGATCTAGGGGAAGGAAACCATGCCAGTTTCCTTGCAGATATCCCCATTCTTAGATATCCTTAAATAAACAGAGAGAGACTAAAATGTATTTTTCAACATATTTGGCAGACCAAATGGTCCTTATTTTTTATCTTTTGGTTTTTATCAATTTGGGATGAGCCAACAATAGTCATGAAATGACGGTGAAGCCTTTCATGGAAGTAGAATGCCTTATTGACAAAAGAGAATTTGAAGAATAGAAGAAAACTGGGAATGTTGACAGAGCCCACCTAGGAGGAACAGTAAGAGGTGTAAGAGCCAAAAAAGAAACCAATTAAAAAGTAATAATAGAGGATAGGTTGGACTTATATGAACCAGTTCCTAAGAAAAGAAAAGGGTAGACATTATCGTCTTAGGGGCTCTTTCACAGCTCTTTTATTAACAGACAATGTATTAAAAAGATTTTTGATCGAGATCATATTTTTGTTTGGTTTAGTTTGGAGTTTCTCCAAGCAACAGATTTACACAATGTATTCAAAGTATGATCAGCTGAAAAAATATGGCAGGAAGAAGCTGTATTACTAATGCTCTGTAGTCTTTCAGTTCTCCTATCTGGAAACAAAATATATTGCACATATAGGGTATGTCTACACGGCACTTTTCTTTCGAAATAACACTCGCTATTTCGAAATAAAAGAAATTTAGTCTACACAATGTTTTCTTATTTCGAAAGGACGGATCCCGGCCTTTTGAAATAAGAATCGTTGTTTCGAAAAAGTTAAACCCTGATGTTTTCGAAATGGCCGTTATTTTGAAATGGGTATTTCGAAATAACGCCGATTAGACCTGTTGTTTCGATTAGACCTGTTGTTACTGTGTAGACATAGCCATATAGCTGCAAACTAACTGACAGGTAGTGCATATAGATTTAAATTTAGCACTGTAAAATTACTGAGAACATAAACTGGTTTAGGCACAAAATCTACTTATTCTTGGTGAGAATAGTGAATATAGCAATACTATACCCATCAAATAAAACTGATCAACCTTTGCAAGTAGGCATAGCTGACTTAGAACATATCAGGCATCATAGGTCTCATTCCTGCTCTGCTGAGGGAGCATATGTCTGCCTAAACTGGAAAATAAACTATTATACCTTAGCCTATATTTGTTGTTTGAGTTGATTTTTCCAAGACAAACAGCACTGATATGTTGCATGCAAAGAGATCAAGCCTCTGGAAGTGATCTTGGAAAAAAATTACTAAACTGTTCATTTTTTTCCATTTATTTATGTCAATACATTTAATACATTTGTAAACATAATGGATGACATCTTGGCCCCATTAAAGTCAATGATAAATCTAATACGTATTAGATTGTTGTCAAACTGCAGATCATATTAAGGGAGGGGAATCTTGTATTTGATCTGTCTTGGGTCCAGGACTATTCAATATTTTTGTTAATGTCTTTGACAATAGAGTAGAGAATAAGATTGTAGATTTTACATGTAACACCAAGATTGGAGGAGTTGCCTGCACTTTAGAGAACAGGATTAGAATTCAAAACTACCTTGACAAATTAGAGAAATGGTCTGAAATCAACAAGATTAAATTCAATGTAGATATGTCCAAAGTACATCAGTTAAGAAGAAAAAAAGATCAAATGCACAATTACAAAATGGAAAATAACTGGCTAGGCAATAGTACTGCTGTAAAGATTCTAGGGGTTATAGTTAATTACAAATTAAATATGAGTCAATAATGCAATGCAGCTGTGAAAAGGGCTGATGTCATTTTGGGGTATTGTTGTGGGGCAGTTAGCCCGCCCAGTCAAAAGAGCCAAGGGGAAAGAAGCAAGAGGTGGTCAGTCACCCATAGGAGCACCCAAGAAGAAGGCTGGTGGGTCTGCCGGGTGAGGAAGGCCAGTTCCCTGGGATAGAGCAGTTGCAGGCTCCAGGGATGGGGCAGCCATGAGCCCTGAAGCAAGGGCTGGGGTGGACTTCAAGGCTGGTTCCAGGGGAGGAGCAGCCATTGGGCCTTGGAATAAGGACCTAACAGACAAGGTGGGGCAGTCTCTAGATAGGGAGCACCTGAGCCCTGAAGTAAGGGCTTGACTCCAAACTGCCATAGGCTCTGATACAAGTGACCAGAGGGCTGTGTTGTGAAGTGGATGCTGTGATTCCAAGGAGATGCGAGTCCAGGAACAGAGAGAGGATAGGTGACACATCACTGGAGAGAGCGCAATGGTCACCTGAGTAGGTCCCCAGGACGGCCAATAAGAGGTGCTATGGTAGTGGAGAGGGACCCTGTCACAGGTATTTTAACAGAAGTATCATATGTAAGAAATGGAAGGTAGTTGTCCAGCACTACTCATTATTAGTGAGGTCTCAGCTAGAGTACTGTATCTTGTTCTGAGCACCATACTTTAAGAAAGATGTGAACAAATTGGAAAGAGTCCAGATGAGAGCAACAAAAATGAAAAAAATCTTTTGAAAACACGACCTATGAGATAAGATTTAAAAAATTGAGCATGTTTAGTCGTGAGAGGGGAAGACTGAAGAGGGACCTGATAAATCTTGAAATATGTTAAGGCAGTGGTTTTTGATCAGTGTGTCACGGCACACCAGTGTGCAATGAGAACCGCCCAAGCGTGCTGCGAAATTTTGTGTAAATGTAACGAAAATTGAAGTAAAACAAACATTTTCATCTTAAACAATATTCTATCCAACCAAAATTACAACTCATAAAACTTACAAAAATTAATCATCAAATTAAAAGCAAAGTATCTGTCTTTCAATTCTAAAACATGAACATTCTAAATGCAGGTAGCCAAAGGGCAAAATTGAGATGACGACATGTATATTTTTTCTGGTGGATTTGAAATATTAACGCATTCGATCTTTCTTTAGCTTGTTGTATGCACTATGTTCCAAACCACTCTTGTAAGATTTGTAACCATAGTAAATGTGTCATTTATGAGCAGTCAGTTCAGCTGAAAAAAGTGGGTGTGCTGTGCGATTTTTTTTTTTTTTGACTGTAGTGTGCTGTGTTAATGAAAAAGTTGGGAACCACTGTGTGAAGGACCATTACCAAGAGGATGGTGATCAGTTGTCGTCCTCCATGTCCACTGAAGGAAGGACAATAAATAATTGACTTAATCTACAGCAATGTAGATTTAAGTTAGATAGCAGGAGAAATTTCCTAATGGAAGAATAGTTAGGTTTTGGAATAGGGTTCCAAGAGAAGCTGTAGAATCCCAGTCACTGTAGGTTTTTAGGAACAGGTTAGATGGAGACTTATCAGGGATAGTCTAAGTATTTTTGGTCAAGGACTGGCAAATGATGATGAACTAGATGATCTCTCCATGTCTATTATAGCCCTACATTACTGTGATTCTGTGATCATACCTTATAGTTTAAATCACCAGTTTTCCAATATTTTGCATCTTTTTTTGTGCAGTTTGATATGTATATCAGCTTCAGTGAAGAAACTCACTGATTAATACACCCAGATAAAAAATATAATGCTTCTACTGTATTTAACAAAATAATTAATGCATAAGAAAGATATTTCTTTCAAGTAATCAGGTATAAATTGTATGCATCACTCTATAAAAGAGGTAAATGTGTTAACAGAAGCTGTAATTTGATTCTAAAACTTAGTTCTTATAATTGCATCATTACTGATTCCTTGGAACTCAGTAGTGTAACACCATCACTAAATGCCTCTCTGAAACAGATTTTAGTTACTACCAAATAATTCAGGCATGTTTCAATAATGCGGAAAACTGCATAAAAAGTCATAAACCTTTTAATAAATGTTAACGTACATTAAATCAGCTCAAACAAGGTTTTAACATCAGGTATACATGCTAATCCGAGGCATTTTAGAATAATGCATTTAGAATCCTTAAGACATTTTGTTTAATATACATTTTTCATATATTGCATGAGTGAGCTATTTGGAAAAAAGATAAGGTTTAAAACATACTATTCTCCATGTAATATTTTGCTTCAGAAGGATATAATCCATTTCAAGGATACAAAATAATTTGGAGAAAGAAATTCAGACCAGACTTCCAGCCACAACATTAATAATTAGATAGATCAATCTTTTGGAAGTGATGCACTATATTCATGCATGTAGTCTAGGAGAGATGATTGATTGCCTCATTTAAGCCTTCATATGAGTATATTGCTCTCCCTGCTGATAGCTAGACACTAAAGCAAATGTACTCAGATAACAAATGCCCTCCCTCCCTCTTTTTGCTGGCTCACGTCCCTGTGTGCAGATCCCACATGTCGCTGTGGTCAAGACTTGAACAGAGACAACTATAGTTTGGAACCAGCAATTATTTATTAGTTGGGTACCAATGGCACAGTTCTGTAAAGGACAAGGAATTACAATCTCTTCCTTCAGGAACCTGTAGGGTAAGGTCCAGATTCATTAAAGACTTTTAAGGACATGAGTAACTTTATATACATGAGCAGTCCTATTAACAATACTGGGACTACTCACATGCTTAAAGTTAACCATGTGAATACACACTTGCAGCATCTAGTTATAAATCTACAACTGTGTTTTCTGACGTGTGTGGGGGTGAGAGAGAGAGATTCTTCAATGTGCAAACTTTGAATGTTGCATTGTAGGTCTTTTCCATTTAGTTTTAAAAAGTTCCAGTAAATGCGAATAGTTGATAGTGAATATGGAATAAAAAATGTGGGCCAGATCCTTAGGTGTACCCATCACATGTTCAGCACACCTAATCAGGAGTTAAAGTAAGCTGGAATGGCCCACAATGCTGTTCTGGGGCCCACTATTTTTAGGGGTACAGTGTTCTGGGCCCTCTAAAAATAGAAAATGGTGCCAGAATACTGCATTCTGGGGCCCACCATTGAAAAATAGTGGGACCCGGCATGCAGCATTCTAGTTCTATTTTCTATTTTTAGGGGCCTGAACACTGGGCCCCTAAAAATAGCAGGCCACGGAATGGCATTCTGCCATGTGTTCTGGCACGCAGGGGAGGGGGGCAGGATCTCCTGCACATGCGCAGGCTGCAGAGTTTCCTGGCCCAGCACATTGCCTGTGAGTACAGGGGTGGCCCAGCTCGCATGAGGGGGGAGTATTGGGGGCACCTGAGCTCAGGGTGTATTGGAGGCAGGGGTGGATTTTGAGGGCAGGTATAGGGGACTAGGGAGTAGATTTTGTGGGTGGGTATTGGGGGCAGGTGGATATTGGGGGCTGGGGTGATTTTGGGGATGGGGGAATGGATATTGGGGCAGTAGCTGGGGTGCTTGAAGGGGCCCCGGATGTGCGGGAGAGGGGCCCACCCGTGCAGGAAGGGGGCCCCCCAGTTAGGAGGGTTCCGGGGCCCATGAAATTATACTTTAACTCCTGCACCTAATTAGGATGGTAAGATGATAGGTTCCCGGAGAAATGTAGATAATACTTTTCCGCAAACTCAATCCTGGGGAGCCATAGTGGTTCTGGGTACTCTAAATTACACTGTCTGGAGGAATCCCATAGGGACTTCTCCCCCTGCTGAGGATTAGGCAGAAAACACTGTGTGCTATGGTCCGGCCTCACTCTGCTCTTCATTCGCCGCCCCCCACCCCCCCAACAAGAGATGAGGAGCTGATGATCTAAAGCAGACTATGCTGGCTTTATTCTAGTTGAGGGTTATCCTAGCCTGAGGAAATCTTCATCAGCCTCTTCAGAGCAGGCTTATGGTTTCTTTGCCTCCTTCCAGTCATACAGAAGACCTCAGCATGGCCATGTGTCTTGCCCTGTATGTGTGCACATATCTGAGATTTCTTTGTAAACATACACAAAGTGATGCTAATTCAACTTACTAAGTGTTTTCATTTTAATGACATAGAAGGTTTTGGATGGAGCTTCACCCATGCTTTTCCTCAGTTCCATCTTTCTTCTCTCAGAAGAACTCAATGCTTTTTTTACCTCAGTCTTCACAGGCAGGGTCAGCTCCCAGGCTACTACATCGGGTAACACAGAATGGAGAGAAAGAGAGCAGCCCTCAGTGATGAAAAGGTCAGATTAGGAACTACTTAGAGGAGTTGGATGTGCACAAGTCTATGGGGCCAGACGAACTGCATCCAAGGGTGATGAGGGAGTTGGCTGATGTGATTCCAGAGCCGCTAGCCATTATCTCTGAAAACTCGTGGCAAATGGGGGAGGTCCCAGATGATTGGAAAAAGGCAAATATAGTGTCTATCTTCAAGAAAGGGAAAAAGGAGGAGCCAGGGAACTACAGACCAATCAGCCTCACCTTAACTCCTGGAAAAATCATGGAGCAGGTCCTCAAAGAATCCATTCTGAAAAACTTGGAGGAAAACAGAGTGATCATGTACAGTCACCACTTAGCAAGGGCAGGGGCCGGATACATCTTCCAGCTGCTTTTTGGCAGTGACTGGGGCTGGATCAGGTCCCTGGAGCCTGATCGGGACCTGGGGCATGTCTACACTGTGTCCAGTGCAGACATACCCTTAAATTGACTTAACAAGGTTGACTTAAATTCGACCTTGTTAAGTAGACTTCAAAGGGCCACCCAGTGTAGACATAGCCTTTGTTACACATTCATGATTTCTGAAGCTTCATAGATTATTATTTATTCCCTGGCCAACTCTTCCTTGTGGCTTTGGTAACCTTTGTGACAAAAGGCCAGTAGTGCATGGCCTGAGGACACTGGGAACAGAACTGACCTGAGTTTGGGGGCAGAAGCAGTGGAGTTCACAACTCTTGGATGTAATAAAAGGATTAGAAGGTTTCTTTACATCTGATTTTATTCTTTGGATGGAAGCAGAAAACTGAGAGGGCTACAGAGGAGATGTTAGTGTCATAACAGAGTTCTTTAAAGGCCTGATCCAATACTCATTAAAAGTGAATGGGAAGATTTCTCTTCTCTTCAATGGGCTTCATTCTAGGTCCCCTTAGATTACCCTGACCGTATATGCTGAATGCTGTTGGTGTATTGTTGTTCAGAGGATTTGTGCCTGCTACATGCATTAGGCTGAATATAAATTTACTTCAGTCCCCCACACACAGACATGCATATGTGACTCTGAGGGGACAATAGCTTTCCTTGTCTCTGCCTGTACATCACCTTGGAGCAGACTGGCAAATCCCCACATGTTGCATATCTGTGAAGTAGGTTAATGCAGACATTTAACCATTGAGATCCTCCAGTGGTGTAAGTCAAGCTTGGCTGGCTTCATTGGAGCTACAGTGATTTATGCCAGTTCAGAAACTGATCCCCAACATTTTGTTTAGATCCAGAGTTTTGAAGTGGTGACAGTGGTCCTGTAGAACATTTGGTTTTCAACCTTCCCCTCCTCAACCCCATTTTAAATTTTATCCTTTCCCAAGCCCCTTGTATCCAACCAGCCCATCTTCTCACCAGTGAGGTGGTGTATGTGGTCCTGTTAATATGGCTCTCTGAATAGACTGAGGGACACAACTCTCTTCTTCCCCTAATTGTGCTGTCTCAGGGCTCATCTACAGTAGAAATTTAGATCAATCCAGCTGCATCACTTGGGGTGTGAAAAATTCACATCCGAGGTGACATGATTAAGCCAACCTAAATCCCTATTTAGACAGAACAAGGAAGAACTTTTCCATTGAGCTAGCCACCTCCTCTCAGGGAGGTAGGTTGCCTGTGCTGATGGGACAACCCCTCTCATTGGTGTAGGCAGCGTCTGCATCAAAATGCTACATCAGTGTAGCTCTACCACTGTAGTGTTTTCTGTGTAGGCATACCCTCAGCAAATTTCTCAGGTCCTCATGGATATTTTTCTAGTAATATAAACAAGAATCTCTTCTTCATTCACCATAAATCAGCAGAGGCACAGAGCAACTGTATCTCGAACCTGCAGAGTTGATCTGTTTGAAAGCTACATTTTGGAGTGTTTATGAGAGGAATCATTCAGATTGTTATGCCTTGTTATTATCTGTTTCTTGGGCAATACAGTGGAGTATGTTACCAGGACCAGTCTATCATTATTTGCACATTGCTTTGCTGCATTTTCCCTAACTTGCTGGCCTGAGTGGAGACATCAACAGTTGCTAGAAAAGGCCACTTGGACCGATAAATTTGTCTTCATCAAATTTCTCTGTGTCTACCTTTTCTGCTGTAACATTTCCACCCTAAAAATGGCTAGTGGTCTCTTTCCTGAACACAACTCATTGATTTCTGATAACCTGTTCACTCAGCTACTCCAGAGATTGCAGACTTTGTCCAGTTCTTTTTAATTCTGTCAGAGGATGGTGAAAAGGATTGCCAAATGAACTTTACTGTACATTATTATGATGGTTCTTTGGGTACCCAGGACTGAGTGTGGCCTTGGTACACTTCTCCCTCCAGCATGAGGGAGACTTGTTTGTGTTTAACTGGATGTCAGCTCCCTAATGCCACTAACCTGTTAGTTACCTGAGCACTTTGCTCAGGACAATATCAGAGCTCACTGTGCTTTGCAGGTTAACAACTGAAGCACCTTAGTTACTATGCTCCTTTGAAATATGTCCCTTTGGGTTCAGCCCCTTATCCATGAAACACTCTGAAATACCAGGTTTGCTGTCCTTCAGGGAATGGTGCACACACCAACTTGTTTGAATCAATTCAGGATCAGTGCCTAACTTACTGTCACAGTACTGAGATATATTTATAGTGAAACAAGGATAAGTTGAGCAAAGATTCAAAAAATAGTGAGTGAGGATAATAGAACCAGAAAGTAGCATATAAAACAAAAACATACCACACCTTCTAGAGGTGAGACTTAAGAGACAAACCTCCTGTCTGAAGAAGTTTCTCACCCCAAATATCCTCTACAGTATTTCAACCAAGCCTGGTTGTGATCACTTTTCCATCAGTGTTAAAGTGTTGCCTGCTTACTTCTTAGGTGCTGGATGATGGTGTCTCTTCTTTGTTCCCCCAGTGCAGTCTAGCAAAACTTTGAAGTGTCTCGCAAGATAAGGTTCTTGTCTCCCGCTGTGTGCTCTTCCTTGCTGACGTCATATTTCTCTGTTGAATTCCTATGAAATATACCTCCATTGTGTTTTCTTATAATGCTTAATGTACATGCTTCTGCTGCTTCTCATGTTGTTGTCACAAGCTAGATACTTTTCCAGAACTGTACACAAGTGATTGTGCTTTCTGTAGTTGCAGTGAGATCCTCCTTTGTACAGGTCTCCTCGAAGAATCTGCAAACAGGTGGTTCAAGGTCTGCACCTTGATGCACTTGCATATATTCGTAGCTTTAGAATTAACCCATATGATCATATTAGTCTTTGATCTGCCGGTTTTTGTGTGCCTGTGGTTCAGGCACTGGCACACTGACTGGTCTGTATCAGCTTCTCTGGGAGCATCCTCCTGGGATTCGATACCTACTTCAGTGCTTCCAGTTGTGCATAGTCCATAACCTCAGTCATGTCTTCCCTGCTATTATAGCCACATGCACAGTACTGGTAATAAAATTTCTTTGTGATTTAAGGCATTTGATTACTTCTATGTGACCACAGAATAGATGCCTTGAATATTCCATATGCCATGATCTTTTCCTTTGGTTTGCTTTCTTCCTCCTGATACCAAGTGATGCATTGCCCGCCAATATGTATGGGTTATCCTTTGGTGTGTTGGCCTGAGACATCCTGTTATTATATGACAGATGTCATTTAGAACAGGGACTAATTTCTTAGCATAAGCAGATCATTCCTACACTGTATATGCATACTCTGCCATTGAGTAACACAAGATGATAGCAGTGGTTCATAAAGTAACTGTACCTGCTAAGAGAGAGACAGGTGAATAAATATCTTTTTGTCTGTCAAGTAACCTGTTTTTCCACCTCTGCTGTGCCACAGAAGCTAAGAACATAGTTTCAATATACACATGCAACTGCTGCATAGTATCTGTATGTATACATTTCACAATGATGTTCATGACCAGTGTGAAGCTAGCTATCATTTAAGTCCTCATGACGTTCCTTGGTGAACCAGACTATACATACAAGAATCAGGACAGTCTTGTAACTCCCTTTCTGATTGCCACTGAAGGATCCCTGGGGTCACAATAGCATCTTAGCTGAGTATTGTTCTTCATAGCACTCTTGGGTGTAACTTGTCATTATCTTCCATATTCAGAAGTGCAGGGCAAAACTGGGATATTCAGAGGCAGACGACAAGACTAGGCAATGAGTATGCCATGGCAATTTCCTGATTTGAGCTGTAGTCAAATACATTATGTATACATTATATATCTTTTTTTATATAAAGAAAATAAAGATACAAATGCTCATCCTTTACACTGTGGGGTATCATTTAAATATGTTGCACTTCACAAAATTAAATTGCTTGCTTGAGAGTCCTTATGTAATCAGAGAAAGAGAGAGAGAGTTACAAAGAGCAAGAAAAATGATGTAGGAGAACTTAGAAGATTTTCTAACTACAGAGGTCTCAAGGTAAAAAGGTCTCTCACAAAACTGATTCTGGCTTCTAGATTATAGAACGGGGATGGCCAAATTTATGGAACTCAAGAGCCACACAAGTTGATTATTAAACCTTCAAGAGTCACACTGAGGCACATAGCCATATACTTTTACCTACTCCAAAAATGCTGTTTAAAATTCATTGCACACTTTAATTTTAGCATAAAAAGTAGGCAGATATTGATCCTACCAATGTCAGATTCTAATAACTACTTAAGGTTACCATAAAAACTAGGCCTATACAGTAAAAACTTAGCTGTTGCTCCATGTAGAAGACTGCAGGTTAGTGGCCAGTTTTTCAAAATCTGGACAGTAACTTGTCAACCTGCTAGATAAAAGCTTTCTCAGGTGCTGATCTCTAAGTATTGCACAATGTTTCAATTTCACAGGTTTCATTGTGGAATACAATGCTTCGCAGCAGCAAGTTGTGCAAAAAATTGAAAGCAATTCCAACCATACCATGCTTCTCCCCTCTGTCCTGACCCCCTCCCAAACTCCCAGCCCTGGCACTGCCTCCCCCAGGCTGACCCTGCCCCAGGACCCCCTTACTGGCCACTCCAGTGGCTAGTCACAGACCCCCGCACTCCCAGCATGTTCTGAGCATACTCAGGGCAGGAAATTTAACACTCCTAGGCTGGGGCTGTGTTCCTAAATTGATTTGCTGCCGTTCTTTAGCGAGCCACACTTTTTTCATTCAAGAGCTGCGTGCAGCTTCTGAGCCACAATTTGGCCACGCTTGTTATAGAATCATAGAAACTGGAAGGGACCATGAGAGGTCATCGAGTGCAATCCTCTGCAATCGTGGCAGGACCATGTACCCTCTTACACCATCTCAACAGGTGCTTGTCTAACCTGCTCTTAATCTTTCAAGGATGGAGATTCCACAACCTGTCTTAGGCAACTTATTCCAGTGGTTAATCACTGTGACACTTCAGAAATTCTTCTTAATGTCAAGCCTAAACTTCCCTTGCTGTAATTTAAACCCATTGCTTCTTGTCCTATTATCAGCAGTTAAAGAGAACAGTTTTTCTCCCTCTTCCTTGTGACAACCTGTTATCACATCCCCTCTGTCTTCTCTTCTCCAGACAAAACAAACCTAGCTTTTTCAATCTTCCTTCATAAGTCAAGTGCTCCAGACCTTTAATCATTCATGTTGTTCTTCTCTGGACCTTCTCCAATTTGCCCACATTCTTCCTGAAATGAGGCGCCCAGACCTGGACACAATACTCGAGTTGATACATCCCAAAATTGTGTTTTTGCTTTTTTTGCAACAGTGTTACACTGTTGATTGATATTTAGCTTGTAGTCCACTATGACACCCAGATCTTTTTCTGCAGTATGCCTTCTTAGGTAGTCATTGCCCATTTTTTATATGTGCCGTGGATTGTTCTTTCCTAAGTGGAGTACTTTGCATGTCTTTATTGAATTTCATTTTGTTTACCTCAGACCATTTCACCAGTTTGCCCAAATCATTTTGAATTCTGATCCTATTCTTCAAAGCACTTGCAACCCCTCCCAGCTTGGTATCATTGGCAAATGTCATAAGTGTACTCTCTATGCCATCATCTAAATCATTGATGAAAATATTGAACAGAACCAGACCCAGAACCAGTCCCTGCAGTACTCCGCTCATTATGTACTTCCAGCATGGCTGTGAACCATAAGCTCTGGGACTGGTTATCCAACCAGTTTTTCACCCATCTTATAATAGCTCCATCCAGGCTGTACTTCCCTAGTTTGTTAATGAGAAAATGATGCAAGACCATATAAAAGCCTTACTAAAGTCTAGGTATACTACCGGACCACTTCCCCTCTATCCACAAGGCTTATTACCCATCATAGAAAGCTATCAGGTTGGTTTGACGAGATTTGTTGTTGACAAATCCATGCTGACTATCACTTAACACCTAGCTGTTTGGTAATGGATTCCTTAATTATTTTCTCCATTATTTTTCCTGGTACAGACATTAAGCTGACTGGTCAATAATTACCTGGGTTGTCCTTATTTCCCTTTTTATAGATGGTCACTATGTTGTTATCCTTAGTTAAAGTCTTTGTCTTTAAACAAGGGATGTCCCCTCTGCTCCAAAGTGGAAATATTTCACCTTTCTCCAACAAAGAATTAATTGTTTGAATACTAGAATTGTTACTTGAAGACGCTGTTCCTTTTTTAGAAAGTGAGAAGGAAGAAAGGTGTAGAAATGTCAGATATTCTTTCAATTTTGAGGATTTCATTTGTAACTGCATGGTTGAAATGACTGATGTTCTGTGTCATACCACTGTCCCCCATCCTGTGCAACGATCTCATACCTGTGGATCACACAGAGGAATCCTAGGAATAGGTTTTGGTTTGGGTTTTTTCCCCTTGATAGCCAGTGTACCATATCTCAGCACTCTAGCAGTGGAACCCTATAAGATACTTTAAACTGTCCAGTACAGTACTGGCTGCGGAAACTGAATTTTATCTCATGTTGGAGAAACATGCTGTACTCTATCAGTAATGATGAGCAACAACTCACTCGGTGTATTAGTAACATAACGGTCATGGAACATTACAGACTGTAAAATTCAGAGGGTATTCTGGACCTATAAAAATTGTTTTTCAATATGGAAATGTTTGGCCATGTGTAGTTTAAACAGCTGAATTTTTCCATTCTGACACTTTTAGGCTCTGTTTCAATCGTTTGCATCTAATTTTAAGTGCTAGTTAAAAACTGTGGATTCCCAAGAGCTAATCAAGTACACAAAAATCCCCTGTTGCACTTTGCTTCACTATCTAGCCATAAGGAACGATAATCAACATCCCCGTAATAAGGAATCATTTTATCTTTATTACAGTTGGTGTCAGTAGCACTGTCTATGATTAAGGTTACCTGACACTTTCCATTGTAAGTCCCTGTTTTCAGAATCAGGACTAGATCAAAGAACATTAACAAACTATGAATGCCCATCAACAGGCACCACATGGATGGCTAGTTTACAGCAGGTTAGTGTGAGGTAAATTCACATCCCAGTTTGTCATGAACAAATTGACTATTCCTTAAGTGTGGCATTTCTTTACTTGGAGTGCTTGACATTGTGTCCCCAATATTTTTTTAAATTTTTTTGTGTAATTGATTTTGAATTGGATGTTAATAAATTACACAGTGAGCTTGTTTCATCTGATGGTTTGTAGCAGATGAGGAGTTATTTGTACCTGGAGTACAAAGAGTTAAAACCAGCCCTAAATAAAATAAATGAAAAGTCAGTGAGATTTGGATCAGATCCCATATCTTCCTATTTCCACTTTTCTTATAGGACGCTCTCCTCCGCACCCCCTTCTGGCACCTTCTCCTATTGTATTGCTAACACAGACAATCCTGGAAATTCACTTTACTGCTGTACCTTGAGTGACTCATACAGGTTTACCTTCTGTTCCCAATCATTATTTTGCCTTGACATAATTTCCATGTAGGGCCAAATCTGCTGTTGATGATGTAAATTGCCTTGGGTTCACCAATTCAAGCAGAGTTGATTTTTGAATGCCACCATGTGAGGCAGTGCTTAAATTAGGCCTCAAAAAATTGTGCCGCATTCCTAGGGGCCAGCTCAAGAACTGAGGCATGTAGATGTCTCTTTAGAGCACCCCCTGCTGTTGGAAAACTGTTACTGCCGCAGTGGCAGTGGCAGTGCAGAGTGAAGAAGCCCCCTGCTGGTGAAAAACCTTTGCCATCACTTTCAATGGTGGTGCGGTGCACAAAAGGCTCCTGCAGCCAAGAAAAGCTGCTGCCCCATATGCGGCAGCAGTGGGGGAGAGAGGTAGCAGTACTGAAACTGTCAGCACTGCCATCTCTTTTTTTTAGGTGCCAGGAGGCATTGGGCTCTCTGAGTACAGCAGCACACCTAAGCAACACAATCAGGATTTGTTGATCCCTAGCTTAATTTGCAATGAAAGAGGTACCTGGGAGTCATGCATGTGGTGCTGAGGCAATGGGGCTCAGTTGTCCAGGGACATTCCTTTGGTAGTTCAGTGATCTGTGAGTGGAAGCACAGCATTGTGGTTGAATATCTTACATGCACGAAAGAACTGACGCAGGAAGCCTAGATGTGCCAGGGTTTAGCCCTGGCAAGCTCCGGCACAAATTAGGCACTGCTGTGACGATTTTACAAATTTCTTCTTTGTGCGAAGAGACTAGAGAAGAGATTCGTGTTTTGGCATCACATAGAGTACCAGTCTTTTTTTTTCCCCCCCTCTTCTGACTATCATGGAAAGGCATTTGACGCCAATGTACGTTCTGACTGCACTGTTTAGTCATTAGATTTGCAGTTTGCAACACATGCTTTTTGCCTCACAGTTCAGTTGAATGAACTGAGAAGACCAATAGTCAAATTATTTTCTGCAGAAGCATGTGTGCTATTTATTACAGTTATTAATTTTTCATGTTTATATATAGCTGCTTTTTATGTCCCTGTGCAGCCAAGACAATATTGAAACTCTTTCTCTCATTTGGAAAGCAAGTGGTTTTGTTTGTTCATGATATCTGACTAATAGGCCTTGCAAAAAGGAACAATGAGCTAAATCTTTAAAGGCTGACACCACACTAAATGTACAGAGAAACATTCTAAGCTGGATGAATAATTAGCAAAAATTGATTTCATTATTTTTTGTACTTTCTATTCACACATTACCAGTAACACATTTTCATATTTTTTGAATTTATTCATTATTTGAAATTTTAGTCACTGAATATCTTCTGCAAATACAGCTCAGTTCGTAACTAGTTTGTGATCAGGCCATTGGGATTGTTCAGTGTTCACAATTACAGCTGTTTTGAGTGGACATATTAATCACCTGGTATATTTCTTTTCCTGACTTGGTGAATCAAATACGTTATCTGATATGGATAATTGCAGTTAAAAAATGATGTCCATGAATATTCTGCACTGTTCACTTAAAATGTCCTATTTTGCTGAACATTACATTAATCAAATTTCACAGTATACCCAAGTGTAGGGCAATACTTTAAGTCATTTCATTTGACAGTGACAAGACCTACCATTTCGATATGTACACGGCCAGTGATGAAGGAGAACGAAATCTAATGTCTGAAATGAAAAGTGTGCAAAATAATAGTTTGTAACTGAGCAACTGTATTTTAGCTGTTTGCAGCAGAGAAACAGTTCAAGTTGCCATGGAAATTATTGCCAGGTACAAATTCTCCTGATCTAGAAATGTTCTTGGATGCTTTGTACGATCTGCCAAGGTAGCAGAAACAAAGTATGTATCACAACCACTGTTAGATTGCAGGATGTGTCGTTCTCGCCTTGATCAGTCAGCTTATCCACAGTCAGGTCAGCAAGGTGGCTGTGTGATTTTTATTTTATTTTGACTGTTTAAGATGTGCAAACACCAGTACATTGTACCTAGCTCTTACACATTGCAGTTTGATGCAATAGGCTTTGTAACATAAAGTAAGAGGCATGACACAGATAGGACCTTCAGGTTAGAAATTCTTCTAAGCTCTGCTATGTAGAGAGCTGTATGCAAAATATATTTTTCTTCCACAGACATTTGGGGAAAAAAAATTCTTCTTTCAAGCTGCATCCTATTGCCCCCAGATACTTCATTATTTTCCCCCAAGAAATGTCATAGAATTGTCCAAAGAGGAAAAATGTCATGGTGTATTTACTTTCCTTTTCACTGAACCCTCGATCAGTGAAGTTTTCCTTCTGTTCATCTTGAAATGCCTAAACACATTGACAATACACAAATGTTTCAAACCAGAGATTTCTTGAAGAACTATAGCATTAGGAGAACTCAAATATATTGACATCTTCTGGTGTGAAAGATGCTGCTGAATATTCTTTAAGTCCATCAGAGATCCCTGAGGTTCCTTTCAGCCTCGTTCAGTGTCGGCACACATGATTGAATGTCGTGCTTTCATCAGGCACTACAGTTTGGTTTTTTATTTATTTTCAATTTAGCCAGGTGCCTATCTAATGTAGGTGCTACATATGTTTTATGAAAATATATACAATCATTCTTCCACCCTACAGAAAGTTCTTACACATAGCCTCCCCAAAATTTCCCCAACTACTACAAATAAGATTCTGCCCCTCTCCTCCCATGTATACCGAACAACAATCGACTCATGGAAAGCTTGCATGAATAGACAAGCTTTGCACCTTGTCCTGATGGCAGGGCTAGATTAACCAGTCTGGGGGCCCTGGGCAGCTCCCCACCATGGGAACCTGCTGCCCCTGACCGTAACCCCCCCATGCCAGGGCCACATAGGCTGTTCCCCATTCCCACTGTTGCTGGGGTGGGGGGGCTGGAGCTAGAGGGCTCTCTCACTCTGGCCACCCTGCCCCAGGGTAGGGGGACTGACTGGCATGTGGCAGGCCCTGGAAAGCCAAGGCAGGAGTAGCGAAGCTGGCTCTGCTTCCCCCCTCCCCTCCAAGGAGCAAAGAGGGGCTGGCCTGCCTAGGGGCAGGGTGGAGCACACAGCCTGGTCTCTGGCCCGGGGTCCTGTCCTCCCCCCTTCTCCGCTGTGGCACCACAGCATGCTCCTGCCCTGCCAGTGCTGAGCCAGAGGGCTGGGGGAAGGATTATTGGGGATTTAGGGGCTGGAGCCCAGGGTCCCCTTTTTGGCAAGGGCCTGGGGCTTAAGCCCCTAAAGCCCCTTTTATAATCTGGCCCTGCCTGAAGGTCAGCAAACCAAGCATGAAAGTTCTGGAGTTGAAGCCCTTTCATGAAACAATTGCCAGAGAGGTAGCCATGTTAATCTGTGTACAGCAAAAACAACAAGAATCCTGTGGCACCTTAAAGACTAACAAATTTCTTGGGGCATAAGCTTTCATGGGCTCTAATCTTCTTTGTCAGAGGCATCTGATGAAGAGGGTTGAAGCCCAGGAAAGCTTATGCCCCAAGAAATGTGTTCAGTCTTTAAGGTGCCACAGGATTCTCATTGTTTTTACATGAAACAGGGGCTCAGTCACTCCATTTGATGTTTTACCACACACACAAGGATGGACTCATATTTAGTCAGGACCCACACCATTTAGGACTTCAAAGGTCAAAATGAGCTGGAAGCCTGGATGGCCTTCGGAGCACATCTGTAATGTGGTCACTGTGAGACATACTGTTTAATAAACAGGGAGCCGTGTCCTCTTTTGGCTGAGGTTCAAGCATTCATGCAATGCATGTTGCAAGCTGTGCAGTCTTGAGGAGATGAAGGCATGAATAACTGTCTCAAAGTCGTCAACCATCTGTATCCCCCCCCCCCCCGACATAGCATCCCTTGTCCAAATATAGATGAAAAATGCAGTCTTGGCCTGTGCTGTAGTCTTGATGTCTAAGCAGTGGAGCATTATCCAACAAGACCCCCAGATCACAAACCCAAGTAATATGACCATCAAATGAAAGATTTAATATAATCTCCAGCAGTTCTTCTAGTTGTCTACCTCAGATCACAAGGATTACCTTTGAGTTATCTAGGGTGGGCATCAGCCAAGTAGCTCCCGACACCAAGTCAAGTGATTATTTGCTGTGTTCAGAGGACACAGATAGAGAATTGGAGTCATCCATATGCTGAAAATACTGCAGTGAACCTTGTCAAACTATGTTCTTTCACAGCCTCACATACCCACTGAACAGAGAGGCAGCAGATAAGACACTGGCATGAGAATCCTTGGAGGCATACAAGAATTTGGCCAGTATTAGTGCCAGACCTGGAAAGCTGTTTGCAATAACCCAGTTTTCAGATAGGAAATGCCAGTTTTCCACTAAGGCAGATCCTCATGCTGAAAATGCATCAGAAAACACAGACTGTGGAGATCAAAAGCATGGATCTGATGACCTCAAATAGATTGAACATGGATACATGGATCCTGGCAGGGGTTAAAGTATAATTTTGAGGGGCCCTGGAACCCTCCTAAATTTCAAGACCCTCATCAGCAGGTCCAGGGGCCCCCCTTGTGTGGGCCTGGGCCTCCCCTCATGTACCCCAGCTACTGCCCCAATATCTATTCTTCTGTCCCCAAAATCTACACCCAGCCCCCAATACCCAGCCCCAGCCCCCAATATCCATTCCCCTGCCTCCAATATTCCCCAGACCCCAGTACCCACCCCCATCCTCAGTATTCCTCCAGCCCCCAAAATCTACCCTCTGCCCCCAGTACCCTCCCCCTACCCCCAGCATTCCCCCAGCACCAGCTCCCAAAATCCACTCCACTGCTCCCAGTACCAACCCTCTGGCCCCAATATCCACCCCCAACACGAGCCAGTCTGCCCCAGCACTTACCAACAGACACACACTGGGCCGGGAGACAGTCCCTCTCCTCTGCCTACGGGAACACAGCAGAATGCCGTTCCGCGGCCTGTTATTTTTAGGGGCTCAGTGTTTGGGCCCCTAAAAATAGAAAACGGAACCGGAATACTGTGTTCTGGGGCCCATTATTTTTAAATGGTAGACCCTGGAACCCAGTGTTCTGGCTCCATTTTCTATTTTCAGGGGCCCCAAAATGCCAAGCCCCTAAAAATAGTGGGCCCCATAATGGCGTTCCACCACATTCCAGCGTACTTTAACCCCTGGATCCTGGTACTTGAACCCATGAATGGCAATGCTGCCAATCACAACCAAAACCACTAATAGTGCTTGAGGACATGTGGAGTGTATTGTATCATGTACCAAATATACATGTACATCTGACACCTCCTCCACTTATTCCAAAGGGGTAGCCATGTTAGTCTAGTTCAGTAAAACAAACGAGGAGTCTGGCGGCACACAAAAGACTAAAAAATTTATTGATTGCATGAGCTTTCATGTGAGAAAATCCCACACTGTCAGTTCATCATCTTCAACCATCTGATGAAGTGGGATTTTCTCGCACGAAAGCTCTTGCGATAAATAAATTTATTAGTCTTTAAAAGTGCCACTAAACTCCTTATTTGTTCTCCTCCGCTTAGGCATTGTATTTCTTGCTTTCCATTTAGATTTGAGTGATGACTTACAGCAGTGTTTCCCAACAGTGTGCCACAGCTCATTGTTGTGCCCTCAGGCCAGAGCAGGTGCGCCCCAGAATTTTTTTTTGAAAAACTACTTGAAGAGTACTGAATTGACACATGAATATTCATGAGTTCATTTGGAGACTATATGGCAGTGTCCCTCAAAATAATTAAAGGTATCAAGGTGTGCCACGGCAGAGAAAAGTTAGGAACCACTGACTTACAGTATTCTTCGGAGGAGATGCAACTGAGTTGCATTTGTTACAGACTTGTTCTGTAAGGGCAGATATTTTTTACCCTACCCTACAATGTAGAAGAAATAACAATTCTGAATAACAGTAAAGAAGAAATTGATTGTTTCTTCTGTATTGCGTGACAGTAATGGATGAACAATACTGAAAAAATATTTTCTCTTTCTAGCAGTTCCCACACACCTGCTCTTTCCCAAAGATAGCACAAGTTCAAAAAAAATCCTCAGAGAAGGCAACTCTCAAAAAGAAAAAGTTAAATAATGTAACTCCTCAAGAAGTAGTGCCAATCAATGTTAGTACCTCCAGTGAGGTGAGGTACTGATTGTAAATATTACCAACGACTGAAAGAAGGTGGTTTGTGAATTATATAAATCACAATAATGGAAGCAAGTTGAGCATTTCGCTGGACCACATACCAGAATCATGTTCTCCACCCATCCTTCTCACTCACCTTCTCTTCTTCATTGTTATTTCTCTGGGGCCTGGGAGTGTTTGAGGGGAAAAATCACTGCATATTTTCTTCATTTTTTAATTTCTAAATTTGAAATCTTTCATATTTCTACATAAACTTAGTAAGAGACAGCCCCTCCCTCGAAGAACTTATTTTCTAAATAGAAAACACAGATGACAGGAAATATTATTCACATTTTAGAGATGGGGACTGCAGCACAGAAGGGTTCAGTGGCTTAGCTGTGGTCACACAGAAAGGCTGCAGTGGAATTTGAAACCAGTTCTTGTGTGTGCTCGAAGAAGAACCATACCTGCATGTTTAGAACTTGGATTTAACTGAGACATCCTTGCAGCCCCGCTGCTGGCCCTCGATCAGCTCTACCTCCGTGCTGTCACATGTCTGTGGACATAAGTCATATAGCCCCCCTGTGAGGAAGCACTGTTAGCCTTCTGGCAGGACTCCTCTCTGATTGGCATGCTCTTAGCAGGAGAGTAAGGATTAAAAAAAGCAGCTGCCTAATCCAGTCCTGACCCTCCTTAGAAGAACCCTCAGTTTTCTTCAGCACTCTCCTTGTTGCTAGGGCCTGCATGTATCCTGGATACCGTGCTTAGCAAATAGCTGAGTGGCTCTTTGCAAAGCCAGCATCACAGCTGGGATTGCTGTGCTCCAGCATTCACAGGCTTCCTGCACTAAAGAATTCAATATCTTCCTTCCATTAAAGATACGGCGATATTACTGTGCTGCAGAAAAAGTGGAAGCCCATTGCTGTGCTGAGTTAGAAGGAGATACGCTGGATTGCTTGACGGGAGGAAGGGGGCTCTGGCACGTGTGCTGTATCTCGTTAAGTGCTGACAATGGTGGTACCGAGTCCATTAGACTTTTTCTGACAGCTGCAGAAGAGCTCTATTGTGTGTAGCCACCCCCCTTCCTTCCCTCCTCCCTCCCACCCCCTGGAACCGTGGAGTAATCGGCTGAAGAGCTGTGTCTTTCTGGGAGCTAGGGCCATCGCTGGCCATGGCAAAGGGGCCAGACCGAAGTAGGCATAAATGGAGTGCGCTTCACACATTCCTCCGCTGCAACATGAACCCGGAGACTCAGCGGGTAGTGGTCTTTGTCATCCTGCTCTTCCTCATCATCATTAATGTGGTGCTGATGTTTCTCTTGGCCTTTCACTGAAGGAGGACGGTTGTTGCATGGTGGCAGTGGTGGTGGATTGGGGGTTTCCAGGACTGGGCGACAGATCAGCAGGTCAGCTTATCGTTGTCTGATTCTGATTTGCCTGTCTCCTGTCTCGGTACTTGTGTGTCTGAGAGTACCCTTCATTGTTTTGATTAGTCAGCACTCCTTCTCCTCCCCTCCCTATTGTCATCGTCTGTGCCTTGCACTCCAGAGCATCATTGCGCTGCTGAATGGAAAAGAGGTAAAAGAGCCAAACCGGTTAATTGAATAACTGCTACCCATAATGGTAAAAGCCCCCGATTCATAATGATGGTGATTCCATACGTGCATGTAGCACTTTTCAACACAAAGGATCCCCAGCGTTTACAGACTGTGCACTCTCTTTGTTTGTTATGGGGCAATCATTTTATAACAAACTATTGCACAAGAAACAGCTGCATGTACTGTGAAAAGCCTGATCCATTAAAACCTGTATTTGCTTTCTAATTGCCATTATCAAGGCTCTGAAAAATGTGCTATGTGGTGGGATGTAAGCAATGTCCAATTAACCGTAATTGATTGATAATGGATCCTAAGAGTGCATCAGGAATTTGTTTGACTCAAAGCTGCAGCAGTGTGGAAAGAGCATTTTGTTGGGTTTTATCCTATTTCCTTAATTACTTCTTCATGTCTGTATATATGTGCATGTCTGCTAAAATGGCTGGCAAAACCACTGGACAGGAAACAGCTTTCATGCTCCGTTTGTCTAGCAAAAACACAATATTCATGTACAGTGTGAGCACTGAATCCAGGAATACTGAAAAAGGCCTGTTAGAAGAGAAGGGGAATGAAGCAGCACCTCCGACTTGGCTTTTTGAGCACAGTGATGTCATATCACCAGTCTTGTTACGTCATGAAATTCCAGACATAAGTGGTGCACCTAAGTGGAGCAGCATTCCAATTGATAGCATTAAAGGCAAATTAATCTTGGGAAGAGACGCTATAAAGGAAGCCACGGGACTGTGTTTTACCATCACACAAAAAGCTCAGTAAAACGGCCAAGCCCCTAACAAAAACAACACGCTCCCTCTTCATTTTGCAGTTATAGGCATGCAGTGAAATGCACATTTCAGAAGGGCACTGCCTTTCCCTGCAATTGTAACTGCAGCTGCTGTGATCTTTTCAGACCTGAATAATAATGGCTTATGGACTTTGATCTGATATTGAGAGAGGTTTGGTTATAGTGTTGTCTGTGGTGTGTCACGTATGATGCTCCCTGTATTGATTGTTTACATGCTTATGTGTAATACATTGATCTTGTGCCAAAATCCTGCCACTTCAGTACACAAAGAAATATGTTTTTTGTGAGTTCTTTCATTGTCTCTCTTGTTCCAACCATCCCTCTTATGCAAATACAAGCTCACAGAACAGAAGGTTGAGATACTGCAAATCATACCGCAGTGTGCTTTTCTGATACCACCAATGATCTGATGTCAGTGGTCAAAATATACAAATAGTCCTTACAGGATAGCATGATGTATACAACCTTTGAAACAGTCACACATACACTGTTCTCTCACGCTATTTAAAAAACAAACCTGGATTTCAAAGAGATCTCCCCAAACAAGCTTTGTGGTTATTCTGAGATCTTAATGTTAAAAGAATTCATAACTTCACAGAGGCATAATAGGTAAGGGATAATTTTAAGGAAGGCCTGCATAGATACACCCAAGCAAATCCCTCAAAATAAAGGGCCAGCGTTATGGCCAAACTATGCTTTTGGGGGCACAATTTCCAGCTCCCTGTGAAGTCACTGGCAGATGCCTGTAAACATAGAGCAGAATTCAACCTTCAGTTTTCACCAGGCATATGCAAGCTTTGAGCTCCTTTGAGGATTGTCTCCTGCTCCTCCTACTACAGTCAATGAGAGTTTTGTCTGTCACAGTAACTGGGGCAGTACTGGGCCCCACTGTGTCCAAACTCCTTACAGAGTGTCAGCTATTACTTTCTATCCCACTGTCTTCACAAAGTACACTACACCTCTGGTGGTTTGGACAAGAACCAAGGATATTTATGACTCTGTAATTAAAATATAGGAATGTAGTATAGGTACTGTTAGTTAAAATGTATCCATTCATCTTCCAGTCATTTGTCTTCATACATACAAACCATTCCTGGGTGGGCTGATCTACTCCTACACCCTGAAATATTGATTACAATCTTTGAAGACCAAACACAATCCTATTTGTTAAGGTAGATTCATGAAACTAAAATAATTATGTGCTAATATGTGGTCCAGCAAAATGCTCAACTAGCTTCCATTATTGTGGTCATTATAATACACAAACCAGCTTTTTACAGCTGTCTGCAATATTTACAATCAGTACATTCTGTGCTAATCAGTAGTTGGCTATACTGATTACAATTGTTGAAGGCCAAACACAAGTGTGATCGTTAAGATAAATTCATGAAGTCAAAATAATTCCGTTCTCATCACTGGTTGGCCATATTGTTAGTCACTTGGCCATCTGCAAGTGAACCATAGACTTTTTTTCAGCTAAAAAAACCAACAAGCAGTTGTGTGGCACTTTAAGGCTAACAGATTTATTTTTTCAGCCAGGCAGCAGTTAGATGGAATTTAGTCACAGAACTCTTATCACCCAGTAGCAGTCTGGTTTTGTCCATTACACACTTCCCCATGACGTACCTGAGGGAGGGTCCAAGAGGCCCCCTTTTTTAAGAATCTATCACAACAAAATTAATGGGAGGGTCAGAATGTGTTTCTTGATTCTAAAGGACTCTGTCGTCTTCTAGATATTGCTCTGTCATCCTATTGTAAGGTGATTTATTTCTGGGGTTCATAAAAATACTTCTATACAACATGACTCCTTTTGGAATGGATTAAATTGCAAAATATGTCAAAAAGGAAGAGAGAACCCACTACCCCTCATTACTTACTAAGATCTTCACCCCATCCTGTTCTCCTTCAGATTTCACAAGGTGAGCACTGCAGGGAATATATTCATTATGCTTTTCAGGAAGTCAGTATAAACTTGTATACAACTCACTTAATGATTTGCCAAGTGGTATTGACTGTTTCTTCAGTTAAAAGAAAGCATTTCTTGAAATGAAGGCATTTCTCAGGCAGGTACCCCTGCTTCTACATGGTGTTTGTTACAGGCTAAATACAGGGACAAGTTTGTCCCTTTTTAACATATTAGCAGCACCTCACCAACCCTCCTTTTCCACTCTCCTTCAGCCCACTGCCATTGCCAGTTTCAGATCTGTCCCAGGAAACACCTTTGCCCTTTCCTGCTCAGCCACAGCAACTGATGGTTTGGCAGTGAGATGCATCCTAATGCAATTTGTATTAACTTCTGGGGCACTTCAGAGCTGCTGCAGCAGCAGCCAATGAAGTAAATCTTTGGGAGCATCTGAAACCTAAAATTGCTAGTTGCCATTGTGACGAGGAAAAGATGTTTCTGAAGACAACTGACATGAGTCTGTGTGGAAGCATCATTCTGACGGACAGTGACTCCAGGGCACTGACGTACCTCACTGCTCTATCATGGCAGCTCCCTTGCTCTGGACATGCAGCAACTGCTGACTCAGAGGATCCTGGACCACTTCTGAATTGAACAGTGCTGGGTGCCATGAAAGACCAGCACATTCTGGAAGCCATTTTTCCAGGCATAGTGGAGAGACCCTAGTATAGTTGTGGAAATAGGGTTAGAGACAAGCTAAAGAAAAGGAAGGGAAAGGGAAAAGCTTCCAGCAAAGCAAGTTATTACCACCCACGATTTTAAGACAGTAGAAGAAAAACACTTGACTCTTCTGTATGTTGTTCAAGTGCATAGTTTTGTATCCACAATGTACAGTTTGTATGTGTGTTCATACACACAGTATATGCTAGATCTAGAGCTACACTAGTGCAGTGTTAAGGTTACAAATTTAAACACACAAAATCCATGAAGGGAAATGATGATGGTTGTTACAGTGATTTTAAGAGACCCAGGCCCATATTTAACAGAACAGCTAGTTATCCAAAATGCCACAGTTGTGCACCCTTGGGCAATTTAATGTTGCTTTGAGAACCTTCATGTAAACATCACTTGACTATTGATGTTTAAATCTTCAATCTTAACACTACATTAACTGAACCTTTTACATTAAAATTCCTTGATTCTTTTTTTTTTTTTAAGGCAACTGAAAGGAGGAAAAGGAAAAAAAACAACCTATTCTCTGTCAGAAAAATTCTTCCCCAAAGCCTGACTCTGCCCTCAGCAATTGGGTTGAGCAGGGCCTTATGACAAATTGTTCCTTTGAAATTATAGGCTGTGTTCACACACAGGGATTATTTCGATACAAGTTGTGTCGAAACAAACTTGTATCGAAATAATGCCTTATTTCAAAATAACTTAGTCCGAATTAACAAAAAGTTATTTCGAAATAAGGGAAA
>ML682006.1:27375734-27464558 GCA_007922195.1 Podocnemis expansa
TGCTGGCCAGGGGATACCCCTCAGCACCCTGGCCAGGGTGCTGAGGGGGCAGCCCTTGAAATGTTGTTTCGGAACACCTTGTTCCAAAACAACATGTTCACACACATTGTTTCAAAACAAGGGTTTCGAAACAAGGTTGTTTTGACCCCAAATGGGGTTTAACTTGTTTCGAAACAACACAGTTGTTTCGAAACAAGGGCTTCCCCTTGTTTTGAAACAACTGTGCGTCGTGTGAACAGCAGAATTCTTATTTCGAAACAACCTCTGTTGTTTTGAAATAAGAGTGCTGTGTGAACACAGCCATAGAGACTACATGTGGAGTAAAGTTATCGTTCAATATAACTAGCAGTGGCAGCTTCCAGCCCTAACTTTTTTTAATCCAGGAGGAGGAGCTAGAAATGTAAATTTACCTATCTGTTTTTTTAAATCTTGATTTGGATCCTCAACTTTGCACGGCTGTGGTCCAAACAGGATCCTCCAGTGGGACTGGGATCCCATGTGTCCTGGAGGACTTGCTGCCATAATAGTGGGTAAGATGTACTTTGTCATGGGTATGATTGGGTGGGCAAAAAAACACCAGACTGCAGTAATTTTCAGGAAAACACTTTTAAAAACTTTTAAAATCTAAATTTAAGCAAAGGATAGAAAGAGTTTTGATATTTATTATAATAAGATGAAGTATTTTTACATCATTTAAGCAATCATTTGTTTTATTCTTTTACTGATACAAAATGTCTGAACTCTGTTAATATATCTGATGTATTAACTGACAGTTGTGGGATTTTTGCTTTTGTTAACCAACAGTTGTGGGATTTTTGGTTTTGTTTTATAAAGTAGCATAGAGGCCTCTTGTCTTTCTTGCCAGATTTGTGGGATTCACAGTTTTTCTGCAGGTAAAAAATCCAAGAAGCAATGTGAGAGAGAACAAGTGTGAATGGGAGTCAATATTGCAGGACAACTGCAGGATTAAAAATAATAATAATAATAAAGCTTCATGCAGGGTTCTAGTCCTCAGTGCTAGAGTGTTAAGAGGCTCAATTTTAATAAAGATTGCAGGGTTGTTGTTTGTGAAAGGCATACACACCTTTTTCTGCCTTCTTGCTGCCTCTGATTGTTCTGTAAAGACAATTAATCTATGTCCCTCCTTCTGCAATGATATCCTTGGAAGGCAAGTGTTGCAGTCACCTAGGAAAGGATTTCAGGAGGGGACAGACTTGGGGCTCAAAGCACAGTGCTGAGATTCCTGGCTCAGTCATAGGTCCTGTGTGACTTTAGACAAGTTGCTTCAGCTCCCTGCTTCAGTTTCTCTCAGCAGTAAGCAGTAAAATATGGATGACAATATTTCTCTGTCACAGGGGTGAGTGAATTTAAATGAATTAGGGTCTGTAAAGCTCTTGGAGCTCTGCAGTGGAAGGAGCTAGATATACACAGTGTATTATTAATTCATGGTGCAGATGTGCATTGAAGAGCCCAGCTATCCTTATGGCAAAAAGGAAGTTGTGGCAAAGAGCGCAACTCTGAAATCCTGGAGCAAAGTGCTAAGTGGAGGTATATCTCCAGACTCCAGCAGCTCTGGATGGTTGCCAGGCCTCTGGAAATATGCAGGGCAGGGGACCAAATCTGGGTCTTTCGCCCCTAATATTTAATGGGGAAAGGGTGGTGAATTTGTATTTTTTGGCATGTCCATTTCATTATATGGTTATTTGTAATATGGCCATTTCCCTGGCATCTGGGCACAGTTTTACAGCTGGGGGGGGGGGGAGGGAACACCTACATTTGTTTCTCTTGCTCCACCCCAACCTTGTCTTCAGCCATACATACAGCCTCAGACTGGCTATAGCTAATTATGCCATCATATCTTTCTGAAAGTGGGAATTTTTGCCTTGAAATCTGTACTTCTGGTGAACAGGAGTTAATCAATCTGCATTTAGAAGCCATGACTCGTTCAAACCTGCTTCAGATCTCAGGTTAAGAAACAACACATGACGAGACTTCAGGCTAAGAATTCCTGAGCAGTGTTGGGCCTGCAGCATGGGTAAGATGGAGAAGCCTGATGGGAAAGGAAGGTAACTCGGGATTTGCTTTTTGCACATAGTTGGCATTAGGTTTTGTTGGTGTGCTTGGCTTTTTGCTGGATGTCCTTTAATCATCACCAAAGGTGAAGACCCAGCAGGGAGGTTGTTTGTTTGTTTACTGTTTTCTTCACCAGAGCAATGAGCCCAGTTATGTCTTCAGGCCTGGTTCCAACTGTGGAGTAGTGTGGAAGCTCACAAGGAGAAGTGGTGATGTTGAGCCTCACAGAAGCAATCTTGAATTTGGTGCCATCCAGGGCTCCCCGTTTGTGCTGGATAGGGGATAACAATGCCATGACACATCTTTTGGGGTATAGCATGCTCCTTTGCACCCCAGAGTCAGCCAGCTTCTCTGGTTCATATGTGGGAGCATGGAGAGATGGCACCCCTCATTCGCTTCTTACTGTCTTCCTTGTTGCTCCCAGGGGAGACCATTCCAAGTGCAGTCACTGTACTCACCCAGTTTCAGGAAGAAGTGATCCACATGAGCTGCACAGAGGTGTGCCTTTGCTGTTTTTCTCTCCCATACACAGCTACATGGGACCAGGAGAAACAGTCTCCTTTTACTTCACCAGAACATTTAACTGGCTGTGGCCCGTGTGGCAAGAGAGTAGAGCCTGCTAATCTTGTTGCCTTGCTTTAAATCTTGAAAAAACAAAGTTTGTTCCATTCATTGCAGAGTACAAGACCTGTGTATAGGAGGGAACTATTTGCTTTTGTTCACATTTTGGTCCAAGTCTGTTTTCCAACACTAGACTCATTTTTGTAGGGTAATTTTTGATAATCATCTGCTGTCCTTGTGATTTATTCCTGGACTCTAAAGCATGGAGCTAACCAGATAAGAAACACGTAAAGTATTTAGAATGATACCATCAACTGTTATTTGTCATTTATTCTTTTATTGTTTTGGTTTTAAAATGCTCCATTACACAGATTAGATAAGATTTAAAAATGGGGCATGTTTGCATTTATATTGCATCCCTGGGCATGTTAACTAATGAAAAAGCTGCAAACCATGAAATAAAATGGCATTTCTCTCTTACCTTTTGATTTTTTCCTCTTGACATATATCTGGTGGGGTTACTTCAGGCATCCCAAACTGGTCATTGCTTTGTCATCTTTTTAATACAAGGAGTATCAGATTCTCAGTCAGTGTCCATTGACACACCTCTATTGAGTTTAAGGAGTTAAGCCGGCTTGCAATAGTTGAGGGTCTGCAAGAAAGAACCTAGCAGCAAAGACCATGACCTAAACCCAGAATGACCTCATGACCTCCTCTACCCCATGACCTACCCCAAAATGTTTTCATAGGCACATAAGTAGAGGCAGGGTTTGAAAATTACAATGAGTAATCTTGGTAAGATATTGGAACTGATTTTTTTTTAGTATTATAGTACTAAATGGAGGCCCCAGAGAAAATCAGACACTGTGCTAGGGGGTGTGTGTGTGTGTGTGTGTGTGTGTGTATGTGTATGTGTGTGTGTATATATATATATATATAGTAATAATACAGCCCTGCTCCAAGGAGCTCACAATCTGAATAGACAAGATGGACAGAGAAACAGACAAAGAGAGGCAGAGACCAGCCAAGGTCAAACAGCAAGTAAGCGTCAGAGCTGGGAATAGAACCAACACCCTCTGAGTCTGTCTAGTGCCCTGTCCACTAAACAGTGCTGCTTTTGAGTAGCTTGTGCAAGGCCAACAATTCATTTTGCAGCCTGTCCCACAGCTGAGGGATTCAGTCCTATGGAAGACAGAGAATTGACAGAGACCTTACGTTTGTTACCAGGTAGGGTAATAGTGTTACATGGCAGGAAGAGGAGAGCCTTGTGATTTGCCCCAGCTCAGCTACCTTATTTTCCAGCACAGACAAAAAGCAGTGATATGGAGAATGGGCTAAGGGCTTTCTTGATCAAAATATCAATTGAAACCTCAGATAGATGAGGAACATGGGAAACATTTAAATGGCATACGCATGAGAGGACCCCCAAAAGATCCCTGCAAACTGCTACTTCTACCTACCAACTACATGTACAATCAAAAGGGTTTTAAAAAACATCAGTGTAGGCGTGATGGAGAGAACTTGATTAGATTGAAGCAGCTCTTGTTAGAATAACAGAGGGCAAAGTGAATGACTACATTTTCAC
This sequence comes from Podocnemis expansa, assembly GCA_007922195.1. NCBI lineage: Eukaryota > Metazoa > Chordata > Testudines > Podocnemididae > Podocnemis > Podocnemis expansa. The sequence goes on from ML682006.1 coordinate 27,379,954, forward strand.
TCCTACAGAAACCAGCTAGAGAAGGAATAATAAAAAATGAGTAACATGTACCTAATGATGACCACATGATATAGTGTGTCTTGATTTTCTCTCCTGTCAGTCCTGCTAATTCTGAGATTTCCATAGGGTCACAGTCCATGAAAGAGAGAATGGACAAGGTTTATTTGATCGCTAGCATGATACAGCCAAAGCCTCAAGTAAGTGTGTGTGTGTGTGTGTGTGTGTGTGTGAGAGAGAGAGAGAGAGCGAGCGAGAGAGAGAGAGAGGCAGACAATTGTCTGAATCACCAGCACTTGCACTTTTAACAGGAAAAGCCAATTGGAGCAGGCAGGTACTAAATATGGACTGGTTCCTTTAGTGGCAAAGGAAATTATCACGAAGAGCTAAATACTGAAAATCCCATGGTTCCTCCTCTTGTGCTCAGCTCTCATTGGTTTGGGGAAGGATCTGGTACATGACTGTTAGTCCAAGAGGGGGTGTTTTCACAGGAGAGACTGTAGCAATAAAAATCATTTTAGCGTGTTCCTTGTGACGTGTTCCATTACAATTAAATTGCACAAAAAGAAAAATGAGGGCTACTTTCTGGCCCACTACCTATCCCAGAACCATAGATATACTGATCTTTTGCTGATTTGAAATGGTTTGCAAATGTTATATTTGCCTCTTGGAAATGTTTCCTCTTGTTTTATTTGTATTGCCTCCAAGCTACAACTGATTCTGTAAGTTACTGAGTCTCCTGGAGAGGGAATGGGGGCTGGCTCAAAGCTTAGAGCACTATGAGTTTTTCTGATTTCTCATCTTTCCACATATCAAATCATAGGGCTAGAAGGGACCTCATGAGATCATCAAGTCCAACCCCCCCCCCCAGGGCTTGAACCCAGGACCGTCTGCATATTAAGCAGAGGTGCTAGCCACTACACTATTCACATATGAGGTGCTAGAGCTATGTGTTTATGCCTGGTAAATGCATGAATATGTCTCTACTACCCTTTCTAAAGAAAAATCAAGGGATTGCTGATCTGTTTAAGGGACTTCTCACAGTTAAGCTAAGGGCACTCTGAGCTGCTTTGATAGTGGCTGCATTCCTGCAGTTGATTTGGCTTTTCCTGAGTTGTCAGAGTGGCCTCCAGCCACAAGGGGCAGTGCTTGTATAGAGGAGCCAGATAAGATGTGTTTTGCTAGCTCACAGTCAAAGGGCACCTGATCTTCCTGCACTTCAAAGTTGCAGCAATTCCTTATGGGGGAGAAGGAAAGCAACCAGGGTTAGAAAGGAGAAACATCCAAATTCTGTCAGCAGTCCACTTTAGGGACAGGAAACAAAGGAGAAGCTTGAATTCCAACAAAGAGAGAGGTGGATAATAAAAGGGACATTGGTCAGAGACTGTTAAAGAGGAAGAAAGGAAGGACAGACCATCGAGATTGGAGAGAGACTAAAATACAGAACATAGCAACCTGCATATATAGTATAATCATAAACACAACATTAAAATGAAAGCAATAACTAGCATTCCTAATTAGGTCCCTAAGAAAAGATAAAATTAAAAGTTATGACAGTTTTGCTTATCTCTATTAAATAGTTGGATGTGGGCTGAGGATGTGGGGTTTGGATTTGGATACCTTCTTATTAGGTATAAATTAACTTTTAGAAGATGGCTTTGAAGATTCAGGTTTGAGGATGCCAAAATCTTTTAAGCTGCTGTTGTGCAATTAGCCAATCTTGCAATGTTCCCTGTTTTGGGTTCAGAGTTTCTGAGGTCAAGAAGGGTTCTTACAACATTATAGCTGTATCCAAGCCAGAACTGGAAATAAGCCTCTATGGAGGAGCATTTTGTTTTGGGGTCAGACCCACAATCTAAACCACAGTGGAAAGTTCACATATGGGAATCCAAATTCAATCATCCTTCCTTCACACCTCCATAGAAGTCCATAGGTGTTTGATTTCAAAGTTCCAGTTGTGACTGCTCTCTAGTTAATACTGTAATGCACTGGCTGGTTTCTATTTGTTGATTCTCTCTACTGTATGTCATTGGCCCATCACCTAGAACAGCGATTTGAGGTTCTACTTCTTTTCAGCTCAAGAGATAAGAAGGATTTGAATTCTATCCTGGTCTCATGTTGAGTTCTAGAGTAGCTATCACATGCAGCAAAATGAGACCTAAGTGAGTGATGTATCCACCTGCTATTCAGAGTCGAGATGAGTTTGCCATCTAGGATACTTTGAAAATCCAAGGCAAAGTTTTTAGCAGCTGTTGCATGTTGCTTGTTCCCAAACTGTGTGGTTGGAGAGGTAGGGTGCTAGTGAGCCAAAATGTGAAGAAACTTAAGCCACTTTAAGGGCTTAGACTGGCTTAAGCTGCCTAAGCTACTTTAAGGCTTTAGATGGGTTTAAACTGCTTAAAACACTTTAAGGCCTTAGATTGCTTAAAACTCTTAAACTCAAGATGATTTAAGGTTTTAGAGCAACTTAAGTTCTTTGACTTTATGGGCTTAAGATGGTGTGGTCCTTTAAAGGAGTTACTTACCAGCTAAAGACCTGCTGAACATTTTTGAACAACATTTTATTTCCACAGTTTTCCATGCACACCTACTTGCTTGCAGACAAGAGAACATTCCCACTCTGCATATTCTACAGGGGGCATTTTCAAACCCTCATAATTACCAGATCACAAACCACACATTTTCCAGACTATCCAAGGTTCCTCACTGAGGAACCTATGCATATAATTTTCAGAGTTCTGCCATTTGAGAGTAAAATGGTGGTCATAATGGGAAGTAGAAAATGGATTTGGTTTTGTTTTTACAATCTTCTCATTCAAGAACAATTGAACAAAATTAGTTCACATTTACCAGCATATTTATGCTTCAAGACTAAAACAAAGTATGGAAATTCTCATCTTCAAAGAATAATTGTCTGGAAACTTGAGAGAATGATAGTAAGGGTTCATGGAAACCATTTTACGACCTTAATTATAGTGGTAACCACTAGCAACTTGGGTAATGACTTAACATTTTCTTACCTCGCATGCTATCATGAACTGTCTTTTGTAGAATGATGATGACCTAGGGAAGGGTTTGGAAGTATTTTACTTTCCATGGTTTCCTTTGCTTAAGCTGGAGGATGTCAGCTCTACAAAGTTAACAGACTCTGTTACCACGTAGCACAGGATAAAAACAGGGAATTCACCAGTCTCGGGGGGTGAGTGGGATTGTCCTGGGAAAAGGCATTACTGAATTTGTTTCTTGTTGATGGAAGTGAAAGATCATGGAAAGTAAAAAGGGGAGAATTATTGCTTGGGGGAAATTTGTCCTTGAAATAGATGTTGAAGATGTATCTCAGAAGGTGCATGTATGTATTGGGTAGTAGGCTCCTAATATGCAGAGCACTGCAAGAGACACATGGATTGTACTTCTTTCTTATAACCTTTCCCCTCAACACCTGCTCAGAGCTTAAAATAAAATAAAGCATTACTCTGCCTACTCCGCTAAACTGTTTCTCTACAGCTTCCCCTCCTCCTTGGCTGGGTGCAATAAGGGCTCCCCCTCTTGTTTCGATCTAGTTTAACCACTTACCCCTGCATATTACTCAGAGAAGCAGGAAAAACTGGAAGTAGGATGCAACTGATAAAGAATTACAGGACAGGAATATAATTAATGGTGATCAACATGCTTAAGTCTTGTCAAATAAAATTGCTTTTGTTCTTTGTTGAGATTACAAATTTGGATGATAAACATAATTGGTAGATGTAATAGACTTTTGTAAGGTGTGTGAGTTAGCATGACATGACATTCTGATTTGAAATATTGGCACTATGTGACATCAAGAGAATACATGCTAAATGGATTAAAGCCTGACTAACAGACAGATCTCAAAAAAGCTGTCACCAATGGCCCACTATCACAAGGTTCTAGTGAGGTTATCCATGGGTAATTTCTATTGAGTTTATTCATAGGTCAGGTGTAGGCCCAACATTGTTTAACACTTTCATCAAAGGTCTGAAAGTAAATGTAAAATCACTGTTGATAAAATGTGCAGATGGCACAAAGAACAATCTAGATAGCTTGCAAAGCTGAGCCCATTCAAACAAAATGTGTTTTAATACAGCCTGTCAAGGCTGTTTCCCCACTCTGATGCTTTGAGTGCAGAAGGTGGGGGCCAGCAACAGGCCTTGAAACCCACTGGCCCTAAAGCCTTGTCTTAAAACTCTCCAAGGCTACCACTTTCCTGGCCTTGGAGTGGTATTGCTGCCGCCACCCAAATGCACAAACCCCTCAAAAACTCAGGAAGGCACACTTGGGAATTCCTTCCTGTGAAGTGCTCTCAATCGCTTTTCCTTCTCCCTCAGGAGAGCAACTGAACCCCAGCTGGGATATTCACTGAAAATGGGACAGAATCACCTTTAGTAGAAGGCTGTGTAGTCTGAGAGACGTGCACACAAAGCCTCTTGTCTTTTAGGACACAGAACCAAAGCTTGCTTTAAAAGGGTAAAATCTTTAATTAAAAAGAATAGATTAGAAACACAGAGAGTTGCTTCTCTGGGAGTTAACTTAGGTAGTTACAGGGTAGTGGGAGGGGGCACGTGTGCTCAGCACAGAGGAGTCCAAATATAAAGAAATAATTTGACCACATTCAGCTAAACGCTCCCTGGTCTACTCACACATGGTCAGTTACAGACTTGAGCCTATCTTGAGCCTATCTTGGATGTTGCTGGATCCTCCAGGCCTTTCTCCCTGGCCTCCTCCTGATCCTTCCAGGAGCTCTTCTGCCACCAAACAGGAAACAGGCAGGGCTGTTGCTCCAATTCAAAAACCTGTACTCTTTCTGTTGGGTTTCCTGGGACTTGCTGACCAAGTGTTAACCCATTCCTCCCCAAGGTTAGTACACAGCCAAAGGCAAGGAATGAAATTTAGGAATAAAAAATGCAGGGCCATATCTACATGGGGCGGAGTGTGGTGGTGGTGGTGGTGGAACTGTACCCTGTAAAATGCTGACTCTGAAAAAGATTTAGGGGTCATGGTTGATAGATGAGCAACTGAATGTGAGCTTGCAGAGTGATGCTGTAGCAAAAAGGGTAATGTAGTCCTTGGGTGCATGAACAGAAAGAAACAGGGATAAGGAGGTGATATGTCATTAGTAAGTCTAATGCTGAAATACAGTGTCCAGTTCTAGTGTCCATTTTTTTTTAAATTGGAGAAGGTACAGAAAAGTGCAGCAAAAACGATCATGGGGATGGAGAAAATGCCTTATTATGAGACTCTTGAAGAGCTCTGTCTGTTTAGTTTATCAGAAAAATTGAGAAGTGACTTGATAACTCTGTACAAGTACCTCCATGGGAGAAAATCCTAGATCTAAAGGGCTCTTTAATCCAGCCAGGAGAGAAAGACAGAACAAAAACTAATGGCAGGAAGATGAAGCCAGTTAAATTCAAATTAGAAATTAGGCACAGTATTTTCACAGTTGTGGTGATGAACCATTGGAACAGGCTACAGCAACAAAGAGTGATTCTCCCTCTGCTGTTGTCTTCAAAGTAAGGTTAGATGGCTTTTTGGAAGATGCCGTATAAATTCTCCAGATAGAAGCTGTTAGACCAATACAGAGGTAACTGTGTGAAATGTAGTGCCCTGTGATATACAGGAGATGAGGCTAAGTAAGCTAATTATCTTCCAGGACTTATGCTATGAATCGATGATTGTCTAGGAACTCCCTTATTAGTAAAGAACAGGGGAGATGATTTCTTAAAGCTCCTGTGTAGGGGTACATTAATTTCCAGAGATGTGCTTCTCTTTTGTTACTTTTTTTTTGAAAACCAGCCAACATGTTCTTTTTTGATCTTTTTTTCCCTTTCCCATTCTCCTTTCTGGAACTCAGGGAGTTGGATGGTGGGATGAGAGGGATGGCATTGTGAACTGGGTGCCTGAAAGTGTTGATCTACAGAAGAAACTTTTAAATCCAGTGCAGAGATTTACTGGATGACATCTGTATATTTAAAATAATCTATAGAGTGCGTGCAGCCATGCCTCTGTGCATGATGAGAAATAATGGGCTGTATAAAACTCCCCTGGTGCACTTCCATAGGGAAAGCATTGGAGGAGTGAAGTAACTGGAACAGTCAGTGGGTTTTGCCTTTAGAATGGCTTGCTGACATTCAGCCCTGATGAAGCTGCAGGCTTTCAATGTTTGGTGTGATGACCCAGTTCTTTTTTTCTGTTTCTAATACATGTTTTCTGAGAGGTCTGAAGAAATACTTGGAAAAAATGCTTCTCAAATGTATTGCAGTTACTCATGGGGTACTTGACATTGTAACTACACACAATTGGGAGGCACCTGTTCTGGGATCACAGAGCAGAAAATGTGGTGCTTTTTGGTCTGTGCCTTATCCTCTGTCTTGACTGGAGGCTGGCTGATAGCCAAGCTTCCTGGCATATGTGCAGCATGCCTTGGGTGGCACATGACCAGGATTCATCACTGAATTTGGTCACCTGGTTGGATCTTTAGGTTCGAACCTAAACAACTGTTCTGATTTGCTGTTACTGTATGACTTGGTCCTATGTTTTACACTCCCTTGCGTTTATTTTCATTCCATTCTGTAAGTTTCCCCATCTTCAAAGTATCTGACGAAGTGGGATTTTCTGCCATGAAAGCTCATGTGAAAAATAAATCTGTTAGTCTTTAAGTGCCACACGACTCCTTGGTGGGTTTTGTTGTTTTTGTTTTTGTTTTGTTTTTTTGCTGCACTAGACTAACATGGCTGCTCCTTTGGATGTTTAGTGTCTCTGACTTGGGCTGAATTCTGATGAGTATATGGCATGAACGATGATCCTGATTCATGGGGTGTAAGCAAGGCTGATTTTTCAGATCTTGGCATAAACAATAGCAGGCTATTACAGTTTTATTCAAGTAGAACTAACCAGCTGAAGGAGAAAAGCAGTCTTCATCCCTGGCTTCCTAGGGTTTCTAAACAGTGCATAGATCCTTTATCTCTGTTAATGTTTCCTGGAGCTTCTGCTAGAACAAATCTGAGCCATATGAGGCAATGATGCTGAGGCATACTGTCTTAGACAAACAAGAGCTGAACAGTTAAAATACAAACACGCATATAGATATAGAACTTGGCAACCTAGATTTGTTTGCATACATATAACCAGCTTAATTTCAGTGCAATTATGTTGATTTTCAGTGGACCATGGGCTGTTGTTTGCCCCTTGTGGTCATATTTGTTTGCTCTAGAACAGACCGTACTCAGATGCCTAATGCAGCAGCCTCTAATGTACCTTATTTTTCACTTTTGTGACATACAGTATCAAGTAACATATCCAGCACTGCTTCAGTGAACCTGTGGTTACTCGTCTGTCATACTTGCAAACGAGCAGCAAACAGATTACAACAGGCTTTAGCTGTGTGGACAGTTAAAAACAGCAGCAGATGAGTAACAACATTCATGTAATGTACAGCACCTGCAATAAAGTCAATATTCAAAGTCAGCAATACATTGATAATATTGCATTTGGTTTGCAGACGTCCTGTTTGCACACTCAATCCTGATTTCTGTTCATCTGTAGAGTTGCAAACAAACTGAAAGAGCAGGTCTGGAGACAGCTTAGGGGTACATTGTGTTTTCTAACATTTCCCTTCTGGAGACTGCATCCACATGCTGTTTAGGTCTAGGGTAACTAGATAGCAAGTGTGAAAAATCTTGACACTTTTTTTTTGGAGGAGCGGTTTGATAATTGCATATAGAAGACAAAGCCATTAATACTGGGATGGTACTGGTAGAAAACTTCAAGTATTAATGCTAGACACTTTGTTAAAATAAAGGGGGGCCTAACCGTGGACCAGGGCCAAAATCCGAGCTTTTCAAAGCTCATTAATAGTTTTACTGACATGGCTCCCATCAATTTTGATAGGAATTTTGTGTGTAAAATCCCCCTAGTAAGCTGTCAACAATACAGCGCAAGATGATGGCTAAGTCTGGGTATGACTGCCCAGTACTGTCTTCCTTATAAAGAGGAAGTTCTGATTGCCTGGAGCTTACAATATTAATTTATTCACATCAGCTGAATCCTGCTTGTGTTGCAGCAGCAATTTTGCAAAGGGTCATTTAGCAGGGTGTGACCACATTCATGGAGTGTGTGACATGACTATCTCTGGTACTTAAGTCCACATTCAGAGCAGGGTATTTAAGGACATGGTGAAGTTATTTTATCTTTAAGAAGAGCTGTATTTTTATGAGCTCTTCATAACTTGTGTCTTGAGAGGCTCTTTGAATTCTGTTCTTTAAGGATTTCTAATTAGTCTGTTCTGTGGTTGTATGACAGTGGAGCAAATAAGTCATGCATGGAAGGAGAGGAGACATTTCAGCAGGGGCTTCTAGTCCCCTTTGCTATGTGAACCATTAGTAAGCAGTGTAGAAAATGCCCCTAACAGCATTATTGATTAATTATCAAGCCTAAATGCCCACACATGTACAAAGCTTAATAGACAAATTGCATACCATGCATTTAAGTGAGAAAAGATTTCTGTACTGCTGCACTAGCTATGGCAGCAGGTGGTTTTCTGAGTCATGCAGTCACCATTATTTGGTCCTTGCTTTTCTTACCTAGAACAATGGTCCTGTGCTACCTGTATGATCCAAACTCATCATATATAACTCTGTGTAGGTGAGAAGTAGTGAGGCCCAGTAGGGAAGACACAGGACTGGGCTTTGAGGGTTCTGGATTCTGTTCCAGCTCTGGCATTGAAAGAGCTGTATGACCTTAGGCATATCCCTTAAGCTCTCAGTAACTCTTATATTGCATCTGTAAACTTGGGATAATGATTCTTGTTCACCTTTACAAAACAGCTGAGGATACACAAATGAAAAGTACTCTTTTCATGTTAACTATTCTTATAATGCACCCCTATAGCTGGAGTGCTGAAAAACATGAGGCGTGATTGAAACATTTATGACCATTTTAGCTATTACATTAATTCCAGGGATGGTCAGAAAAACAACAATTCCATTTTGTGAAAAATGTTGCTGTTTTGAAATTTGTTCTTGTTCCCACACAGAACAAAACCGAGATATTTCAAAGAATGTCACGAAAAAACTACCTGTCATCCCAAAATTGCTTGATGATTAGAGGACTCACCAGAGGTTTGAGAGGCCCAGTCAGAGTCCACACTGCTGTATTCAAAGCAGGGATTTCACCCTATGTCTCCCATGTACCAGGAAGGTGCCCAAACTAATGAGCTATTGGCTATTTCAGGCGTCTTTCTCTTCTTCCGTTATCTGATCTGAGAAACCTTCCTTACAACATTTTTGTAAAACAGATACATTACCATAAAACATTTCAGTTTTGATAAAAGAGCATTTTCATCAGAAACTGTTTTGTTTAAAAAAAAAAAAAATCAACCAGCTCTAGTTCCTCTTGTCCTACATCTCGTAGCATGCACAGGATCCCTCACCTTTCTTTTTCATGTATTATTTGTATTAGTACCAAACCAAACACAGGATGTGATCATCTGTGCCTGGAAAAGTATAATCAACCCAGCCAGTGCTGAGCTATCCACCACAGTGGATGGAGGCAGAGATTATATTTTAGAAAAGGGAAGTAACACAACTGAAGACACGATATCTGTTACAATAATTACCTTTGTACATACATACAAGATTTTGCCTTTCCCATCTTCCTTGGGGACTGTTTGTGCCACCCTCCTTTCAGAATCTAGGATTGCACACTGGCGTTACAGAAAACTAGGACTCACAACCCCCTATATTGGATTAGACTGTTTGGGGGACACTCCTTAACCAAGTCATAATGGCCAGAGTCCAGTGGGTTTTTTGTTTTTTGTTTTTTTTTGATCTCTCAAGAACAGAACCCTTGAAGGCTCTCAGAATCACACAGCTGTCTAAGCCATAATTCTTAGTCATGTACAGGCCCTGATAAAAGGCTTTAAGTGTTGTTCTCAACGGGTTAATGGTAGAGTCACTGACCCAGCAAATCAGGATGGACTTGAGGGAAAAGACAGAAGGACATACACTGGGCAGTGACTGTCAGAGTTCAGGGTACAACTATTTCCATTATGTACAGTAGCCCTTGTTTTACTTCATACTTTTTTCTAAAATGATCTGTTAGAGTTATGTTTTCCAGGCTTAGTTTTTGCCTGAGTGTAGCTTTAACTTTGAATGTTTGAAGCAAACCTTTTCTGACATTACTGAATCATGAGTATGTTGCATGAGGGGGGATTTAAACTGTAGTTATCAGGGCTTGCTGCTCTATTTTATCACAATGATCACTGAAAAGTAGCTCAACCCTGGCATGTAAGTAGCCCTCAGTGAGGATGAAGCCCAAGATGAAGTTTTAATAAACAGTATGTGGAAAGCAAGATTACGTACTGGTCATGCACAGTAGAATCATTCCCTAAGCACGAGAGATTGTGCACCAAGAAAGATGGGCTGTACATGTATGCTGCTTTGAGGACTTTCTTAAATGGCTTAAGTGCTAACTTTAACCATCCTAAAAATTTAAAGCAGCATAACATTTTAGGCCACCTTGGGGTACTTTCCACTTGAAAAGTGGGTCTGTAAAAATGCTGCCACTGGGTTCCATGTTTGTGTCTCAAGGGCTTGCGCAGCAAGTGGGGCCTGGTGTTACAAAGGCACTCTGACACCTAAAGTGTGTACTCTCTTCTTTCTCGCCAAAGCATAATCACTAATAGTAACAATTCTCTGGGCAAAAATCTGCCTTAGTTTCCCCAACACCTCCCCCTGTCTCCAACTGGGGTGGAACACAAGAGCACAGTTTGGCTATGCAATTGGTAATTTTGTTGATGAAGTATGAGCCAGGATGGACTTTGCTTCTCAGCAATTTGCAGTTTCTGAAGGACTCTCAGGGGTCCTGACTTTAAACCCTGATTTTTGGCCCTCAGCAGAGATGATGTTGCACACAGAGAGGGTCCAGACCTGGTCATTTCTGTAAGGAGGTTCCATTTTAAATAGTCACTATTTGAGCCTAGGACCTGCAGTAAGAAATTAACGTGAGTTCAATTTGTATGTGACTGCAAGGATTAGAAGGCTCCTACTCACATTAGAATAAGAACCAGATCGTGGCTTTGGACTGGGCTCAGGGGCAAGGAGGGACTAAACTGCAGCTGGAGCCCCTGGAAAGCAGGAGTTCACACTGAAGTAGCAGCCTTCCAAAGCTTGCAGCCTGCTGTTGTCTCCAGCCAAGTTCTCTCTGCTGGACAGGCTGAAGGTGTGCGCAGGGAGGGCAGCATGGTTCTGTCCTCATCCTGCTCTTAGTGGGGTCACTGGTGCCATTTGTGAACAGTGCTTGTGCTCAGAGTGTAAAGACTTTGACTGTGGCTTGACCAATGTCCCCCCTCTCTCGAGCACCCACACAGAGCCAGACACAACGTGGCACTGAATATGTGGATTTCAGCTCTCTGAGTGTCCACTCAGGCATCCACTAGTTGAGTGAAATGCTTCTCTTAGGGGTAACTGGTTGTGACAATGCCTTTCATGCTCTATTCCAGCTCATCAGTGATGGCAGTGTGGTATATGCAGAGGCCCTCTGGGATCACGTCACAATGGATGACCAAGAGCTGGGATTCAAGGCCGGTGATGTCATTGAAGTAATGGATGCTACCAACAAAGAGTGGTGGTGGGGAAGGATCCTTGACAGTGAAGGCTGGTTTCCAGCCAGCTTTGTACGGGTAAGCACCTAAACATTATTTTTGATTCCAGTCCATTAACACCAGGTTCTGTTTTCAAGTCTTCTGATAGGAGTGACCCAAAAGCTTCCATGACGGGAGGTGAATATGCAGGTTGTCAGAGCCATGCACATTGTTGCATCAATTTAGTAAAGTTGTGTTGAGCTGAAGCATCAGTGGGTTCTCCATTTGTCATGATCTGGTATGGGCCAGATCCTGAGTGGGAATAAATCATCAGAGCTCAGTTGAAGTCAGTGGAGCCGTGTGAAACCTACACCAGCTGGGGATATGGCCCTACAAGTCCTGTGTATTGGATGTGACAGGCTTAGTGGACAAAATGTGAGTTCCGGAAGTGCAGTCAGTAGTTTGGATTGTGCAGGAGTGGGACTCATTCCTTATTGCTGGGTTGCCAGGACATCAGAGTTCTTCTTCGTATGGCGAGAGAACAAGAGGCAGATTCAGTGTGTGAGCCACTCATTTTCCTTCTTTTTCCAACTCAGAGAAAATTTTCATTCCTTGTTGGGCCTGCAGTCCTCAGTGTAGAATACTAGCACTGCATACACTGCTCACAGGCATCTCTTCTGCACCAGTACAGTTATCAAAAAGTGATATGGGGAAAGTCAGATCAGTCAGGACACTGGGACTCTTGGCCTTTTGTCCTCACGGGTCACCTGAGGTCATGAATTACCTGGTAAAAGTTACAGTTGCCTATTGCAAATATTCTGGTCAGAGTCCAACTGACTGTGACATGAAAGTTTTAAAATCTTTCGCTACGGCTGTGCATGAGGCAAAGAAGAGGCTCTTTGTCTCTTCCTTAGCATCCTCACAGTCCCAAGCAGAAAACCTGTTCCAGATGATAAACATCCAGTAGTTTGTAAATGAGGTCACTTAGATATGGACCCAGCTCTGAGCTTCTGTGGGGATAAAACTGTTTCTGGAGGGTCTTTTCTACTTGAGTTCCACATTGTGGCTGTGTTGGATGAACTTCAGGCTGTTGCCTAAGTTGTACCCATGTCTCTTCTGGATAGTAAAAACTTAATGGTGAGACAGCATATGTGTTGATAGTCAGTGCTGGCTCTTAAAAGGGCAGGATGCCAGCTTTTCCTAGCTGCAGGGTAATCAATGGGCCTTTGCTCAAGCAACTCAGGCATTGCGAAGTATTACTCGACCTCTGATCTGTTTCAAGGAGGAACTATAGGGAAGCAATTCTAGCTAATCTGGAGTTCTCAGACTTCCTAGTTTCTGTGCAGCCCAGTTTTAGTTGTGGGTATAATATAGAGATTGCACTGATTTTGCTGGTCCATACTCTCCTGCTAGTCACAAAGGAATGCTGGGTCCCATATCTTTGATCCATCAGTTATTGTTAATAATGTTGACCCAAATGACTTAATTTAGCGATAACTCAGTAAACAGAGTTCTGTAAGTTGTTGGAGTGTGAAATAAGTGTGTGTGGATATAATAATCATATCTTAACGAATTTTAACTACATAGAAATCTCAACAACCTCTTGCTTAAGTGTTGCACTAAAATGGCTGAAGTGGAGCGCACATTTGGAAAAAAAATTGCATGTTCCTTACTTGAATTTTCTTTATTATCTTCCAAGTATTTTGTCTGATACTTTTCTAGATGTTATTAGAGACTCGCATTGGATAACCTGAGACCATTAAATATTTGCTATGGCAATACTGTATAAAAGAACTGCATTGAAAATTGTCTGGAATTAATAACAAATGGTTTTAGTGTAGCCAATAAAGTACATACTTATCCTCTATGAAAATGTCCGATATTTTTACCTATTTTCATTCTGTGCTGCCATCTACTGGTTATTCTGAAAAAAGCATGACTCCTAGATGCCCTGGGCCCAAAGGGGCAGCCGTGTTAGTCTAGTTCAGTGAAACAAACAAGAGTCCTGTGGCACTTAAAGACTAACAGATTTATTTATTGCTTGAGCTTTGAGCTTGTCCACTGACATCTATATTCAGTTTACGTAAAGAAATGTTTTATTGTTATTATTTTTACCTTATAAGTAATGAGTGTCCTTTAATTTACACCTTAATAAAGATTATCAAAACAGAATTTATATAGGACGATCACTAGAATACTCCTCTTCCCCCCTCCCAACCAGTTTGTGGGCCCATGCTGTAGTCTGGGAGACACTTGCTAACCAATATATGGGCTCGAGGAAAGTAACAAGGAGAAAGCACTTATCATGGCAGCCTTGAGGTCCCCCAACATGCCCTTTTCAATGGTAGAAGGATCTGAATTAGTGACACAGACAAGATGATGGAGTAGAAACAGGGAACTGAGGGGCTGTAGCCCAGTAGAAATCTCTGTGTGTTTGACATAGCTCCGAGTGAACCAAGATGAACCCATGGAAGACTATCCCATGAAGGTAGAAGACGGCAAAGAGGAGGATGCCAGCACTGCCGCACGGCGTTATGGGGTGGGGCAGACAAGCAAGGACCAAATGAGGACTAACGTTATCAATGAGATCATAAGCACAGAGAGAGACTACATCAAACACCTGAAGGACATCTGTGAGGTAACTGGCTGTGAGAAGGAGAGAATGTGTAACCCAAATGTATGAACTGAACCCAGTTCTGAAAGGACTTAGAGACCCCTACTCCCCAGCCTGCTGAGCTATTCTCTGCTCTTTCTCTCTCTAGCTGCAAATTACTCTTCTTCCCTTAAGGAAAGAACTGTTGGTTAGCAGAGTTGTCTGTCCATCATATACCTATCTGGTGTGCAATTGACTAGTCCACCAGGCTCTCTTCTTCCTACCCCGTGTTTAATTACCATGCATGTTCAGAAGATAGAGAATACTGATGCATTCTGAGACTATCCCAAATGCCCCTTTATTTTTAGCACACAGAAGAATCCTGATTAAATGTAATTTAGTGAATTTCCTAACCTGTGATGATTATAATTCTAGCACCAATATGTGCTCTACTGATAAATGGTGCAAAGTGGAATTATCAGAAATGTGAAACTTCTTGCAAACCATATACTCCTAGATCAAAATCCTTGGGAACATTTGGCCTATTAGTGCATTCCCTTCTGAACATGCTCACTGTTCTGACATCTGCTTTCACAGGAGACACATCGCATATGCACTAAACAAATGATAATTGGGGATAATAGTTTTGCAAGGAGAGAGCACTTTTTATCCACAAACATTTTGCAAAATACACACCTAAAACCCCACTGAACTGCAGCCTCCTCCAGGATGGAGAGAGGAAGCCCACAGGAGCACAACATAGAACCCAACAGGGGAAACAGACATTTTTATCAAAGGATATGGGGGCAGACTCTTGCTCTTGCACAGAGCATCCCAGTTTCCTCCTGGCTGTTTGTGTGTTTACACTCTTGTTTCTTCCTTGTCTGGTTCAGACATTTCCCAATCTCAGCATTCAAACCCAGATTCTCAGCTGATGTAAAAGAGCATGACTCCATCAAAGTGAGGCCCTTGTACTGGTACACAATGCCTCTTTAAAATATGATTTCTACCCAGGGCTACATTAAACAGTGCCGCAAGAGGGCCGACATGTTTACAGAAGACCAGTTGAAGACAATCTTTGGGAACATCGAAGACATTTACAAATGCCAGAAAAAATTTGTAAAAGCACTGGAGAAGAAATTCAACAAAGACCATCCACATTTAAGTGAGATCGGCTCCTGCTTCTTGGAATATGTGAGTTGATTTGCATTGTCTATGTAGAAGTTCTAGAGGGGTAGCTGTGTAGCTGGGAGTATGTTAGTGGGGGAAAGCCAGAAGTCTGATATTTCTCTGATGGAATTGGAAGTTCTTGATTCTTTAGAATTAAATTTGTAGGTCTTCTGTTTGCCAAACAGTCTTCCCAATGTGACTTAGTAAAAAGCTTCCTTACCGAGTGTACTACCTCTCCACTGCATGCAAACTCCATAATCTGATGATGGCATTTGCTGGCTGGTATTTTAAGAGTTTCACTGCTGATCATTTCATCAGAAGCATTCAGTGGGGTGGCTGGGAAGTGGACAGAGTGGACCATGGTTTACATGGGATATAGGAAGCATCCTAGCCGATCAGATAAGTAGCATTTATCATCATTTTTAATTAGCCTCTGCCAGGCAAACATACAGGCCATTTGTCAGATGGTTCTTTTCTCCCTCTAACAGGAGACTTCAGGTTGGCATACTGGGAGTGTGGCAGGGAAGGATGCATGTAGACCCATCATTGAGAGTATAAGGCCCTGAGGTAGCAGTATATCAGCACACCTGGTGGTACCTACTACCAAAGGGCACCACAGCTAAGGCCAGGGTTCCAGCATGGTGAGGTGTGGAAGATACTGGTGTTTCCCTAGAACAGGGGTAGGCAACCCCTGGCATGTGTGCCACCAGTGGCACACGAGCCCATTCAGAGCTGCACAGGGCACCCTGTGCAATGCCACAGAAATTGTCACTCCTGCCACTGAGAGCCACTCTGGACAGCTTCTTTTGGGGGTGGCTAGGGTGCAGAGGTTCCCTGCCATGCCCGTGCTTCAGGCATGCTGCAGAAAGAAGTTGCCTGGAGCATGTTCTCTCCATGGTGTGCTGCCACAAAAAAGAGACACACTGGGTGGCTTCTTTCTTCTGTATGCCTAGAGGAGCCCCCAAGAGGAGCTGCTCAAGGCAGCTTCATTCCATAGCATCCCTGAGGACTCCTGTCCCCAGGCACACCACCAATAGGACACACTCTAGGCAGCTTCTTTCCATGAGGGGCTCCTTTCAGCAGCATCCCTGGGAAGCAACTCCCAAGCTCCAGTCATGGCTGCTACTAAATTTTTAGGTGGCTGTTGTTTTTCTTTGATGGAGGGAGCCACAGGCACTGGCTGATGGCCAGAGAGGAGGGGCTGACCCCTGGCCTAGAAGGATACGTGTGTGGAGTCTCTGTTCAGGAGCAATGTAGGTACTGCAGGCGTGTTGGGAAGAAGGGCCTGCAGTGGGTACAGGATAGCTGAGAGCTGCATTGTGCAGCATTTTCAGAGCCTAATCTGAGTGAAGTTACCATGAAGGGTTGCCTTTTCATTCCTGTTTTAGCAAACAGAGTTCCAGATCTACTCCGAGTACTGTAACAACCACCCCAATGCCTGTGTGGAACTGTCCCGGCTCACCAAAGTCAACAAGTATGTCTACTTCTTTGAAGCATGCCGCCTGCTTCAGAAGATGATTGACATTTCTTTAGACGGGTTTCTGCTGACCCCAGTGCAGAAAATCTGCAAGTATCCTCTGCAGCTGGCTGAATTGCTGAAATATACCAACCCCCAACACAGGTAGGTGCAGACACCCATGGGAATGGGCAATTTGAGAATAATTGTTGTGGAGGTACCAGAAAAGGATGCTTATGGTGAGCTGCATGTTATAGTCAGCATTGTTTAGTGTGCCCTCTTAGAAGCTTGACATGAAAAATACCTTCCCCACTGTGTAATGAGTGTGAAATCACCAGGCTGTAGGCTGTTTGATATGTGGTCACTTCTCCACAGATGATATTAGCAGAGCAGATAGACTTCAAAAGTTAATTTGTGCTTCTTTTGCTGGTCGTGCAGGGGCACAGCACAAAATGTTGTAGGTCCTGCAAAAACAGACCTTAGACTTGAGACCTTTCCCTAATGTACATAAAACTTCTAAGGCACAGCAAGCTTTAGGCCTGTATATTTAAACAGAATCTCTTTACAGTTTTGAGAGAGTCTGTTCTAAAACTCAGTGCACAACCATTGATCAGCTGCTTTTTTGAGGAATCACAGTGAGAGGAACATCTTTGTTTCTACTAAAATGTGTGCCTTAATAATGCATCTGATACAACAAAGAAACCTGAAGATCTGTGCTGGAGGGAAACAAGCATACTGACACCCTGAGAAGTGAGCTGAACTTTATGGATCCTAATGACCACACTGATGTTTCTCAGAACTACTTTATGTGTCTAATTAAATTTGTAAACGCTGCATTGTGAAACGAGTTATTTTGGAAGCAGTCACAGAGGATGCTGTGCAGTGGATGCTGTGAGATCTTGGAACTGGTGTTTGAGGCAAGACAGTCCAGCATTCTTCTTCCAGGGCTAGTTTGAGCATTAAGTCCCAGAGGAATTGAGGGAGTTGGTAGTAGCAGATGTTGTGCGGGTTGGGTGGAGGAAAATTCTGTCCTACCACAAATAGATAATGCCTCCTGCTTGAAAGGAACCCTTGCATTTCTGAACTGTTTTGGCCCTTGCCTGGCATTAATTAAATCTTTCAAATCGAATAGCATGAAGAAGTTGTCACTTCAGTTTCACTTAAAGAATAGTTCCTGTGTGAGGCAAAATGATGGTCTCCAGAGAAAACAGACTCTTAAAGTAACAAGTAGTTTGCACCTTCTGAGTCAGTTTTTCAAATGCTCAGCACTCATCTTACTGGCCAGACTTTCCAAAGAATTCAATCTTTTCAAAAGATGACAACTTATTCTGGTATCTAAATGGGAGATGAGTTGTTCTGAAAATGTGGCCAACAGGGCTCTTCATGTGATATTCTCAGTGTGCTTTAGAAATACGACACAAGTGAGCAGTAGAACCAGAAATGAAACCAGATAACTTACATCTCTATGCTCTACTCACTGGACTCCAGAGCTGCAGCACATTTGGATTCCAGTCTGCTCATTTAGATGTGCTGTGCCTAATGAAATCTGTTTCACCCTAGGGATTTTAAAGATGTTGAAGCTGCCTTAAATGCCATGAAGAATGTTGCTCGACTGATCAATGAGAGAAAAAGGAGGCTGGAGAACATAGACAAAATTGCCCAGTGGCAGAGTTCAATAGAGGATTGGGAGGTGAGGGGAGCCCAGTGCTCCAAAGAGTGAATGGTGTCATAAAGAAGGGACCATAGCCGCAGTGATTATTTTATATGGCTCATTAATCCTATCACATTCTGTCACATCCATGCATGTTGGTTTTTTTGTTTTTTGTTTTGTTTTTTTAAACCTTTGGTCACCTTCTCCTGATATGGTCGGAGGGACTCTGAAAGACCCAAACTCCCAGATATGCTTCTACAGCTTTATATAGCTCTCCAGATTCTCTTTACTGTACATCCTTGCTGTTTGCAGAAAAAAAATTGCACTTTTTGATAATTGAAATGCCAATAAATCATTGATTATTTGAACAATTTTCAAATATTCTTTGACACAGGCAGAGTTGGCATCTAGTAATGTAAGCTTTGAGAGGATTACTGATCCTGACAGATAAAATGACTTCTGAGTTTTCCTATGGTATTTGGTCATGCTCAGAAAAACTCTGTTTACATCCAGTTTTACTTTTTTTAGAGAAACAAAACTGCCTGTTTTCTAGAGCTGGTGTAGACTGATGTGACTCCTCTGAGGTCGGAGGATTTGGCTCAGAATATCTGCTCTGAGCATCTGATCTTGATCTGCCAAATGGTGAACAAAAGAACAAATTTTCTTTTTTTACATATTGACACTCATTGGTTGAGGGAGAGGCAGCATCCCTCACCTTCTTGGGAGGCAGTGATTGTCCTTGAATGTTGTGATGTAGTAAGATCATATTGTTGTAACTGGGCCTTTAAATTTAGACCAAATAAAAAGGCCTCCTGGTGTAACTCAAGGACTGTGCTTCAATGACATTGGTAAACAAGAGAAAGGTGGAACCAGAAATCAATGAACCAAAACTGGTGTGCCAGAAAACCAGCCTAACTTGTGGACAAGATAATAAGAGGATGGTCTCTTCAGTCCACCACTCCCTTTTGGGTTTCCAAAAGAAAGAGGCTTTGGGGATTAAAATTGGCTGCTGGAGTGAGCTTCCCTCCATGGCTGCTACTCCCCACCATTTCGTGGGACCTTGAGCCTTCATCTTTCTGATTTTGAGGGGTGTCCTGACCACACCAGGCTAAACAGAGTTATCGAGATGAGAACACCACCCCAGCAGCTCCAGCTGAATATCAGCCACTAAATGAGGTGAAATGGTATTGGACTTTAACAGGAGCTCCAGCTCATCTCAACTAACTTATTCTGTTTCCCCAAAGGGATGACAGCTATTACCTGCTTTGATACCATCCAAGATCCTGTCAGACAAGGAGGTTTTTCTTTCTAAAAGCTCTCGCCACCTAAAAGACAAGGGAACAAGAAATCTTACTAATATGACAGCCTTACTTAGTGCTTTATATTTTTAATGCTGTAACTCTTTTTCTTCTTCTCTGTATCTTTACTAAAGGATTAGGAATTTTTAATAGTGTACTTGCTATAGTACTATGCAGGCTGAAGTCTCTGTATACAAACCCTCATCTTTGTTTAACACTGTTTAATGTTGGACAGTGACTGGATTATATCACATTTGTTCCATCTGAATTCATTCTAGCTTCCTCTTCTTTTTCATTCCATCCTCATTTACAGAGGACTGCAGCTAGAATACACTAATTTTGATTCCTGATTTTTGGTTCCACATTCATCTTGTTTTTCAAGCATGATCTTAACACGCTCCTTGAGTTATATCAGGAGGCCTTTTTATTTGCACTAATTCGGGCTGTATTATGTTTGCACCCTTTTGAGCAACATGTTATAGGTTATCGTGACATCTTATGAACTTTCACAGAGGATCCAGAATGATAGGTCAGAACCAGACCATTTAACCAATCAATCCTAGGCCCTCAAATCAAGTTGGATTCTTGTTTCTTGGACCTAACTGACATGTTCTTTGTGCTGCTGCTGCCTCAAGGGTGAAGACGTCCTAGTCAGAAGCTCAGAACTCATCTACTCTGGGGAGTTAACCAAAATCTCCCTGCCTCAAGTGAAGGGTCAACAGAGAATGTTTTTCCTCTTCGATCACCAGCTGGTCTGCTGTAAGAAGGTAAAAACCTAAAGAGCCAGCCTCTACCTCTATTGGTTACTATGCCCACTGAGAAGAAATCATGTCTCAATTCAGTCTCACAGAGCAGAATATCTTTAAAGAGAGTCAGAATGCGGGTTGGTAAGATAAAGCTAGACATCTGTCTGTCTGTTGGGAGCTCATTTAGTTTTGTGCATACACAGCATTTTTTTTCCTGCCCTGGTGGTCTCCTGTGCACTTGATTTTCAGATGATCAATGGAAGCACCCGGCTGCTTGCAAGCAGATCTCCTGCAGTGAGTGAGGACAGCTGTGAACTGTTTTTTGTAGGACCAGTGTGGGACTTAAATTTAAAAAGTCAACTGTGTCAACATGGCTGCCCACCCCCTGCCCATCAGCAGGGTTTTATGACCAGATTAGTGGACAAGTATTCAAAAGACAAATATGGCTTTTGGTTGGGCACTTAACTTTCAGATCAATCAGTGGGAGTGTTACAGCTTCTATGTGAAATGATGATAACCCTAGGAGGTAGCCTATTCAAATATGGGCAGGGTTACAACCTTAAAGCTATCTGTCTTCTCTTTAGGGGCTAGGTCCAAAGCCCACAGACATCAGTGAGAGTCTTGCACTGACTTTGGATCAGGGTCTAAGTGAGGATGGACCAACACACAGCACTTTGTGTCCTGCCTTTTGGCACTTTCCCATGTACGGGTGGCTTTTAAAGATCAGATTTGCATTCTGTTGACATGTTCAGGGGAAGGACAGTATGACCCAGAGACCCTTTCCTCCCCATACAGCACTCTTTATTTAAAGCTCATGTAATTCTAGATCATTCATAGGCCTGGTTTTCAGGGTTGCTGATCACTTCCAACTCCAAGAGCTCAGTGCTATTGAAAAATCAGATCCCCAGCCCCCACCCCTGTCACTAGCAAAGCTTGACATGGTTTGTTTTAATTGGGAATGCTGACTGCGTGCAGTAACACATGTCAGTGCAAAGACTCAGATGTGGTTATGGTTTAGCATGGAGAAACACAGGGCCCTTTCTACAAAACTTCAGAAGTAACCACTCCAAGGTGAGCACATGACCCACTTCCAGTTACCTAAGTTTCTTTCCTCCAAGTAAGAAACTAATGAGAGTCTGGCCTCAAACACAAGTATTGACTGTATTTTTCACTAGTGATATTAGCAGAGAAATCCAGTCCTGCATTTTGTGGCTTCTTGAGATAGACAGTAGGGGCCAAATCCTGCTCTGTTATTCTGTTTTCAGTCTGGAATAATAAGGTTGACTGTTTGTCTGGTTTAGTAAGTATCCAGTGCCACCATGTCAGAGCAATGACAGGAACTTGCACTCACCTTTTATACATCAGAAAGGGGCTTCAGAAGAACCACAGGCAGGGCAAAGAAGCCAAGTTCCAGGTGTCATTGCTTTTACTCCTAAGGCAGCAATAATCCTCAGCAAGGGAATAGGTATGCTAGTATGCCTAGGAAGAGAAAGAACATGTGTGTGCCGAAATTGGATATAATTACAATGAAAATAACAATGTGCTTTCATGGGGTCTCCTCCAGGATCTCCTGCGCCGGGACATTCTCTATTATAAGAGTCGGATCAACATGGATGACATGGAAGTTGTGGATGTGGAGGATGGGAAGGATAAGGACTTCAATACCAGTGTTAAAAATGCATTCAAGCTGCACTGCAGGGACCATGAGGAAATCCACTTATTCTGTGCAAAAAAGCCAGAACAGAAACAGCGCTGGCTCAAGGCATTTGAGAATGAAAGAAAACAGGTTCAGCTTGACCAGGAAACTGGTATGGAAGGGCTGTCTGTCTTGGGGGGAGCTCCATCAGATGGAACACAAATGTATGCAAATACAGTACATGCATCTCTGGCTCATTTCATATTTTGCATGATGTTTCTTTTCCCTTCTGCTTGCTGTGCAAAGAACATATCAGGGAGCAAACATTGAAATGACATGTCAGGGAGCTCTTAAAATCTTTTGCTTAGCCTGTTTGAACCATTAAATAGTGACGTCTGTTAGTTTTGAGTTGTTCTTACTATTCATGGGTTACAGGCAGACCTGTCAATAGTCCAGGACAAGACCAATCCAGGATTCTATACGTAACTTCATGTTTTCTAGGGACCAAATCTGTTCTCATACTTGGTCTCATGTAACCAGGGCTAGGTTGTGTCACTGGTCACCCAAGTAGGGCCAGCCTGGTGTGTTAAGAGTGCTCGGAGTATGGTAGAATGCTACTGACCATTACTAACCAAAGAGGCAGTGAGAACAAAGTGAGACACATGCTGCGTCTTGCAAAAAACTGGCCTAGTGCCCCAGGCAGTGTATGCTGTCCCTCAGCACCAGGGACAGTTCAGGCTAAATTCTACCCAGATTGTGTCCTGGGACTCCTGTTGCAGCATAGACCCCAATATGGAGCTGTGCCTCAAGAGGAAAATCGAATCCATCCCCACATTTCACTCCTCTGCTTTGTGCTGTGAGCCATGCTGTTTATATGAGAAACTAGCTAGAGATTTGAGTGGTGCTGCTGCTAACAGGTTTGGTTTTATCTTTAAGGGTTCTCAATCACTGAGATGCAGAAGAAGCAAGCAATGATGAATGCCAGCAAACAGCACCACACTGGAAAGCCGAAGGGTGAGTGTGGCCCTTTATTTCTCCCCTAAATCCATCAGCACTTCTAAAAACAAATAAGATTGGGCTGATCAATGCTTCAGTTGTCCCCTTCCCCAGCTTGTTCATCTTTGGACCTTGGTAAGTGTTACTCTTTTCGTGCCACTGGGGTAGGTTTTAAGATTTTTTTTTCCAGTGCCACAGGGATCAGGTGGGAGGGTGCAAAAAAAAGGGAGTAGAGATTATTGAGGAATGATTGCCCCTCTTTTAGAAATAGCAGTTCTAATTTTCTTTCAGTCTGAGTTTATGGAAATTAGAAATAAACCTGTTCAAAATGAAGAGCAAAAAATACAAGCTGTAAATGTTATCAGCCAGTATAGCTCAGAAAACAAATGTTATGGGAATTGCATTTAGATGAAAATACAGATTCACTGACAGTGATAAATGTGGACAATAGCCCCCATGAAGCTATCTGAACTTGAAGCTAAGCAGGTGAGCTGAGTTTCAGCTTTAGCTCCCAGGGATGGTATTTTTCTTTATGAAAATACTGTTAGTTACTCTGATGGTTGGTTGTGAAGATAATATTTCATTCCTAAATAAATAACACAGTGTTAAGATTTAGCCTTGTAGTACGATCCCAGTAAGAGTCCATAGTTGAACACAAAGTTAAGGAATCTCATGGTGAGCGTAAACCTTAAAAATAAACCAGACTCCATGTCATCCATTCAGCAGCCCCATCTTGGCTGTGTGGGAGAAGACTCATCCCAGACTTTGATCCATGTCCCTGCTCTTCCTGTTTAAGAGGGAAAGGCATAAGGATTTCCACTGGTGGGTCTTGTCCCAACGGGGTCACCCAGGAATGCAAAAGATGGAGGTGACTAACACCTCACTAACTGCCTAGTACCATATGCAGAGGTATTGTCTCCAGTGTGAACTAGGACCTGCAATTTTATGAATACATAATATTTTTCTGGATCAGGCCCTCCATCACTGACTGACAAGATAAAAGAAAAAAAAAAACGCCAGAGAAAGAGTCATGATAAGGAAACAGGATCCTGGTGAAATTAATGTCTCACAGCTGTGGAAATTACTCAACACTGTATTTTTCTATTGCCTTCCATTATATGTAAATTTTCCCTGCCTGAACAAGCTAATTTTAGTGCATGTGATTGCTGTGGATCAAGTGAATAACAAAATCTCTGGAGCATGCCAGAAGGTAGGTGGGAAGTTGCAGTACATTACAATTTCCTGGAGTTTTCACCAAGTTGAAGACTTACAGACTCATAGACTCTAAGGTCAGAATGGACCAATATGATCAGCTACCCTGACTTCCTGCACAACACAGGCCACAGAATCTGATCTACCAACTCCTGCAATAAACCTTTAACAGATGGCTAAGTTATTAAAATTCTTAAATCATGATTAAAGTCTTTAAGATAAAGAGAATCCACTAGAAATTGAGTCATTCCCCATGCTACAGAAGAAGGCAAAAAGCCCCTGGAGTCTTTGCCAATCTGCCCTGGGAGAAAATTCTTTCCTAACCCCAAAAAAGGGGATCAGTTGAACCCCAAGCATGTGGGCAAGACTCACCAGCCAGACACCCAAGAAAGAATTCTTTGTACTGACTCAGAACCCACCTCATCAGTCATTGCATTGTTGTATCTGCCACCAGGAGCCAAAGATCAGACCATTGCCAAACTAGGCTGTCCCATTATACCATCCCATACATACATTTATCAAATTGTTTTGAAACCAGCTTGTTTTTTTGCCCCAACTGCTCCTTTTGGAAGGCCATTTTAGAACTTCACTCCTCTGATGGATAGAAATCTGCATCTAATTTCAAGTCTCAACTTCCTGACGGCTAGTTTATATCCACTAGTTCTTGTGTGCACACTGATGCTGAACTTGACAGTCTCAGCTAAGCCAGTGAGATTCAGCAAACCAGTATTTCTTGACAATAGAGCTGTGCTGTTTGTCTAACTGTTGCTTCATATTCCAAACCCCCTTGTACAATTCAAGGTAGCTAAATGCTAATTAGTGGGTCCTGCTTTGGAGATTGTTGGATGGCATCTGACTGGAGACTAGGATCCCTCTCTCGACCCTAGAAGCTAGGTCCTCCAAGCAATGTGAATGGGCAGACTGCAGGACGAATGATAGGAGGAGTTTTAAGGGAACTCCTGGGGAAGTGGAAAGGGGCATTTAGCTTCAGGCCTTTGTGGCGAAACGATGTTCTTGTTCTGTATGTTTGTGTGGTATTTGACATAGCATTAAAAACTTGCCTGTTGCTGTAAGTGGAGATATCTGGATGCAGACAATGTAGTCTTCACCAGTTTCCGTAGGAGCCAAAGACAGAAATCAGACTGCCAAGGAAGGTTTAACAGTAGCTGAGGAGAGAGTGAGTTCCATCAGTTGCAGGGAAATTTTCCCTCCTTTCCTGCCTGTCATCATTGACACTGCCTCCAAGTGAAGAGCCACATAATCACTGTGGAAAGCCTGACTTTGGTGCTGCACAGCTACACTGTAGTTTGCTAAGGAATTCAGTCTCATCTTTCTATGGCTCCAGTGGTGACCATTTAATGTTAGGTGCAGTGCTGGAAATCAAACCCAGGCTGACAGTTTTTTGCACAGCACTGCAGAAGTCAAAGAAAGGCAATTAGGCTGTAACCCAGATGCTGCCAGACATCACAGGAGTTTCGAAACAGAAGCCAGATCCAGTTGGCAGAGGATCCCAACTCTCTCTAGTACAGCAAACCAAGGCCTGGACTGTGCCTAAAAATTCAACCTGGTTATGTCACTCAAGGGTGTTAAAAATTCACCCATGAAATGTCATTAAGTCAACTTACGGCTCAGTATTGACAGTGCTAGGTTGATAGAAGAATTCTTTGCTTGACCTAGCTGCCCTCTCTTGGACTAACTCCTTTGATCAGGAAAAACCCTTCTGTTGTTATAGCAAATGCTTACTTTATGGCTGTTGTGCCATACTAGTGTCTGTAGTCTAGACCAAACTTTACTGAGCCCTGTGGGCTCCAAAATCCAGCTCTGTGTCTAAACACCGTGGACTGGGCCCACTGTTCACTAAGACTTTGAAACATTAAAACATTGACAAATATTTGCATGTTCATGGCTTACAACACAGCACAGGCTAATGTGTGCAGGTACAGGCCAGCTAACCAGTTTCCCAAGCCATCAAATTTGGTGCTGTTTTAAGTTTGTTGGCAGTAGAGTGCTGTAAGGGAGTGTCTACACTGCAAAAGAAACACAAGGCTGGCCTTAATGGTCCACTCCCACTCTCAGGGCTTGGACCTGAGCTGGCTCATTGCTGTGTAGATGTCAGGACTGAGGCTGGAGCCTGCAAGGTGGTGGTGGGGTCCCAGGACTCAGGCTGCAGCCAGAGTCAACTGGCACTGGTTCTTCTTTGCAACTTAGATGTGTCCTAAGTGTCCAGCTTTGTCCTGGTACTGCTGAGCATCTCCACAAGCTGTATTTTGAGAGCATGTGAAGTACCTCTGATTGATACTTTGGGCAGTCCCAGGCCATCGGCTTAATCCTTAATTCTACCTAGAGTAGTCTGGAACTGACCATTACTTACTATGGTGAACGCTACCCCAGCTTTAAGGAAGACTGTGCGGGAGTTGGCAATTGGATTGTACCAGTCTAATGTTGGGTCTTCCCTCTCTCATTGCCTTAACAGCTGTCACAAGACCATATTATGACTTTCTGATGCGCCAGAAGCACCCTACCCTGCCGACCAACCTCCCCCAGCAGCAAGTCTTCATGCTGGCAGAGCCCAAGCGCAAGCCCTCGAACTTCTGGCAGAATATCAGCAGGCTGACGCCTTTTCGGAAATGAGGGGCAGCCCGATGTTAGTGCCTGAATCCCTTATGAGAAAGCACTTTAGCCGTCGGGTCCAGCTTACAGAGCCCTGGCTCCCACAACCCTTTGTTTGCAAAGGATGGCGCACGCTCCTTCCTTCCCTATTTATTTTGCATACTGACTGTACTTGAAGGGGTCTGAAGTGGAACACTGTGTTGTGTGTTTTTGTACTAGTCTAAGTGAGTCAGCCCTGTGCAACATTTAGGAGCCATACAAACACCCAGGAAGAGATCAGCACAGGATGGAGCCTGAACTGTTTTTCATCTTAAGATTTCCCATATTGTCAGTTGCATCTTGAACCATTCGTCCAGCTACGAACATTATTGTTACTTGACAACTGCCAGAGAGACTCTAGCCTTCAGGCGACATGGCTGACCACACAGAGATGGCAGTTTGCCCACACACACCTGCCTGTTTGGTATCTACTGAGCATGCGCAAAACCATGGCTCATAGTTGTTGATGTTATGCACTTTTGGGGGGGTCAAGACCCTTACATTCACTGCCCTACTCCCCATGTTCCTCTTCAAGGAAATGATCCTGCTACATGTCTAACAAACTGATTAGCCTTTATTGGCACACTGAGAAGGCAACAACATTATTGCTCTTCTTGTTTTCTTTTCCTTAGTTCAACACACCAATAAACATACGTTAAATGGTGCCAATCAAACCCACAGCATGAGTGAAGTACAAGAATCTTGCAACCTAGTTGATTTTCTTTGAGTTATGTTAAAAAAAAAAAAAAAAAAGTTAGGAAAAAATGTGCCTAAAATAAATACTGTCTCCTGTTCAGTTCCTTAGACTTTTTCCACCGCCACTCTGCCATATTTCTTGGCCAATGAAAATATTAATCGTTTGTAATGTGTTTATTTATGGTAAATACAGAACTGTGTATTTTGTAATCAGTCTGTCAGATGTTGTTAACTTGATGACTGTTTTGTCTGTTCTTTGGGTTTTTTTTAACAAAACACGAAGGCCAACATTTGCAAACTTAATTCCCTCATGTTAGGATCCTAGCTCCACAGTTGGGCACCTTAATAAAAAATGGAGGGATTTTTCAGAATGATGCAACAACACATACAAACCCCCAAATCCAGGGGTGCTTCAGCCCAACTGTACCTTTGAAGAAAGGATTTAAATCCCCAGTGATGTGCCTAAATGTGGAATTAAGAGCTTAGCGGTAGGTACTCAGGTTTGAAAAATGTGGCCCAAAAGAATTCATTTAATCCTTGGTTCATAAAAGAAAAGATTTGCCTTATGATAGTGAAAGCATTAGAAGCCATAATGACTGAATTCCATAGATTAGGAGAAGTTGTGGGTGCTTGAAAGAAAACACCAATTCGTTCCAGTGTGATGCTATTGTGAGTAAGCACTAACTGTCTGCTAAACTCAAAAGAGTTCCAGTGTTTGCTGATATTGTAGCTGACTGAAGTCTGGTCATCCAGGGATATCTGAATTCAGTAGCATGTACAAAGTCATTCTTGCACTATATCTTTCCCCTCACTAGAGGGGTGGTTACATTTAATTTCATAAAGAAACTTGTAAAAGTGACTTACAGCTAGTGTTTGTGTCTTATGCATGCATGTTTGTCCATGTCGTCCTTGTTCTGCCTCCTCACAATCATAGCTGCTTGTTCTCTTTGCTACAGAGGTGGTCATGTGTTTCTGGCGGTTACTTTGGAAGCGTCATCTCTCAGAGTCCTCACTGGGATGGCAAAGCTGTCGAAAGATAAAGCAGAGCCTGGACATATGCTAGTCCCTTGGCATAGCATGCTCAAGGCTGCTAGCATAATTAAGGTCATCTCCCAAATTCCTGTCCTACCTCTTGACAGGTTACAGCCTTGAATTTCCTGACTGGCATCAGCAGAGCACTTCAAAGCCCTTGCAGCCTTCATGGTGGTCCATTTCCTGTCAAAGCTTTTTACTGAAATAAGATGCTTGAGCCCTGAATTTCTGTTTTGCCTCACACTCTTGAGATGAATGAGATTGGAAAGGCTGTCCAAGATAAAAGCATTGCCTGAGATTGCTTATATGTAGCTGTGTAGTGGCTTTACAGAGTGCACCATCCAGTCAGTCATGTGGTGTGGCCCGTCCTTGAATTTGCTTTAATGCACTGCAATGGAGATTGTCATCCTCAGTAACTGCAGACACACTCACAATTTCCTCAGCCCGAGGGGACCCTTATTTTGCAATCCTGCATGCAGAATCTGAACTTTTCATCTGAAGGACAAATCTCTGAACAAGGTAATTTTTCCGAGTCAGAGGCTTTAAACACCAAGACGGAGCCAAATTTCAAAAGAGCCCTCTAACCTAGCCTTTGGGTTTTCTGGGCAGCACTGCAATCACTTGCAGGGGCATAGTCTGTCACTTCTGCAAGAGCATCTGCAATTACAGTTAAACAAGTCCCTTGGAAAGCTTTACTGTATTCAGAGTAACATCTCCTGAATGAAGACTATTGGTAGAAACAAACACTCCTTTTAATGTTTACTTGCAGTGTTGCTGTAACTGTGTTGGTCCCAGGCTATGAAACACACAAGGTAAGAGAGATAATTTGATTATTATACTCTAGTTACCCTTCCCCATACCTGAGGAAGAGCTCTGTGAAGATCAAAAATGTGTCCCTTCCACAAACAGAAGTTGATGCAATGAGGTGTTACACCTCACACACCGTGTTTCATTCATTTTAAACTCAGATAGCCTAAGCTTACAGCAGGAAATACTTCCTTTACTAATGGACGGGCTTTTGCTTCTCTTGGTTGCAGCATCTAACAATAGAATTCCTACTGGTTTCCTCTTGCCCATCCAAGTTACTTATCTGCACTATTACTATCTGCTGGAAACAAAGCAGACTAGCTACACCCATCTCCTAACACCAGGGTCAGCTAGTTGGAGCTCACATAGTTTCATTGGTCAAATGTGGACATAGATATATTCCGAACACAGCCACTGTGCTGCAACCCAGGTATAGCTAAGAGGAGATGTCTATGCCAGCAGGTGGGGGCTCTGAGATGGATCTACACCCGCTAGGCTTTGTTCAGATGACATACTGGTGAAAATACCAGCAGCCAGACTACATTGGGGCTGCTACTGTTGAGTACTCTAGGCTTTTGCTGAGCCTGCATGTGGCTGGACTGTTGCACAGTTTCTTTTAGAAAGCATGGCCTAATGTCTGGCTCTGAGGAGGACTAATGGCATGATGCTAAGAGCACCACAGCAGCCTAACACCATGTCAATTAGACCTGTTCAGAGCTGGGCTACAAGAGCCGGTGGTAAAGCCTGCCAAGATCACACTACAGCCCCATCATTGCTCAGACTGGTGGAGCTAAATCAGCATAGCAATGGTCTTTTCAGAGAATTTCCCTCTGGGACCTTAAGATTGACAGCTGACATGATTACAAACCCTGTGAAGAAGTTGGGCTGGGCTGGATCTGCAGTAGACCCTCCATCATTGCCTGGGAATTGTACTATTCAGTTTAGACCTGTTGACTCCCCTGACTTACAGCCACCTTACAAATTGACTTTTAACATGCTCACAAGCCCTTGTAGTGAGACGGCCTCATTGTGCAACTTCAGCCTGATGTTGAGCCAGTCATCATTTGCCTTAGTAACAATCCATTTCTCAGGGGTTATTGTAATAAAAGTCATGCCTGCTGCTTTGTCCCAGCAAGGTTACTGCTGCACCAGGCTTCATCTCTGAGCTACCAGCTTGCAATGGATGTCATGGGAGAGCAACTCACTGGAGTCCTCTTTCCCCATACCCTGCCTTTGGGGTTCCCATGGCTAGGGAACTGAACCTCTTTATAGTAAAGGGATTACTCTCAGTAATTAGGGTTGTAGCAGAGGGGCCTTTATCCACCACTCAGAAGAGGATTCATGCCAATCTCTGTTGTCCTAGTTCATTTAACTGGGAGGATATTGACTTCCTACCTTGAAGTTTCCTCGCTGTATTCAGATTGCCATTCGATGCTCTGCGCAGTATTATCATAGCCAGAGCTGGACTGTGTTGCAGAGAAATCTTGCTTGACAGAAAGCACAGTTCTTTTCCTTTTTACCCTTAACATCTTTTCCAGTTTACCCTTAATGTGTTTCCCCCTCCCTGCCCTGCCACTCAGCAGGTGTGTGTGTTTTGATTGGCCAGGAGGAAAATGGGTTGGCTTGCAAGTGTTAGTTTTCAGACTGTTTCATGCTGTCTAATCCAGGGAGTCTGTTTGTCCTGTTTTTAAACTCAGTTTTGACTTCTGAATACAATCAGCCTTGGGATGCAGGCTTATTTCGTATGCTGATGTAAACAGCAGCAACTCCACTGATGTATGGAACAGTCTAAGGCAGGGATGGTGTCTTGAAAAAGCCAGCATTTTAAGTGCCTTTCTATCATATTGTCCCCATAACAGTCTGAAGAGCTTAAATGTTCTTTCTATCTTGTTTTGCACCTAATTAGTAAGCACTATGAATATTTGTAAAAAGAATCCTTTAGACATCGCTTTTCTAATAGTGGCCATGTTAGGTTAGTGCAGTCAAATGTTGTTCCTTTTTATGCATTATAATGAGTATGTTTAATTTTATTTCTGGCAAGAGGTAGGAGAGGGCTCAGCTTAACTGCCTTTGATATCACTGGTGATATTTAAGGTGTTCCTTCAATGACCATCAGACACCAGATTCTGACTTCAGTTACCCCCATGTAATTCTAGCATTAGAGAGAAATATTGATCACATTGAAGAAAGTCTTGTCATTGAGTAGCATCAGGCTTTAATTCTTTATTCAGTGGCATTATAGGAAAGAGAATGATGTGACCGAGATAAGCATCTGACTCATTTTCTCCCAAGATTTCTCTCCAAGCATCTATCTATCACAGATAGATAGATACATTAGATATAGATATAGATATAGATATAGATGCTTGGGTAGAATCTAATGGATAGAAACCAGTTTATCTGGGCAGAATTTTAACTAGTAACTATCATCCCTTGTCTTATTTTATGTTTGGTTGTCAGTTCTCACTAATCCTACAAGACCTATTCCTTTGTGAATGGACCATTATGTTTTCAGGTACCTATGTGTGCACTAGACTGTTTTTTTTCCAGCATTACTGAGTACAGGTCAAAATGATACTGAATCATCCACATTCTCAGTATGAGTTTTATTTTCTCCTCCCACCCTGGAGCCTGATACTTGGGTAGGCATTATCACCCTGCGTACAATGCCACCTTAAAAAAGAAATTGAGGGGGATGTTTTATGTTGGGAAGGTGCTTGTACGTACACAGCTAATTTAAGTGTGTTCATGAGAACATCATCTAATCTCTTAAAAATGAGTGTTTTCTAGTATATTAGCAACAATTCAGTGAGAAAGAGTAGTTGCTTTTTCAAACAATAATCAGGGATTATTTAACACAGGAGAGAGGGGAAAGATGGTATGAACAGCTAAATTTGTTGACTAATATGTCCAAGAAGAACAAGCCACACCTTTTTGATTGCTGTAATTTGCACTGCAGTAGCACATAGGGGCCAGGACCTCATTGTGCTATGCATTTTATAACATGAATTTTGACAATATCAACAGAGCCCTAGAGACTAGTTTTCCTTCCCTAGAGAGGACGCCAGTACCTTTGCAAACTTAAAAAGCCTGTGTTTTCACATGCAGGTTTGATCTGTTTTTAATATCAGTGGCCTATTTGAGCTTGCAGAAGAAAGACGATGAGAATCTGACAAAGTGGGTTGGAGCCCGCAAAAGCTTATGCCTGAAGAAATTTGTTAGTCTTTAAGGTGCCATAGGATTCTGGTTGTTTTTGCTGCACACAGGCTAATATAGCTACTCCTCTGGAAATTTAGACTAAAGATGGCGTACTCCTGCACATACTGCAAAACTGGGTTACTTACCTGAGGCAGATGAGAGAGATTTGACCTGGCTTTGAATTTTTGGAAGCACTTATCTTGAAAACTCTTGTCATCTAGTTTTCAATGAGAAAATTCAGGTTGCTCACAAGTTGGGACTCTGTAGCGGAGTCATTACTCCACTGCAGTATACAAAAGCTTAACAGGGCCTAGGAGCAGCATCCAGTGAGGAGGGAGGGCTACTGAGCCAAAGGGAGGCGGGGATCCCTGTGTAAAAGGGAGCTGCAGTGGTAGCTCAGTCAGTTGGCCTGGGAAGTCCAAGATAGCAAGTTCTCTCTCTGACTGGCTGGCTGTGGGAACCAGCACCCAGGAGAGCTCACGGTGTGGTCACTGTGAGCTAACCATTATCCAGGGAATATGAATCCAGAAGGGGCAAAGGTCTGGAGCAGCAGCAGTCCAGAGGCAAGGAGGTTTGAAGGGACAGCATCTGAGACTCCAGAGTGACAGACCAGAGCCAGTAGCTGTGGCAGTTGCTGGTCAGCAGTCCGGGCAAAGAGCTAAGGAGTGGACAGTGGCTGGACTCAAGCAGCGGTGAGGAGCTGCATGGAACGGGGGCTGTGGAGAATGCGGCCCAGAGAACTGACCTCAGTAGAGAACTGGAGGGAGGTGGAGGCCTCAGAGGAGGTGCATAGGATCCCTGGTCTGGGGCCAAGAGAAGTGGGTGGGCCCGGGTCCCACTCCACTCCCCCTGCATGGCAAGAGTGGCACAGTGTCAGGGTTGGCGCAAGCTCGCAGGCCATTGGCTGCACTTAAACTAGTGGCCAAGAGGGAGCACACTGGATTATACCCCAGAAGGATTGATGGATGGGGCTTCGAGGGCTGAGGTCCCAAGGACTTGAAGTGGGCATGGCAAGAGGGTGGAGCACAGACCACCACCAGGGGGACCACTTGAGCTAGATTCCCCAGTAACACACCCAGGAGGTGGCCTGCAGGTGGGTCTGGTGCTGCAATCGCTTACGAACCCTTTTTCAGAAGCTAAAGGAAAAATATTCACCAGTATTAGAATACAACTGGTCCAGACTTTATTTGGGACAGGGGCTGCAAGGAAATGCTTTAAATGTGTGAATTACTTAAAAAACTGCAAAGATTCTTGAAGTGGCCAGTGTAATGTGGACCCCATGTAGTTACCAAGAAATCGCTCTTTTGCTCAGAACATCTGGATTACTGATCTTTCCATTTCATCTCAGTAGCTGGAACTGCTGTGTGGACGGGAAATATTAGAATAGGTGCTGGAGACATGCCTCAGCTTTGTGTCTCCATAGTGGCTCCACAAAATTGGGAAGATGTATGTTAGAATGAAACTTCCATAGCAAAAGCAAAGACAATAATGAACTGATTAATTTCCATGGCAAATAGGAGCTAAACTTTTAAATCAATCTGCCTATTCTAGGTAGGGGAGCTTCTTGGTTTTCTGCTTCAGCTGAAGAGTGTGGAAAACACTCCCCACCTTGCTCTCTTCTCTGTCAAAAAGGCCTCTTTCCCCATATGTACGTTGACAACAGTCCCATGCTGCAATACTCCCATTCCCAGAAGAATCACCA
The DNA here is from genome assembly GCA_007922195.1 of Podocnemis expansa. Taxonomy (NCBI): domain Eukaryota; kingdom Metazoa; phylum Chordata; order Testudines; family Podocnemididae; genus Podocnemis; species Podocnemis expansa. The sequence continues at coordinate 27,414,389 of ML682006.1, forward strand.
CTCACGTGACCCTTTGATACAGCCAGTCTTGAAGAGTCTCCAGGCGTTCAGATGTCCCATCTTGAGGCTTGTTGGACTCATGACTTTCAGAAGAGCTTCACTTACTAATAGCTGTGGTGCAAGGAAGTCCAGCCCCAGTGGATCAGATTGGTCACCTAAGAATGGAGGCAAATAAAAGTAACAGGCACTTTTGACTCACTTATGACTCTGTAAGCAGAACTTTCCGTTCCTGGTTTAGTATTTCAGAGTGTGTGCTATTACTCTAGTCTCTCTGGGAAACTAAGGGTTTTCATTTCTTGAACAGAAGTCAAGTATGGGGACCTGCTGTTGTTCCGACTGAATTGCTGTGGCTTAAGAGGCAGCAGAATTAGATGGATAATGAGCGGTGGAATTAAGTAGGTATGGCAAACCAACCTTTCAAGCTGGTGGTGAGGTCTGTTTTCAGTGATGCCTCCAATATATTGATTGCCAGGGATTCGGCTTTGGTTTTTTGTTTTTTGCGTTTTTTTTTTAATTAAAACAAACCGATCACTTGAAATAGATGATATTAACACTTGAACAATATCAAAGCAGTGCTGGCATGTGTCTGATTTTACCACATTAGTGCAGTTACCTCTGTTTGCATTATTCTCTTGGCGAGTTCAGTCCCATCCCTGCTAATAAGGATTGTTGCATCACATTAAGTGTTTGAACAGCGAGTGTGAGATTGCAGTAATGTTTTGTGCTATAGGAATGGCCCTTTCTGCATAGATTTCATCTGCAAACACCTCATATAATTATGCTAATCTAATATGGTCCCTGCCCTTCAGAGCTCACAGTGCTACAGAGGGCTGAAGACTCAGGCCTTTTGGTAAGTATTGTACTGAAAAAATAATGCCTTGGTGCATTGACAATTCCTTTTATTTTTAAATTTAAATCTGTGTTTGGGATGTGTGGAGCCCATTTGAGATGCAGTCTTTTATTTGCCTAGTTTGGAGAGGAGGGTGCAGAAGGGAATCAACTCTCAAATGCAGCAGAGCAAAAATCAGTGCTGCTCATTTTAACCACCATCTGTAGCAATTCCATCATTTCTTAACCTCATTCTAAACTGAACCAAAAGTTTCAGCTTGGCAGGCCCTAGGATGCACATATCTTCATTTTCATTACAGGCTGCTTCAGAAAGCGTGCAGTGACTTCGTTCCATTGTGTGTGGGGGGGGGCATGGTGGTATTTGCCTGTAGCATGTTCAAGGAGTTCATTTCTAAGTCACAGCTTTCACTAGTGTTTTCTGCTCAGAACTCACAAAATTTTGGACTCCTGGCCTGATTTATGCTCACTCACTGCCCACAGCTTGCAATCTCCTCCCTGCTGTGGGATTAACATTTCATCTCACATTTAATCCTTTTACCCCCTTCCCCTGTCACCTTCCCCAGTCATGAACTGTGATATAAAAAAGAGTATGGCTCTGACAAGGAACTGTGTTCCTATTAAACATGTAGGCTTCTTGTCCTGTCTACTTAGATTCACTGTCATTTTTGTCTCTACAACTGCTTTGTACGTCCCCAGCAGATAGGGGGCTGGGATTCTTCAGCGTTCCCCTTGTCAGGGAGCTCTCTTTCCTGTTTGATAGCCCATGTGGTTGGCACAGGTGTAATCTTAACCCAGATGTGTACATATGTCTGTAGATCAATGGCTGTTATCCTATACCCTCAGGAGATGGGAAACGAACAAGGTATCCACATTTCCACCTTCCAGACTTTGTACGCTCCAGCCTAGTTGCCTAAAACCAATAAACCAGGTATGCTGGAGGATGAACCCCAGCTTAACTGGTTTAGAGGCAACAGAGCAGGTGGCTGAGCTGGGGCTGATCGCCTGAGGGGAGGCACCTGTGGAGAGGCGTAGGCTGAGTAGCCTCCCAGGGGTTGATGAGGCCCATAGCCACTGCTGTCTTCTGGCACTGGCCCAGCAGGGTTATCAGCTAGAGCCCAGAGTGTTTGTAAAGCCAGAGGGAAAGGAGTTAGGGGGAGTACAGAGGCATTGCTGGTCTCCCTGGAGCCTGAGCAGCCCCAATGATGGCTAGCCCAGGCAAAGCACTGTGTGCTAGTGGGAGCTTCTGATGCACACTGTAAATGGGTGACTGCAAGCCTGAGGTCTCTGAGTCCATTGTGATCCTGAGAGGCACCAAAGAGAGGGGTAGTGAGCAGATGCCATGCCAGACATGGGGGTTTGTCTGGGAGTTGTTCCAGCCCAATTGAGAGGTGGGAGCCTGGAGATAGGGGCATCCTACTCAGGAGGTGAAGCTGCAGGAGGCAATGGGGAAGGCCCTCCAGAAATCCCACCAGGTAGAAGGACAGACCTTGCTGACCTGGCAAGTGGACCAGCAGAAAGCCTTGCAAGATTTTATCAAGGAACAAGCCAGGGTCCACAAACAGCACCTAGAGAGCCTGGTGAGTTCTGTTGTGGGGATGGTGCCCAAGTGCTAGAATAAAGACTGTGTAAAGTGGACCCAGCATGTGATATGGGTGCCTTTCTTGGCACCTTTGAACAGGTAGCCATGGAGGCCAGATAGGACAAGATGACTAGAGCTGTATTTGGCAGGACAGCCCAGGCAGCCTACGTGGCCCTGAGTGAGGGACAGGCCCACAACTGTGAGGCAGTGAAGGAGGAACTCCTAGGCTCTCCACAGAGTGAGCCTGCCAGCAACTTTAAGTAGCAAGGTGGATGGGGAATCTGCAGCCCTGGGTTTTTGCCCAAAGACTGGGCCACGCAGTGCCTATGGCCCTCCACCCAGATGATGAATGAGATTATGGATGTGGTGGTCCTGAAACAGTTTTCACAGGGGCTCCTGGGCAATGTATAGAGCTGGATAGTGCAACACTAGCCTGACACAGCAGAGGCTCCTGTATGCCTGATGAAGGACTATATGCAGGTGGATATCCACAGAAGGGTGGACAAGCATGATAAAGGCCCTGAGGCTGAGGCAAGGCCCAGAGAACCTCTACCCAGAAGGGCTCTGGAGAAGAAAGGGGTGGGCTGTTGGGCAGCCTCCATGGGGGCCCAAGCTGTTGCCCACTGAGAGGGTGGCTAATTTGGACATAAACAGCAGGAGTGCCTGGGGATGGATTTGGTATGAGTGAATCTTGTGGTCAGATTAAGGTATTGGGGGAAGAAAGCTGTCCAGAATCCCTGTGAAAGTGCAGAGAAGCCCCGGAGAGGCTTGGTCAGTGCAGCATCCTTCCACATCCTTGTCCTGAAGGGGCTGGTGATGCCTCAGCGGAGGATCCCTGGGGTGGGGCTAAGTGTGGAATGTGTCCATGGGGACACAAGCTGGTATTCATAGGCCCAGGAGGTCAAGGACCACTTTCAATGGAAATAAGTAACAGTAGTGGAGCAAACTGGGATCCCTCCTGAACAAGAAACAGGGATGGGAACAGAGCACCCACTGGGGGAAACCCAGGGGGTTTCCCTAGGAATGGGTCAAGAACATCCAGGGCAGAAGACCAGGACAAGAAAGAAACCCCTAGACAGCAAGAACAGAGTCAGGGTAGAGACAGGTGCCCCACTGAGCAAGACAGTGAGGGGAAGGAGGGGACTAGTGAGTGACCCAAATATTGCACAGCCCTCCACGATGTAGGAGCGCTAGGACTGTGGGAAACAGACACCAATGAAAAGAGTGCCTGAACTGAGCTGTTCAAGTCCGGCAGAGGTGGCACCCATAGAGCTAGGGTTAACAGTCCCTGGTCATCGCCACAACCCTAGAATGGTTGGCCACTCCCGAGGCACAGTGAGGGAATGTGGGAAGGCAGGCAAAGGAACTGTCCTGGTGGGGGAGCCAGCTGCTGGATCTGTGGCGACCTGGAGCATTTAAGGGTGGTGTGCCCCTTGCAGCAAAGCGATGAGGGAACACAACACCTTCCAGACAGCTCCACAGGGCACCCAAAGGAAGGATGGGACTCCCTACCTGACGGAGGGGAAGAGGAAACCTAACAGTTTTATGGGGGGAGAGGTGTGTGACAGGGTGCTGGGGAGCGAACCCCCATCAGCTCCCTGCCATGCCAGCTTAGCTAGCACAGGGACAGCAGAGCAGGTGGCTGGGCTGGGGCTGATTGCCTGAGGGGAGGCAGCTCTGCATAAGCGCAGGCTGAGGGGCCGCCTCAGAGGAGCTGCAGCTGTCCAGCTGTGCTGTAGGAATTGTTTTGGGGAAGTTCTCTGGCCTGTGTTGTGCTGGAGGTCAGACTACACAATAGTTCCTTCTGGCCTTGCAATCTAGGATCTGAAAAGCAATCAAAGCCCAGGAGGAGGAAAAGGACAGACCTAGAATCAAAGAAAAGGCAGTCTACAGATGAAATGAAAAGTGTATTAATGGAGCCATGTGAATACAATAATGTTCGGGACATTCCTCTCAGCAGGCATGGGAACCCTGGTAGGCTGGCCCATCCTCTACTAGACTACAGGGTTGTACCTTGCTGAGTTTTTCAATATTAAGAGTTTCTGAAGCTTGGGAGATTGCCAGAAGCATTTCAAAAGGCAGTTCTGTCAAGGTCACTATACCTGCATCACTTCCAGGTTATTGCTGATAAACCACTGTCAACTCTGTGGTAAGCTGGTTGTGGGGAGCAAAGGGAAGCATAGCAGGGGCTCACCAAATCCCGGCTGCACAGCTTACAAACACTAATAGATGGACAGAGGAACCCAGTTTCAAAAGGGATAGCTGTGTTAGTCTAGTCCAGTAAAAAAACAACAAGGAGTTGTGTGGCACTTTAAGACTAACGGGTTTATTTTTTGCATGAGCTTTCGTGGGAGAAGATCCCACTTCCTCAGATGCTTTGAAGATGGGTGAACCCGAAGCATCTGGGGAAGTGGGATCTTCTCCCACAAAAGCTCATGCAGAAAATAACCCTGTTAGTCTTAAAGTGCCACACAACTCCTTGTTGTTTTTTTTCAGAGGAACCCAGGTCTTCCTAGAAGGATATGGTATCATTGGACTGCCAATTCCTCTTTCCATGCAAAGACGCACCACTTTAGCAACCCAAGCTGTAACATGACTGTATTTGACGCTGGCAGGATGAATTATTCAAGACTCTGGAGCATGCTAAGGACCAAGGGAGATCACATGGCACTCTAGGAAAAATCTCCCAGGCAAACCACATAGTGCTTTTTATCCCCTTAAATCCTTCCTGTGCTGTTACACTCTTCCTCTCCCCCTCCACCCTAGTTTCTGGAATGCCTTTACATCATGCCTGGGCAGGAGTAGCTAGATCCATGGTGGGTGGTGGCTGCTCCTTTCCTGCTAAATTTGCTTTTCTTACATCAGCCTCCCAACCCCCCCCCCCTTGCCCTATCTGTAGTGTGCCATGCAGCTGAATGTGCTCAGGCATTACTCACTGGGGGCCCCAGCCTGCAATGAAGGTTGCTAGATGATACCGAAATGTAAGGCAAGCATGCAGGTTTGCTATATTCCCCATGAGAAGTTAAGAACACCACAATGTATTCCCTATTTTTTGTTAGAAATTTGACCTCATGCTGTGCTCAGCTGGTCCAGAAAGCAGCGCACTAACAGTGGCTGCAGACCAGCTGAAGGTAAAAGCCCAAACCAAGCAACAGGGTGGCTGGCATGATTTCAGAAGATGCACAAAATGCATTACTTGGCAGCTAAACATTTGCAGCCCTGATTTGTTTTAGTTAATCAAAAAGGGATAATTGCTGTTTGTGAGAGGTTTGAGTTACCTGTCTCCAAACAGGCCAGAAGTATCCATCATGCTAACCCCACCAGCAAGAGCTTTTGATAACTACCAGAGACTTGTAAGGATTGTGTAAATGCTTTTGTTCTCACATGGACCAGATGCCACTCCAGGACAGCTGACTAATGGCTCAACATGACCCAGAAATACATCTCAATGAAAGCACAAGACCTGTTGTGTTTGAGTGGAGTCTATGTTGCCATTTGTGTGCTAAGTGTAGCTTCTCGATAAGGAACTAGCACCTTCATTTAAGTTAAGGTCCCTTGTTTCCAATTTTTTTCCTGGGTTTCAGAAGCTATTTGTTTTTTTCTGTTTTCACCCAAATTTTGGATTGCTCAAATGAGTGACAGTAAGGATTATGTTAAGACAAATCTAATACATTAAAGAGGTATGTTTGTTAATATTAAAATAGCTTATATTTAGATGCAAGGCCGTCTGTTACAGGTTGACAATGCAGTAGAAGAGGCTACACACAAAAATGTGCATACACATATGCCCTGTGACAAAGTCAGGCTGGACATCTGCAAGAGAGTGGCCCTATGGTGTCCCTCACCCTACCAGTCACCTCACTTCTGTGCTGCTGGTAGCGGCACGGCCTTCAGAGCTGGGCTTCCAGCCAGCAGCTGGGCAGGTATCTTCCCACCCCATCCAGGACTGGTAGCTGTAGCCCTGCACACAGTAGAAACTCATGAGTTGGGCCCCCTCTGACCATGGGGCTCTGGGTGGTCACCCACATGCACACCTGTAAGACTGGCCCTGCCTGCCCACCCACCCACCATCCCATGACTCACCTCTGGGTTGCTGGTGGTGGTGGTGCTGCCTTCAGAGTTGGGCTCCTGATGAGCATCTGCATCTTTCCAGCCAGCCCAGCTCTGTGAACACTGATCTTCTCTACAATAGCCAGATTTCACTGTCCATGACATGTTTTACTTAGCTGAGAATTTGGTGGGGCCTTGGATCTAAGCTGAGATGGGGGTACCTCAGGTCAATTAGGGGCACCTGAGTCCATTTTGAGGGCTGCCTGGGACCTTTCCTCTGGTGATGGGAGAGGAGACAAGGTGCTGCAAGGCTCGAGGCAGGAGGGCTTCTTCAGCATGACAGGCCACCTTCTTTTTTACAGGGGAAACAACTGCAGGAGAAGGACTGACACCCTGGGGCCAACAAGAGGACAAGCCCCAGCCATGCGGCAAGGTAAGAGATCACTCCTATGCTGTGTTTGTAAATTGGTTTCTTTTTGTTTGGTGGTGATGCACTGCTGGACCTGCCCTGATGGCCACCTTGAAAATACTAATATATAAACATAGCATGGGAAAACAAACACTGTCCAGAGCAGGGTAAATTTACCTCCATGCCCCACCAGTGCCAGAGGGGAAAATGCTAAGCTCAGCAGAACAGAACAGTACCTTATACTAGTATGTACCATTCATGAACCAAGCCATAGAATCACACAGCATTCACTTTTAGTATTTTTTGTCCCCCTCCATTTGTTGCTGGCTTCTCTCCCGTTCCTCAGTATTTACCCAGAACACAAACTTATGCTTGCACTGATTTTTTTCACCCATTTAAAAAAATTTGTACAAACTGTGATATGCTGACCCACCCCCCCCATAAAGTGATTTGTCTTTTCCCTGTTCATCCTTGCAATGTAATCTTGTGGTTTCCTGCAAAGTGTATGATGTGAGGTGTGTTTTTGAATAGTTATGGCATGCTCTACATTACGGTATCATGTTTCCTGCAGCATCATACATTTGCATAGATATGAAACATGTCCCCAAGTGTGTTTCACAGGGCTCAAGGGGGATGGCAGACAAATGGAGTTGTATTTGCACATACGCAGTGAAGGTATGCATGACAAAAGTAGTGCAAACTAGGCCCTTGGCTGGAAAGAGAAAAATGCACTTTGACCAGAGAACTGGCTTTTTATATCTGGATGCACCCAGCTTCCTACACCACTGTGCCATTCCACACCTGCAGCCCGGTGTGGTGTGCTGCTCTGCTTCCCCAACTGCCCACTCCAGGGCCCCAACTTCTGCCACTCTGCTAGGTGAATCCCCACTCCTGGGTCAGCTCACACTAGCCTCCTGCATGTAGTCAGTGCCAGGTAGTGGAAGCACATCCACACTAGCAACACTTGGGATGAGCTCCCAGGTGCAATCCCAGGAACTTCCCTCTGCAGGAATTGGGACCCTTCCTGATCCCTGCAAGCTCATTTATTCTGGTTTACCAGTTAAACAAAGAAACTGATATATTTCACCTTTGCTCAGAGGCTGGCATTAAAACTTCAACTCCTTCCAAAATCCACACCACTTTAGATAAAACAAACTTTGGTTATTGATTAAGACAATTTTAAGAGAGTATGTAGCATAATCAGTCAAGGAGTTGATCACAATCAAACAAAAGATAACCTGCATTCTAAGTTAAAAATCAGTTACAGTCCATTGCTAGCTTACACGCATGCCTTGGCTACTGATGGTTTTGCCACCAGGTCTTTCTTGGTGCATGGAGAGGTATAATCCTTTTAAGTTGCTTGCAGGGCAATGTGGAGGCAAAAAGCTACTTCTCCATTTAGGGTGTGCTTTTTTCTCTTTTCTGCTGCAGGCCTTAGTTTGCATTGCCTTTGGTTATGCATACCTTGGATACGTGGGAGCACAATTCCATTTGTCTGTCCTCCCCGCCTTGAACCGTGTGAAATACTCATTAGGACATGGTTCATAGCTGTACCTATACCATAACAATAATGTAGAGCATGCTATGAGCATTTAGAAACCCACCTCACATGATACTTTGCATGAAACCATATGATTACATTGCAAGGGTGAACAGGAAAGAGAGACAGCTCACATTATAGGGATGTGGAAGATGCAGTATGTCACACAAGCATTGATAATTCCCAGGAAATTAGAACACAAAAATGGAAAATAGTGGGCTTTGACTATAGTGAATATGTAGGCTCTGAAAAAATTGCAAACCAAGACATAATTGTTCACAGGAGTGGGCATCTTGTGCAGTTAACTGGTTCCTCAGCAATCTATTTTGACAGCTGAGGATAAAGCAGGGTGGCACCTCTAAGCCCATGTTAGGAAGAGGCATACAGTTTTTCCACCGTCTGGATAATCTGAACATTCTTCTCCTGCTAGTGATTACTCTTCTTGCAGTTTTCAGAAAGGAGCATTGACTGCTATCCATGCTGCACATGGTTCTAGGTCGGTGGGGCTCTTTGGAACATAATATATTTAGACCTCCCGCCAAAATAAATGGATTTTCCTATTATGGCCATTATCCATAAGTGGGACAATCTTTTTTGCTGAAGTGTTAGACCAAAAACCAAGCCTCACTACCCATCACCCCCTGATCCCCAAACACACCTCAGGTTCTGGTTGTTGAGGCAAAAAGCTAGTACAGATGAACTTTTAGCTTGGCAGTTCCCACATCTGTAAAGACTAGCCTGAACATTCTCCACAACTACCCAAACATTTGGGGCATGTCTACATTGCCCAGCATTTTTGAAAAAAACTTTTTTCAGGCTAAGTATTTTGAAATAATTCTCAAACTTTTTTTCAAAGATGCTATTTTGGGACAACAGTCCATTATCCTGAAATACCACAGCTTTTTTATTTCAAAAAAGAAAGGCTACATCAGACTTTCTTTTAAAAAAAAAAAAAAAAAAAAAAAAGGGCAAGGCAATGGAAAAGATAGGGAGGATATTTTGAAAAAAGCCTTTTCCGTGTCTGGGGATGGTTTTTTTTTTTTTAAAGCTACCCCAAAAAAGGCTTTTTATTTTGAAAAAGCTGGTGGGTTTAGCTTTTTCGAAAAATCACTCCAGTATCTCGAAATACCAGAGTGCTTTTTTGGGATTGCTAAACCTCATTATTTTTTTTGAAGAAAAGCTTTTTTCGGGTAGCTTTTCAAAAAAAGCTATCCCTAGACACGGAAAAGGCTTTTTTTCAAAATATCCTCCCTATCTTTTTTTTGTTGTTGTCGTTTTTTAAAAGAAAGTCTGGTCTAGCATTTCTTTTTCGGAAAAAAACTGTGGTATTTTGGGAGAATGAACAGTCCCCGGACCGTTCGCCCGAAATAACTTTTTTCAAAACTGCTATTTCGAGAATTATTTCAAATATATTTTTAAATAATTTTTTCAAAATTACGTTTTTCAAAAAATGCTCCGTAATGTAGACATAGCCTTGTAGTTTACCTTCTCACCACTGGCAATCAATTAACTTGAGGTAAAAACTGATCCAGATGTATCCTAGGCAGCATTAAATACCTAGCCAGTGATGGGGGTTAGGTGGTTGATAGCTGAAAAAGTAAACATCGGAACAGGGAACCCTCTGGAATTTCAAATCCAGACAATTTACACGTGCAGAATGATTTCCCTGATGTCATACAACCTGCCCACGCCTCCTCAAATACATGTTGTTTTGAAGGAGTGTCATCAGGCAAACTCAAGTCCTCACTTGATCCCTACATGCTCTGACCTCTAAAAGGTAGTCCTCCTTTCCTGTCCTTCCCAACTTCCACTCCTTGTAGGCCTTGTGTTTCCTCCTAATCACCTGTTTAAGATGTACATTCATCCAGCCTGGTTTAGAACCCATGCCTGAAAATTTTTTCTTCTTTGGAATCCAGGCTTCAGATAGTTCCTGCAGCTTTATTTTGAAGCAGTTCCAAGCATCCTCAGTGTTCATGTCCATGAATTCTTTGGTCCAGTCCACTTCCCTAGCTTAACTCACTTAATTTTTTGAAGTTAGCCCTTTTGAAGTCAAAGACTCTGGTCACAGATTTATTTTTTGTTTACCCTTCCATTCAGTTTAAATTGGATTAGCTCATGATCACTAGAACCTAGGTTGTCCCCTACAACTAGTCCCTTTATGAGGTCCTCACTACTGACTAATACCAAATCTAAGATTGCATCTCCTCTCATTGGTTTGGAAACTGCTTGATGGAAAAATTCATCTGCTGTTACCTCCAAGAAATTATGAGCCCTTTTATTGCTGCTAGTGCATATCCTCCAGTCTTTATCTGGGAAGTTAAAATCTTCCCATAATCACACAGTTCCCAGTAGTGTTGACTTCCTTAAAGAGTTCTCTATCCATGTCCAAATCAGGTCCCGGCCGTCTGTAACACACCCCAAGCACTAATCCCGGAGAAACTCTAGTAGCTTTCTTCTCCAAAGTGATTTTGAGCCAGATAGACTCTGTCCTGCTAATTTCATCACTCTGAATTTCTTTGCATTCTATTGCATCATTGATATACAATGCCACCTTTGCCATTACATGTGTCTTTCCTAAAGAGCACATAGCCTTCAATCGCCGTACACCAGTCGTGACTACTATTCCACCATGCTTCTGTTCTTCCTATAATATCCGGTTTCAATTCCTCTACCAGTAGTTCCAGTTCATCCATTTTATTGCCTAGACTTCTTGCATTGGTATATAAACATTTTAGCTTTTGCTGCTCAGCTTTGCTCACATTCTGTACCCGACCTGGCCTTTTTTTTACAGCTGCCAACATCACGGATCAGACCAGTATTTGTGCATCCCCCCTTTCTAGCATCTATACTGTCTCCCACGTCTTTGTTTTTTCTGAATTCAGATACCTGCCTCTCAATGCTAGTATCAGACCTAGAGATTGTCCAGGCATCTCCCAACCATCTCCCCACACTCCTTAGTTTAAAGCTCTCAATCAGTTGAGCTAGCCTCCCTCCCAGAAGTGTTTCCCTCCCTACTCAGGTGAAGTCCATCCTTAGCAAACAATCTTCTGTCCATAAACGCCTCCCAGTGTCCATACATCCCAAAGCCCTCCTTGTAACACCACTGCCTGAGCCATCTGTTAACTGCCAGAATCTTCTCACAGCTCTGTTGTCCTCCTTTAGGGACAGGCAGAATCCCACTAAAGATTACCTGAACCTCCAGCTCCTTGAGAGTCCTCCCCAGCCTGGCATAGTCTCCTTTGATACGTTCCAATGAGAATCTAGCTATATCATTCGTACCCACGTGAAGGACAATCAGAGGATTCTTTCCTGCTCCCATGAGGATCCTCTTCAGCCTCAGATCCACATCGTGTATCTTAGCTCCAGGCAAGCAGCACACCCTCCTGTTCTCAGGGTCACTTCTAGTTATAGGCCTGTCCATCCTCCTCAGCAGAGAATCCCCAGTCACATACACTTGCCTTTTCCTGGAAACAGTGTGCTTCTCCAGTCTATCGCCAGTTCTCTCTGTACAGGAGTCATGATGTCTACAGCTGTTGTTCAGTCCTCTGCATCTGCTCCTGAATGTTCCTTTGGCTCTTATTTATCACCAGAGGCTCAACTCCCCTTTGAATGGGACCAGCCGCTCTCCTCTTCTTCCTCACACTCCCACCTTCAGTGTTCACCTGCTGGACTCCTTCATTTGCTAATTCAGCAAACCTGTTACTGAGTTCTATTTCACCTTCACTAGCTGGTCTTTTTCTCTGCTGCCTTTTCACACTCACATGTCTCCACTGCTCACTTTCCTCACCTAGCAGTCTCCTCTCAGAAGTGGTTGCTCCTGTTTCCATCTGCAGGTCTGAGTTTTTGTCCCCAGCCTCTCCAGTCCTCTGCTTCATCAACTGTTCAAACCCCCTTCTAAACTCAACCATAGATGCCACCTGCATCTCCAACCCTCGGAGCGTCTCCTCCAACAGCTCTATGAGGCGGCACTTCATACAAACAAAATTCTTTGGGGTTACACCCTCCAAGATGATGTACATCCCACAGCTTCCACATCCTCTCATCTTCATTGTCTCTTCTCTTGTTGGAGTGATTTCTGCTGCTACCTCCATCTCTGCCGTAAGTCTGCCTTCTCTCCCTCTCAAACTGCCCTGTTAATAGCCCCACACAGGGAATTAGTTAAATTGGGAAAGATTGGGATTAATATGAAAATAGAAAGGTGGATAAAGAACTGGTTACAGGGGAAACAACAGAGGGTCATAGTGAAAGGTGAACTGTCTAGCTGGAAGGAGATTACTAGTGGAGGTCTCCAAGGATTGGTCTTGAGACCCATCTTATTCAACCTTTTTGTTACTGACCTTTGGCACAAAAAGTGAAAATGTGCTAATTAAGTTTGCAGACGGACACCAAGCTGGGAGGTATTGCCAATACAGAGGAGGATTGGGATAGCATACAGAATGATTTGGATGACCTTGTAAAGTGGAGCATTAGAAATAAGATGCAATTCAACAATGAGAAGTGCAAGATCATGCACTTAGGGACAAATAACAGGAATTTTTCTTATAAGTTGGGAATGCATCAGCTGGAAGTGATGGGGGAGGAGGACCTAGGCGTACTAGTTGATCACAGAATGACATTGAGTAGCCAATGCGATGTGGCAGTGAAAAAAGCTAATGCAGTCCTAGTGTGCATTAGAAGGGGTATTTCCAGTAGAGATAGGGAGGTGTTAATACCATTATACAAGGTGCTGATGCAACCTCACTTGGAGTATTGTGTACAGTTCTGGTCACCCATGTTTAAGAAAGATGAAGTCGAACTGGACCAGGTGCAAAGAAGGGCTACAAGGATGATTCGTGGAATGGAAAATCTTCCCTATGAGAGATGACTTAAAGAGCTTGATTTGTTTAGTCTTCTCAAAAGAAGGCTGAGAGGAGATATGATTGTTCTTAAATACATTAGAGGGATCAATACAAAGGAGGAAGAGGAATTATTTGAATACAGCGCCAATGTGGACACAAGAACAAATGGATACAAACTGTCCTTCAGAAAATTTAGGCTTGAAATTAGATGCAGATTCCTAACCATCAGAGTAGTAAAGTTCTGGAATAGTCTACCGAGGGAAGGGGGGGGGGGCAGAAACCTGAGGTGCCTTCAAAACCGAGCTTGATAAGTTTATGGAGGGAATGATATGGACAGTGTAGCTTGGCCACTGTCTGTCTTTTACTACTGGTTATGGGCATGATAGTGACCTGGGAAGGGGCATTAGATCGAGTGGGTTCTAAGTTATTACAGAGAAGTTCTTCTTGACTGGCTGTTGTGTACTTGCCCTCATGCTCAGGGTTTAACTGATTGCCATATTTGGGGTTGGGAAGGAATTTTCCCCCAGGGCAGATTGGCTTGGGCGCTGGGGGTTTTTGCCTTCCTCTGTAGCATTGGGCATGGCTCACTTGCTGGTTGATTCTCTGTATTAGTCTTTAAATCATGATTTGAGGACTTTAGTAGCTCAGTTATGGGTTTGAGGTTCATTGCAGGAGTGGGTCAGTGAGGTTTTGTGGCCTGCACTGTTCAGGAGGTCAGACTAGATCATAGTGGTCCCTTCTGACCTTAGATTCATAGACTCTAAAGTCAGAAACCTACAAAACTACCTGATCCTCTTGTTTGAGACTTATCCCAATCATAATGTTTAAATTTCCCTCTTTCTTGCTTTTTCGCCATGACCAGTTTATGGCTAGCAGCCCTTGAAAGAAGAAAAGGAATCTACTTTAGCCTTCTTTATCACTGCTACTCCATGAATTTGCTTGTAGGGGAAGCACACTTAATCCAGAACTTCCTTCTACACAGGGCTTGTTTCCATCCCTTAAGAGATCACTGAGTTCCAGATACAAGATAAACACTCTGGTGTTTGGCTGCAATCGTACCAGTAAGGCAGGGATGTGAAAGGGGGCAACATGGAGCTACATCATCCCTGCTATACACTTAGAGGGGCATCTCATTCTCACTCTAAGTGAAACGCTCCATTTCTACTCTCCTGGCTAGCTGGCAAAAGGGCAGATTTACCAGCCTTTATGCATCCAGGCCCCTTTCAGGCACTATGCACATCCAGGGCTGGAATTAGGAAGCAGTATCTGCAACTGTGGGAAGCACTCAGAAGACTACCTACAGAGCCAGAAATAACGTGGACCCAAATGGATTTTAGCAAGCATTTTATTAATTTAACCCACCATAGGAGCATTTATTTAAGTATGTGTAGTCCACTAATGAAAGTGAAGAAAATATTCAGCAAATCAGTTAAGTACAGTAATCTGCAAACTCAAAAGGCCGTTAACCTAACGTGGCACGGTCGTCATGCTCTTGACAAACAGAACTGTGACCAGCATTACTTAAAAAGACAGCAAGAGACCACGCTAAGCAACACAAGTCAATCTTTATTGAAAACTGAAGTATTAATACATAACAATTCTTGTTACAATAAACGTGCTTTTAAGAATTTAAATCTGAGCTCATCTACTCGGATTGCATAAAAATAAAAAAGTATGAATTTACACATAATTGAACTGGCTCAGAATGGAACCTCCACTCCTTTGCATGTTGATGCAATAGTTCTATGAAGAAGTGAGTGATGCTTTAAAACATTTTGGAAGACAACATTTATCTAAACTTAAAGTACCAATATAACTGCTTGTAAGACAGTTTTAAAAAAAAAAAGGTCATAAAAAAAGGAAACCTGTGCCTATTTTGTAACAAACATGGAGAACTATTACTGGGACCTCTTGTACTTCAGTTGCATGCACTCACCTTTTTACCCTCCCCAAATCTTAGACATGAGGGCAGCCCATAATAGCCCTATAATTAAAACCCCACTAACAAATCCATTCTACTTGAAATAAGTCTGTACAGCTGCCAACTAAAGCAGCTTTCTCAGTTTGCCTGTTAAGTACCCACAAGTCACAACAGTATGGAAAAGTCACGTTCACTTTTTTGACATTGGAGCTTCAGGCTGTAAACTGTGATAGTAAATATTCTGAACAAGTGGACCCTCAACACTGTGGTATTCCGTATTTCTAAATGTCACATTCAATAGACAAGGAAAAAGGTTTCTCTCTCCGCAGCTAAGTGTTGTTCTGTCTCCCCTCAACATTTGTGACTTCGTCACTTCTCATCTCCTCCCTATACACATGGCGTTGTCGGCACCTGCTGAAAAGTCCTCATTAACTTAGAAAAGGAAATCGCTGAACAGGCCTGAATAGTCTGAATGAGGCATGTTAATGAAAAATGATCCCTCCTCCTGTACTGTTTTCCTTAGTAACATTCCCTGGTAATTCCAACTGTCTCTACAGAAGGCTTACCATGGTAAAACTTATTTGCTTAATTCTTCCTTAATCAGAAATACTGGGACAAGTTTAACTCTTCCTTATGTTTTTCTAATGGATTTTCTGTCAAGAGGATGCATTTTAAACTGGGGATTAATGGACTGTTTCAGTCCTCCACAAATGCCAAGTTATCACATAGCGACATCTGCTGGAGGAGCAAGGACAGAAAACGTTTGCATTGCACACCCATCCAAGCTTCCTTTTCAGGTTAGTTGCAAGTTATGCAAATAGCAGAGTATCCATCTTCTCTTCCCAGAAGTATCACTATGCCATTTCTGTGCCTATAACTGAGGGTTTCACTTACATGTGTGTTTTCTATTCTCTTTGATGGGGTTAAATCTACAGTTAAAGATGGTGTCAAAAGATTGCTGCACTTCTCCATTCTGGCAGAACTAACATGTTGGCATACAATACTCTGTCTAAGCACTGGGGATACTATTCTGAGTCACAATTCTGAATTATTTTTTTTTGGCTCAGATACTGTAAGTGGCTTATTCTCTATGTAGACATTAAACCAGATTACTCTCTAAAAACTACTCAGTGTAGAGTACTTTGGTATGCATGCCTGTATTATGAACTTAAGTCAGAAAACACTAAGACATGATGGCATTTAAGGGGCTTTTTAGTGCGTGAGTTGATAAGAGGAAGGACTTCTACTAAAGTGAATCCCAAATTATGAATGTGTCACCTAAGCCCTTAATTTGCATAGTACACGCAAAAAGCTTTCATGAAAAGCATTTCTGTGAGTCACGTACAGCTTCAGTAATAAAATGGTTGGTTAAAATAAGTTTATAAACAATTTAAAATAATGTAGTATTTTCATTTCCTATTGGATGGTTAATGACCACATCACTGATTAGGGCTACCAGCTTCTGATGCCACTTATTAAACCATTTTCAAGAATAACTTGGTTTGACTGCTACGTTTGAGAGACTCGGATGTTAGTAACATGGGACACGTCTCAGCCTTAACAAGATCTCGTTTAAATGCAACACTTGAAGTTAGATCCAAAATTTATGTTGGACTTTTCTTGTTATTGCTGTAATAGTTACCATCAGTTACAGGTTTGACAAAGTATTTTTTAATCTAGAACATGAAGCTTTCATAAAAGTTTTCAGAGAAGCTCTATTTGAACTAGTCTCTGTGCTAGTGCCCTTCATTTTCTTAAGCGCTCCAATGCAGTCATGTACTCTGTGTGTGTCTGTGTGTACAATTATACAGGAATTTTAAATAGGGAATGTAGTATAAAAAGCAGGACAGACTGTTTCTTAAGAACCCCTACTGCGTAATGTATGATTTTTTTTTATCCCAGTTTCATATCCATGCTTTCCACTATTTGCAACAAAATACCATTAAGATAGTTTATATATACACACCGCCCCCTCACAAACCCCTGTGCTTTTGGTTACTCCCCTAATCAAACTACAGGACAATTGCTCAAGCCTTCCATTAGATTATGTCCATAATATGTGGAAGGTGCAAGACCTTTTGAAACAAAAAGGTACAATTTCCCCTTTACAGATGAATCCCATAATGCAACTTAAAAAAGTGCTCAAACAAGTCGGACCACCTAAATGCTATGGAACAGTATTACTGGGAGACGATTCCATGGGAACATTTAGGATTTTAACTCAGAGCAGATCTATAGGATGGTATGCTCTTTTCATAGCTATTTATCCAATGCAGCATTCATCAAAGTTCTCTCCTATGGTTTCAAAGCTTTGTTTTCACTAGATAACAAGATGGGAGACGGCAGAGCTTAAAACTTGTTCTCTAGAGCTTCTCCCCACGACAGCATTGTTTCACATCTCAACTATTTTTATTAAAAAAAACATACTAAGACAATGAAAATCTCACTCTAAACTAGCTAAGATGTATTAATGTTTACTACAGTCTCTGAAGCACCTGACCAGTCAATGCTGCAAACCTACTAGTCAAATGGAATTGTTAAACAGACTTGAACAAAGCTGTACAGATTCAAATGCTTTGTTTGGGGGTAATTCTCTGCTCCATATACAAATACATGGAAATCCTTAAGCTGCATAAGTGCTCATGAGGAAGTTTTAAAGGACTTATAGTTAACACCATAGTTATGTTAAAAACATTAATAATGGGTTGTCTGTTTACAGTGATCCATGCAAAATAATCCTAAACTTTATCAAAAAACCATGGAAATAAAATATGAAGAGTGCTTATTGTAAAAAATTTACTGAAGGCTCCAACTTCTAATGGACCTTCAGGTACATATGCCTCCCACCAGGGTAGAACATGGGAACGGCAGCTTTAAATTCACACTGATGCTACCCTAAAGTAGCTGCCAAACCTGTAAGAGGAGTAGAACACCCCCAAAACAAAGCCCAAGTAGATACAACACTAAAAAAAATGATTTGGGGATGGATATTAGACTACAAACACTACAGCCTGACACACCTCTGTGTCAACTCTTAAAAGGGAACATTTTATAGCCATACACCGTGTACTTTATTGTGGGCAGAATGGATCTGGGAAAAGACTATCTTACTGGAATCATGAGTCAGACAGGTTTCAGAAAACCCTTGTTTTTTGTGCAATATTCAAATTTAAAATCTTTCCCATAATAATTTTGGTACACAAATGGGTTCCAAGGCTAGCCCTTTATCTCCACAGAATTTGCTCTGAGGTACTTTTTAAAACTTGAAGCTGCAAGCAAGAATACCAGAAATGACTCATTCCAACGAACCATTAATTGGCAGTCAGTCTTAATTTACATGCTTTCCAAGTGCAATTTGGGAAATAAAAAAGGAAAACCCAACAATTATATCAACAGTTTTGTAACCAATGAATAATCCTACTGTGATCAATTACTTGTTTTGAAGGAAAAAAATTCTGAAATCTCTAAATTCTGACAGCCCTGCTATAGCATATCCATAAACCACACTGCATGTCATATGAGCTAATAAGGAACTGTGTTAAATGGTTTGCTCCCCTTTAATACGTTTAACAAGCACACAAACTCTCTCCAGGATAGCATGTAGTTGAACTCCTGTTGGTTGTGGAAAACCTTAGCATTTCTTAAGTATTAGAAAGCAAGCTGCGTAAACTGCACATATGTTTTCAAACATTCTTTAGGGAAAAAAGAATGGATTTGCTGGACTGCAACCAAAGAAAATTTGATCCCATTAGCATGTGTGGCCATCTCATTTTGACACATTCTCTATCAGACTGAAGATAATGACTTCTTTCTGAATGTGTATTTTTTCAGGAGCCATAATTCATTTTATATATACACCTAGATGGTGTTACTTCCTCATCTAATGGCAAACATTTGCCTCAAGGATGAGGCAGCTGCTTTATTCACACTTTTCATTAATGGGCCACACGACGCTTCCTTTATCATTCCATTCTGATCCTTAAGAATGTCCACGTAACACTGCATCCATATAATAGAAATGAAAAGGTACATGTGGTAAACTAATTCTGTGCAGGATTTCTACAGCTCACCAGACTCATTCTCCAGTCACTCCAATTGTACTAGCTGAATTGAATTTGAAAGGAATACATCACTGAAGTAAAAAATCTGCCCCTTTAACTGGCAACTCCATCAACCCCCCAAAGGTTGAAGCAGTTATCTAATGTATATTATGGTATTCTATAAAGAACTCACTTTCACAATTCTACCTTTGAAGACCCTGCAAACGTTACAACAGTGCATTAGTGATACAAATTGTCAAATACTTTTCGGTTCCTTTGGATTTTGCATATGATGGTTTTTGCATCAGTCACTGCATGAGCAAGCTTTGTTTGTTTTTTTTGTTGTTGCTTTTTTTTTTTTAAACATGCATTCAACTAGATATGGATCAGAATAAGTTTATACTCCCTTTTTATCATTATAATTAGCTAAAAAATTGCAAGACAGTCCACAAAACAGGATTTGCTTTAAGACTAACTGCTGGAGTTCCAAGATGTAAGATATGCAGCACTGGAAAAATCTTCAGTGATCTGGAATTAGTAGTGTTTAGCAAAGTGTTGAAAGCATTCAGAAGAAAGTCCTGGTTGGAGGCATGAGGGCTTCAGCACCAACTTTTAAACCTCAATAACTTGATTGCATATCTCCCATCTTCAAACCTAGGTTCAGAGAGAGGCAAGATGGATACTCACAACCATGTTTTACTTTCGCCAAGTAATATTCCAAAATCTAGCTTAATATTGCAAACTCTACAGTGGAATGCATTTAAAACAGATTCTTTTTAAAGGCATTAACTATAAGCTCACACTACTTTCTAACAGTTATGCTGTGAATCAATTGTCCACACACAGCCCTTAAAGTGACCAACTGGAGTGAATCAGGGAACAGAAATTTTTATTACTAGAATATCATATGTTGGCTAGACTTTTTTAAAAAGCTCACTGACAAAATATTTGATTTGACTATTTACTGTTAGCTTTTGAATTTTCATGTTAAGAAATCTGTAGAGCACTCAAGTACTTTGTACTTCTCTGCTGCAATTCTGAATGTAATGCTCTTGGTTTTTCCCTCACATTGCCCAGTATCCACTGAATTTTTTTTTTCAAAAATGGAGCTTTGGAAGTAAAGAGGGTTACCTACAACTGTCATGCCCCAAATTCTGCCTCCACTGCTATTTAGAACAGGATTGCTGGCACAAATTTTTACGTTACTGAAAATGACTAGTCTTTGGGAAGTGACACCCTCAGTGACATTCCATGGACTTCCCAGGCAAAAGCAAACTGAGCCATTTAAGATTTGCTGAAATCCAAGTAAAAATGGCTAAGTGCCTCAAATGCAGGCAGTATTTAATACCACTGAAGTCATTTTTTTGGCATATTTTTCCTGCACTTCATTTGAATAAAGCCTTTAATACTTACTAGCAACTAACAAAACACAGAGCAACTGAAACAGTTCAGAGAACTGAGTTACTCCATTCCAAATTGATCAGTTTTAGTCATAAGATGTTTACTGACAGACATTTTGCACGCCCTATGTTCATACAAATGACACTGCCTTCAGATAAGCTTGCACTTGTAAAGCTTAGCAATCATTCCACTGAAGTATTACACAAACTCTACGGGTGACAACACGGTCCAGTGGCTATGACACTGGCCTGTAGTCAAAACTTATGCAAAAAGCCTCCTCTACAGGTCAGCAGAACTAAGCGTTATTCACTACTCTGCCAATGACCCACTGTAGGAACCTAGAAAAGTCACTTGGCTTCTTTGCTTCAAAAGAACAGTACAAAGGAAAGCACAAAATAAGATCTACAGATGAAACATACTACATAATTTATTATAGTGGTTCCACTTCTGTAGCTTACTTCACTAGGATTTCCACTGATGTCATTGTTAACTTTGTGCAAGCAAGAGTTACGGAATTGGGCCTGCTGCGTATTGAAAGGTTTTATGTGGACAATGCGTACATTGTTATAGGCAGCTTAATAATCCTTACCAATTCTACCCTTGTGGTCATGGTACATTGTGACTTTATATATGCTCATAATACTCAGGCGCTCTTAACTGCAAGGTGCTCTAGGTGTGAAACACTTGGGATAGTTAAGCCAATACCACTGGGGGCAGGCACAGGGTAGGGAGTAAGAGTAGCTTCTTTTTACAGATATGAGAACTGAGGAACAGATGTTAAGTGGCCTGTTAAAAAGGTCTACGGTGATCCCGTGCCAGAACTAGAATACATCAGGGACTCCTGATTTACAATCACACCGATGGGTGTGAAAATAGAGGATAGTTAGTTTGTGTCTTAACTTGTTATGAACCTATAAACAGAGCATTAAAGTGAAGGGCGTGAGTAGAATTCTGCTCTCACACTGGTTTTTAAGCATGTAATTTACTCCAGTGGAGTTAGTCCTGATTTGCACTGGTGAAACATGGGCAGAATCAGGCCCCCAGAAGACAAAGACCAATAGGTCCTATGGCAACTTAAAGCAGCAGTCCCCAAGGAGCTTAAAAAAAACCAAAACAATATGCTAGCTAGTTAAATTAATTACACTGTTTAATTGGAAGAAACAAAGCAGATTTCACATTTTTTTCTCTTCACATGTAGTTTAAAATGTTCTGTAGGCTATAATGATATTTCCATTATAACTGTAAAGAGCTGAAATTTAAATTTAAATGCACCTCAGTTTAAGTGAGAGGAATTATCAGTTATTTCTTATAATCATCTTAGTCCCTACTCAATTTCCTGTTTCTGGAAAATGTTCACCACTCAGGATATATAAAGTGCCCCTTCATTTATGCTGATCTAAATAGCCCTTTATTTAAGCTGACCCAGCTTCCATGTTGTATGTATTTTTTCATTCATGGATTAGAGTCTTGCTGGATTCAGGAACTGCTACAAAACCCAAATCATTAAGCAAATTAGTCTCTGTTTCACACATACCCCTGAGTGCCTTGGATTAAGTAAACCTAACATTTCTACAGCTGTGTAGACTAAAATGCTGGATTTTTGAGAAATAGGTCTTTCTGAATTCTATCTGCAAGCAACAATGAGGTGAATATACAGAAAAGAAAGTCTCATCAGAAGACAAACATTTAAAAAGACATCTTTCCTCCTACGTAACTTAATCAAAATGAACAACTGACATTTAGGCAAGATAGTCTACTTGTTCACTGAACTGGCATACTGTAAAATTCCCCCAAGCACTTTAACTCCTGTGAAATCCCCATGAAAGGAGCTGCAGTAGTCACATGGCCATTTGTATACAGGCCACTGTTTCAACTGCAGACAGCCGTAACTTACACTGCCAGGATGATCACCACTGTGGGGGCACATAGCTATAGGTTGGTGTTCCTGGAGCCCGATATGTGGGCATAGTAACTGGATGAGGGGCTACTGGAGTTGGGGAATGAGTTGTCAACAAAGTACCTAGGAGAAAAGAAAACACCACTTAAATATCTTTCACGAATACACCTTTGAACTCTATTAAATGGTCATTTAGAAAATCAAAACTGTATTGATCAGATCTTGTTCCTCTTTTGACATATATCAATAGATAACATTTGTGACTTTATACCTTGACATTTTCAGTTCCATCTACCATCCTTCAAATGTTTACACAACAGGGCACTTTAAGGTTTTGTTCACTGCACGTTTAGATGCTTTTAAGTAGTGAATAACTATTGAACAGGAGCTCCAGGGCATAAGCACCCATTATACACTGAACGACACTTTTTGTCACAGCAGGCTCTGTGAGCAGTGGAAACACCTGATGCAAAAGAGAAGTGACTAGGCTATGTAAGTACAATTTAGCTCCTGCCTATGCAAATAGGTTTTCTAATGGTGGAAGACTGGGAGCCCAGAATCCTAGAAGTTTCCTTCTAAAAGCACTTCATGTGTGAACAACTGTTTAGTTGTTGCTGCTAATCACACATTCAGAAAATGACATGAAGGAAAATGCAAAGGTAATGAAAACAGTGCACAGTGCTGGTCCTGAAAACAATATTCCTGGCAAAGATTGCTGACCCTTGGTCTAGGTCTTAGTTATAAAGCCATTTTGCTCTGTTAACACTAACAATACATTAGAAGGGGGGCACAGTTAACTGAGGCTATGTCTACACTAGCAAATTAGTCTGGATTAAGGAAGCTTAATCTGGATTTATTTGCTCCCTGTCTACACCAGGCTTTCCCTAGTTTGAACTAAAAAATTTTAGTTTGAATGGGAAGTTTGAACTAAGTGCTTAGTTCAAACTTATTTTGAACTTTAGTTCAAACTAACTTCTAGTTAGGACTTCCTAAAAGGTTAGTTCAAACTAAAAAGTTAGTCTGAACTAACCACGTCTTTTCAGTTCAAGTTATCTTTGAACTGCTTAGTTCGGACTAAGGAAGTCCAAACTAAGCTTTTAGCTGTAGACATAGCCTGACAGTCAGTTGTAACATGTATTACAGCCAAGGCCTAAAACAGTCCATCTCAAAGGGCAGCTTGGAAGTCTTTGGCAATGCTGGGCAATTATTCTCTAACTGATTAACTAGAAAGAAAGGCTCACTTAGCAACTCAGCCAGGGAAGGGGAACTTTAATAACCAAATCACAAATGACAAGAGGAACAAAAGCCCCTCTTGAAATCAGAGTATCCAGTCAGATTTCCTTGTTTTCAACGTTTCTATGCTGCTTACTTGTCCTGATCCGGAGTACTAGGATTTTGTTGTTGGAATGGGTTAAAATTCATAAAACAAAGAACATGCAAGCATCTGGTATTAAACAAAACTAGTGCTTGTGGGAAACATTTGTACTTATAAGTGCAATACATTTCTGGACCAGCATTAATACACAATGCATTCGTTCTACACAAGATGGACAACAAACACTGGAGTTCATCAGAAAGTAAAAGCAATATAAATCAATCTACCTGCTGACATTGCCATAGTGGTCCCAGCCACCATTCCCATAGTTACACCATTTCCTCTTGGTGGTGGAATTGGAGCAGGATACATAGTTGCTGGCATGCCGTTAGGCTGCACAACTGTGGTGTGATGGATTACGTGGGGTGGTGCTGCATATAAAGGCTGCGTGTAGTAAGTGCCTTGCTGTTGGAAAGAAAAAGTAAGTAAAGTTTATCACATTTACTGAATGCAATATTTTAACCTTTGAGATGTTCAAGAAAACAATGCGATGTTCCAGAGACAGCAGCCTGATGTACTGTCAGGGACTGATACAGAGGGGTAAAGAAATAATCAAATGGGGAAACTGAAAGGAGTGCTAAAAATAGGGTTGTCCAGATACCTAACTCTAGTTTGGGAGACAAACCCCTCAAATACAACCTCTTTCTAGAATTATAGTTTTCTTGTTGCTTCCTCTGCTTCTGGAATTTGTTTTTTTAGCTCCTTCCCTTTCATGTCCTGAGGATCTTTCAGGGCTGTGACTCCTTCTAGAACGAGATGCCCTAAAAAGTTGCTAGAATTCAACATGAAGAAGCTTTCTTCTGCTATGGCCCAAGTAGGCCACTTCCAGAATCCTCCCAAGAACCTACAAGCAAATTTACTTAAAAATTAAAATATACTGCACCCTGACTACCAAGGGCAGCTAACTGTTCCATCTTTTGTCACTGTTTTCATGTAGCCCTGCCTCAGCTCTCTTCTCCTTGCTTCTCTTTCCAGCCTCTCCATAGGATCACCCATATGTCACTGTATCATGTGGGTTTGTCTAGTGACAGGGAAGAGAAACTCATCTATAGAGCCCAGCAGATCCGCGGGTATCCACTGCAGACCCGCCGGTATCCGCATCCGCGGGTGTGGATAACCGCAGACCCATTGCTGCGGATCAACTCACTGATGCAGCTTCTATTGTTACCTTATCACACTGCGATCCATTGCTGAAACTGCTACCGGCAGCATGCAAGGAAAGCAGGAAGCGCTCTGGCCAATCCTAGATTGTGATCTGCCAGCCAATCAGAGTCTCCAGGTGGGACTTGGAGACTCACTGCTGGCCTTTGACTGGCTCATTCCCCTGCCTGCTTCTTCCTTTTCTTGCTTCTAGTTGGCAAGCCATTGCTGTCAATCAGCGATTTCATAGGTTGGCAAAGAAATCTGACTGATAGCACAGCATGCAAACCACAAACAAGAAAGGAAAAGTGGGGGGGACCCATGTGGGGAATGAACCAATTAAAGGCTGAATAGTTGTATGTGAGCCCAAGCACAGTTGCAGTTGTGGTTACAGATTCAGCTAAACCCTGGCATGCGGATTTCAGATCGGATTAATGTTATCACTGAGCGGATGCGGATTGGATGTGGTTCCACATTTTTTATCCACGCAGCGCTCTACTCATCTATCCTTGTCATTTTCATTATGCTGCTTCAGGCTGGCCATAAGGAAACCTCTGCATGGAACAACCACTCTGTGGAACATCAGGAAAAGGTAG
Source organism: Podocnemis expansa (assembly GCA_007922195.1). Classification (NCBI taxonomy): domain Eukaryota; kingdom Metazoa; phylum Chordata; order Testudines; family Podocnemididae; genus Podocnemis; species Podocnemis expansa. The sequence continues at coordinate 27,440,024 of ML682006.1, forward strand.
GACAAGAGACTTCTATCTCTAACCCTCAGCAGTGAAGTATCACACTTCTGTTCCTGGTTTCCCCATGGCACAGCAGAAGAAAGGAAATCCATTAGCAACTGCCACAATCTTCTCATAGGAACAATCTGAAGCAGGGGTTAAAAACTTGTGGTTTTTTATTTACTTATTTTTTAAAGTGCTCAAAATTTGGTTCCAAAGCCAGACACAGGCACTTCTGTAATTTTAACCTAAGAGATTTGGAAGCAAAGTGCTATTTTTACACATGACTTAGGCACTCAGATTTTTAAGTCTCAATGATTTTCTTGTTTCCAACTTAGAAAATGTGACAAACACTTTTGAAAATTAGGCAACCTACTTAGAAAACTAAAGGTAAAATTTTCCTATATGTTGATCATTCAAGCTCACACAGACTCTAATGGGTCCTCAACACTTCTGAAAATAACATCATGTATTCAGGTGTCTAAACCCAGACTCAGAAGCCTAATTTTAGGCACCAGTATTTTAAACTCTTGACTTACATGGTCTTAGTACAGAGAGAAGCCTGTCACTGCACAGCATATATTTACATGTTGGACAGGGAAGTCTGGTTTTGAATATACTGCCCATGAGATGTTTTGGTAACAAAATCCTCAAAACACGTAACAATAAGTTGTCATGAACCAATGAACACAAGATTTAAAGTGTAAAAGTTCACAGTGTATGCTGAAAGCAAGGTACCACTGGAACTGGCAAAACAGTTGATCTTTACTTTTTACCTGTGCATATGGATTCTGCTGTGGATAGGCACTTCGAACCGGATACACAGCCGTCTGGTAGGGGTTGGGTGATGAAGAATAAGGTGGCACTGCACCACTGGTGGGTGAACAGGACACTTTATATGGTGTGCCTGGTGTATAACCTGAAACGAAGGTAAGTCTGCTTTAAAAAGTTATAGGAAAGAATGACCAAGTACTGTGTGCTGAAGTTTGAGATCAATATAAATGAATTTTTTTATTCTGAAGTTTGAATCTATTTTGGATTCAAGTGGAGGTGCTCTTGAAAGTGCCTCAGCAAAACCCTGTAAAATCAGAATGGTATTACTGAATACTGAACTACAGGAGTAGCTACAACAAAACTTTATGAAATGAGAGCCATCAAAAACACAAATGACAAGCTCCCCAATGCCAGAGGACTTAAAATTAGTGTCCTACTGCAGCAGTTAGCAGAACATCAATCAAAACTAAGCTTTCTACAGTAAGCTGAGGAGTAAATTTAAGTGTAGCTATGCTTACACTGCCTGCAAAATTATTGTGGAATCACTCTGTGTTGACCTGTCCAGGCTAGCAGCTCGTTAAGGGCAGTTGGGTTCAGCCTTGCTCATCCAGATCTGGTGATTTAATTACAATTAATGATCCCACCTGTAAAAGGATCAGGGTGAACCACATAAAGAGCAAAAAGCAGGCCTTGAGAGAAGAGTCTGTCATGTCTGAGGAGAGCATTGTGAAGGCAGGTTGGTAAGAGCCACAGTGAACAGCTTAGGTTCCTCTCGGAGGTCCTGAGAGAAGTAGTAAGGCCCTTAAGAAGATTTGGAGCGGAAAAGTAATGAGGAAACTTACTACAAAGAAGGACTTCTGGGGGGAAAAAGCCATAGGAGGCAGTACCCTTTAAAGGAACTTTGCAGTCCCAAGGAGGAGGTCTGATGAGCAGGGACCCTCAATGGAGCCTAAGAGAGTGTACAGTTTTTGTTGCTGGTTTTGGATTCTTTGGTTGGACACTTGCTAATCCAGACAAGGATACAACTTGAAGGAGAGGACCTAGCTGGAAGGCAACGCTATAGAAGATGTAGCCAGAAAGGCCAGTGCTAGCCAAAAAACAATCAACAGGGAGCTGCTGAGACAAAGAGCCTGCATTAACAGACTGACACCAGTAAGCACTACAGAGGTAAGCGAAACGGCTCACATGACCCATTTGTGAATGTCTTGTCATACACATTCCTCTCCTTCCATCCTCCCAACTAGTATTTCATTGCTGCCTTCCCCTTTGTCTCTCTTCCTGTGCCCTCACCCTGCATCATCTTTGCTGTATTTTATACATCAAGACAAATGCTACATTTTTCTAGATGTTGTATAACAGTATGCAAATAGATAAACTGATTACTCTTTCTCCACTATCTTTCTCCCTTCTGTTGCTAATATAAACTTATACAAGCCACAACGTTTTGCAAAGGATCATAGTCAACTTTTTTCTTATGTTAAGTAATATTCCTTTTGAAAGAGCCCAGGGTTCTAAGTGTATCCTTCTGTTGCAACTGAAAATGAATTAACTGCTACTATTGCTTTCCCCTTCATTCCAAGTATTATTATGCTAGTCACATTGAACAATTCTTGAGGATGCTACGTTCACTTTTGCTTGCTGGCTCCATCTACACCTCTTCTTTCCTCCCTAGATCCCAAAATCCTTCATCCTACCAGCCTGAGCAGTATGTTAGTGTTGTTCTTAAAACACTGATATTTCCCCACAACCCAATAGGAACTCAAAAGTTAAACTACCCCAGATCAGAGCTGTTTCACCCTGCTAATTCAACTGTTGGGTAGTCATTAAGTGCATGTGGGTCAGAGGCTCAATCTGCAGTTAGGAAGGAGCACACAGACTTCAGGCAATAGAAGATCAGAGGTGGTGACTAAAGGATACGTTCCAGAAAAGAGGAAACAAAGATTTACAGAAGAACATTGAAATAAAAGGTAAAAGTCAGAGAGCCAGGACAGAAAGGAGTAGGGAAAAGATGCAATCAAAAATTTGTGTAAGTGTTTTAACTACCTACCTAATGTGACTGGAAACTGAGTAACTCAAACTTCCCCACAAAAAAAGTTAGTCCCCCCTCTTATCCAAAATAACACGAATTGTATGGACCCAGAACACACACATGCCACAACTGAAGTCACTATTTAGTTTGTAAGACTACCATCTCATGCTAGAAAGTAAAAGAAAAACTGAATGTTTTTTTCTCACCACCAATTTCAAATACTTATAATGTAGACAGAATTTTGAGCATTTCTAAGCAATGAAAACTTTATGCATACCTGTTTGGAATGTAGGATTCGCTCCAGGGTACATATTGGGGGAATAGGCAGGTGCAGCAGCTGCATAGCCCATTGGGAAACCAGCTACGACAAAAGAAAACAACTCAAGGTTATTTTCTAGATAAAGTAACACAGCGTGGCTACATAACTGGTTCTCAGAATCTGTTGTCCATGGCACCTTTTGAACAAAGATCAACAAAATGTAATCAGATGACTTTTCTAAATTCACATGACTACTAGTTGAGGAGGAAAGCTAAACAGCTCCCATTTCTCAACGAGGCAACACACTTTCAGCAAAAGCCTAAATTAGCCAACTCAATAGTCAAGAGTGCAAGCTGTGGTACTAAGGGTAGAGCCCTGCAAATCCGCAGGTATCCACTGCAGATCCGCAGGTATCCGCATCCGCGGGTGGGGGTGCAGATAACCACAGACCCATTGCTGTGGATCAACTCATGGATGCAGCTTCTATTATTACCCTATCACAGTGTGATCCATTGCCAAAGCTGCTGCACAGGGGAACCAGGAAGTGCTCTGGCCAATCCTAGATTGTGATCTGCCAGCAGATCCAAGTCTCAAGGTGGGACTTGGAGACTCACTGCTGGCCTTTGACTGGCTCATTCCCCTGCCTGCATCTTCCTTTTCTTGCTTCCAGTTGGCAAGCCAGTGCTGTCAGAAATTTCATAGGGGGGCAAAGAAATCTGATTGATAGCACAGCATGTGAACCACAAACAAGAAAGGAAGAAGTGGGTGGGACCCATATGGGGAATGAACCAATCAAAGTCTGAATAGTTGTATGTGAGCCCAAGCTTAGTTGCAGCTGCAGTTACAGATGCAGCTAAATCCTGGCATGCGAATTTCAGATTAGATTATCACTGAGCGGATGCAGTTCCACATTTTTGTATCCATGCAGGACTCTAACTAAAAGAGCCACAAGAAGACCATACACAGATGTGCAATGAGACTACTGAATTTGGAGAGAGTCCTTTTAATTTTGTAAAGAGAAAAATATATCCAAGCATTAATAAATGACTCATTTCCTGGATCAGAGTGCCCAAAACTGCACAGTAAAAACCACCTTTTTGGAGAGTTAATCTTGTTTTGGTTTAACCTAGATTTGTCTCTGGCTTTAGATATCCATTATAGTCCTACCACCATCCACAGTGACACTCCGCAGTAGCCATCTGACTTGCTGTGGGACAGTGGCAAGGTATCTCAACATCCTGACACTAATATCTAAAATTGACAAGACTAAACTGTCAAGGAACATTTAAAGTACTAAGGTGATAGAAGTACATACTGAAAGATCAAAAAATCAGGTTGGACTGAATTAAATTACCAATTTTAATTCTCACTTAAGCCACCAAGCAGGAAACCTTGATTTAAATCATCAGTTCCAATAGTATTTTGCATTTGTATTTTTCAGTTATTTCCCTTGGTTGGTAACCATTAAAACATGTTAACTTTCAACTAAATATAGCCTTTACACAATATTCTGTGCATCTTTTTGCTAACCAGGAAACTACACTATTATAAAAACTTACTGAAGCAATTAATTTAATTACATTTATTCACATTCTTAATTTTTTACATGTAACATTTGAAAATGTCAATGATGCCTTTCTTTTTTTAACTAAATATGTTGTGATTTGTATCAAGTGCTATTTGGATAGAAATGCAATTAAATGCACAACATTTTAAGCTTTTTATTAAATAAAATTACTTTAAATGCACTGGATGCATAGCAAAACATCAAAACATTAATCTGCTTTTTAAAATGATGCATTAAACAAAGGAAATATCAGCAGTTAGCAAAATAACTTTCTGGGCACCATGTCCTACAAGATTTCAGCAGCTTGGATCCTCCAACTGCTTTTTTATCCTATGATTAAAAGGAAAAAAAGCTTTCTTGTTTTTTCAATTCCCAGCTGGCTTCCTAACTTTGAACTAGTCATTCCATTCTTTCAATTCAATAGCTAAAGAAAATATTGTTTCTGCATCTGCAAGAGAAGACACTATTGTCAAAATTTGGTTATTCACCTCAACCACCTAGTTCCAAGTGTTTAGCCAGTGATTTCAAGCAATTTAGTGCTTTGACTTAATTTAAGTGTTGGCTGCAAACATTAGTGCTTTTTAAATTTAAAATGATTAATGGTTCACAATTTTATATCTTCACATAGGTTGCCTTTCAAATTTTTAAAAGGGTTTTTAATTTTTTTAAATTAGTTTTACCCCCAGTGTCAACAACTGGTCCAGGGTTACAAACCTAAGTTATTTTGTGACTTCAGGTGTTACTGAAAAACCAAATGCTGTAATTACAGCTCGAGGGCACTATCTTTCCAAGTATATATGTTAATTCAGTTAATTTGGTTTAGAATAGTGTGATCCCCTTTCTGCCTTTCTCCAAATGAAGGCGTGCCAGGTGGAAAACAGCAACATCATTACAATACACAGATGATAAGTTTATTGTGCTGTTGGTGGTGGGGGGACTCAAACTACTCAGTTTCTTCTGTCAGAATTTAAACAGCTATCTAAAACTAAATGTGAAGGGTTCTGAAGTTTATTACTAATTTCTAAACTCTTTGGAGCATTGACTGTCTTAAGGTAGGTTGAAGCAATCTGCAAACATATGGTGTTTTATTCAAATTGCTGAGAAGTATCAAGATTAAAATTTGAGAGAAATCATCTGCTGTACAGCTAGTCCTCACTTAGTGACCTACTCGTTTAGTGACCCCTCAGAGTTATGACCGGCTCTCTGATGAGTTGGTATTATGGCAATGTACGAGAACTCGCATCAACTCTCTCAGATTACCTATATTTACAGTACATTATGCAAACTAAGTTCAGTACATTAGAGCTTAAAACATTTAATATATATTATAAATGATGCAAAGGTGACATTAAAACTATCTACCGATGGTTGAAAAACCCACTACCAGTAAAGTACATTATGCCTGAAATACCGGTAAGGGCTGCTCCTTGTTTAGTGACCAATTCGTTTATCAACCAGGTTTCAGGAACGGAACCCGGTCACTAAGTGAGGACTACCTGTATTTACTCAAACAAGTGTAATGGATTCTATGTTAGTCATTCACAAAGTTAACATTTTTCCAGAAAAGGGCCTTAGTTTAATTTTATCCTCTTTAATGAACTTGCCATGCCACCTAACACCATTTTTAAGGTTAAGAACTTTTGAGGCCTCTGTTCTTAATTTATAGATTTAGAGCCGGAGTTTCCACTAAGCTAAAGCATGACACTCCTAGAGAGAGTTACTTGTGTGAAAATGCAAATAAAGCAAAAATAGCAGGTTAAACAACTTTTCCTCATAACTCTTGAGGGTTGAAGTAGAATGTTTTCATTCTTGACTACTCAGTTCTTACTGTAATCTTACCAAACTACCCTGAACAGTGTCAATCCAAAAAAACCCTTTTATGTTTTTTCATGCATCTGACAAAGTGGGATTATGGCCACAAAAGCTTGTCCAAGAAATAAACTTGTTAGTCTTTAACAGCACCACAGGACTCCTTGTGTTTTTTGTTTTGTTTTTTGTTTTGGTGAAATAGACTAACATGGCTACCTCTCAGGGAACAGGTTCCAATCTTTTTATTTATAAAGACAATAATGCTTTTAGATAAAGTGTGCCCTCTAAAAACAGACCATCAGAACAGCCTGCTAAATTCAGCAGTCTGAACACAGAATCAGTGGTCTAATCTGACAAAAGGAGAAGGACCGTGTAGTCATGGAGTAACTAAAAAGGTTACCTGCCATTAAACACATCCTTGCCTCCTCCATCATGTACTTAACAGATCATATTTTGTACTCTATTAACTTGACCTACTCTAGACTAGAATGCTATAAAAGAATATAGTGACAGACTAGATTTACAGGTGACTCTGAAGTCATTTTATCAATACAATTGAGTTTCTCCTATTTAATTCCCTGAATGATTAACTGAAATATGAAAAATCTATATTCATGCAACACATGTAAAAGGTTGACACTAAATATTAGTAAAAATATTACTAACAATTGAGTCTAGCATCTTCATAATTAATCTAACACAAGATACGAATCTGCTAAAATCCCTTGAAAGTGCAGCATCCGGTTTTAATGAATTAAAAGGTGTGGCTTTTTAAAATTTTTTTCCCAAATATGTATTTTTTTCATACAGCAAGAATTCACCTCAATTTCTTCTGGTTTCAGTCTAGCTGCAGGTAGAAAAAACATTCAGGCTAGTTCATTCACAGTTGAAAAACTGAATGAGAGCTGAGAGAGTAGGAATTCTTGTTGTTCTCATCCCCTTCAGCTTGCCTCTGTTCATAGATCGAATCTACTAATTCTGAAAGCTATAAGTACACAGGGCCAGATTTTTCCAAGGTATTTAGACACCTAAAATACCTAGCTGTTGTATAGCCTCTTTCATCCACAGATCTCAACATGCTTTACAAAGAAGATCAATGTCACGGGGAAAGTGTTAAGAACTTTGAGCAACTCAGGAGCCTAACTCACTCCCACTGATTTGAATGGGAGATCAGCCTCCAACCTTTTGCTCGGTACTTCTGAAAAAAATCTTATCAGCATCTTGTCACCTAAATACTTTTTGCTTATTACCAGGGCCAGATTTTCAATCAACTCACTAACTAATATTTCTTAAGTAATTTTTATGTATCCAGTATATTTAAGGGAACTAACAATTTTAAATATTTATTTCATACAGTTAACACCAATCTCCATGTCATGTAGCCTGATAAACAGAAAAATCTAATAAATACAACAGGTATCTTTTAACACAAGCTTATCTAGGATCTAGGTTTTTATATTTACATTAAGCTATACAATTGCTTAAACCAGGCCTCAAAACATCCACTGGACACCTAGGGGCCAGCTCAAAAACTCGGAAGCCCCTAGGAGCATGACAGTGAAGGAGCCCCGTCGCCAAAAAACTGTTGCCATCACTGCTGCTTCTGCCTGTGGCACAGATCGCATCAGGCCCCCTGCCACTGAAACTGCTGTGGCTTCTGATACTTGTGGCAGCAGTGGCACAGACCCCCTGCCGCCAAAAAAAGCCACTTCCAGCGGTGCTTTCTGTGGTGGCAGCACATGCATGCTGAGAACATCAGTGCCACTGGATTTTTTTTTTTTTCTTTTTAGGTGCTTGGGATGTTTGCCTCCCTGGCAGCTGTGTCACAGCTAGATGCTAGAGGCAAAATCCTGCGTGCCATGGCTACCTGGCACCCAAAATTTGTCAAGACCTGGTTTAAACAAGTGTGTGTGGTTATACAGCATGCTCCTAGTTAGCAGAAAGTACCAAATTTATTGTTGCAAAGACAGCATTTGGCTGCAACTGTTTTTTATGGATATTAACCACAAATAAATGCTTTTATGGGAAGATAACTAAAGTACAAATGCAAAATCACAATTAAAATAGAATGGAATCATAGGGCTGGAAGGGACCTCATGAGATCATCTAATTACAATAAATTATTTAAATGTTTGCTGCTTGCTAATTTAAATCATGACTAAAATTGTGCACTTTAAATGAAAAGCAAATTCACTAACATCAATTAATGCAGGCAATATAATAACCAATGAAAATTCTTACAGCAGAGTTTTTCAAAGAGGACTGTTTCTACAGAAGTTCCAACTACACAACAGTTTAACTCTTAAGGTGATTGAAATAAACTAACTGCATGCCTACACTGATAGTGGCAAAATTGCTGCCATCAGCACAATCTTCTGGGTGCGATTCAGCAGTGAGTATGAACTCGCTAAATTGCTCCAAAAATTGCTTCAGCATCTCCAGCCCCAGAACTGGAGCTGCTGAAAGCCGACCACAACACATTTGCAGTTGGCTTCCCCAGCATATCTCAGTGGCTTAGAAAATCACTGGTAGATACGCAAGGTATTTTATGTGCCTTGCATATCTGCCATCAACTGCCACTGAGAAACCCTGAGACCAAGTAGAGACAAGGGCTAAGTCTCACTACACATAATTTCCAAGGAAAAACTAGTTTAGAACAGAGTAAACAGCAGATTAGACCTAGTTCAAAGAGGAAAGCTGGAAAAAAAATTGCATCAGTATCCAGCAAGTTCAACAGGCACAGAACAAATATCTAGAGTTTGAAGATACATGCCTTAAAAACTGATGAACTTTGGTCTATCCACTACATTGAAGCTAGTCATCTGTTACAGAATGTAATATGGCGAAAGACGTCAAGCACTCTGCCACTCTGTGTGCTTCTGATTATCTAACACTTCAAATCTACAATGCTGCACTGTCATTTTCATATAATCAAATATTTGACTTTTGTTTATATAATATTTAAACTGAAATGAGTTAGACATAACTAATTTGAGAAAATACCAAACCAAAAGGTATACAGATTTTTCTGGTCATGTTATACATTATTTTACTTAGTTGTACAACCCTAAATTTAATCTACAAATCCACTGCCTTAATCAACCACAATCTGAATATGTAATGAAGAGTAAGGACCTGTCTACACTAGCCCCTGTGGATATGGGGGGAAAAAAAAAACCACACGCTGAGCAACACAAATTTTGCCAGCATGTGCACTTAGATGCTCTCCCACCAATGCAGCTACCACCACTTGTTTAGGTGGTTTTATTATATCAGCGGGAGACTAACTGTAACAACATAAATGTGCTTCTTCTGTAAGTTTTAAGTGCAGACTGGCCATAAGTGTAATGTGATGTGCATTAATGAAAGTTTAAGAGAAAATGCCTTAACTGGGACTAACTATTTTTCCTTGAGGCTGTAAAAACCCTGGTTTTTACCTGGTAAACTTCATCTCTGGTACATCCCATGCTATTCCTGGTCACAGTAGTCTACACAATATTTATAGTAGGAAGATTTAGCTGAGGACTAGGCAAGAGATGTTTCATACAACTCTGGTGAAATCTCCTCAATGTAACTTTTTTGGTTCACAGTAGTGCTGTATTAATTTAGAGTATAGGGGGTTCAAAGATGTAGTTAAGCTAACCCAGTCACTGTCCAACAGTAAACAGTGTTAATCAAGGTTCAGGGTTTAGTATAAAAACACTTTAGCCTGTTTTGCTCCATGGCAAACACCATTAAAAATCCTTAGCCTTTTTTAGATACAGAAAAGGGAAAACAGGTAAAGCATCTGAAGTACAAAGTATGGTCTTCATTTTAGTAACTTTTATTCCTTCTCCCTTTAGTTGGAATTTTAAAAGGCAAAAGCCCTTGACTGATAGTCTCAGATGATAAATTCTGCCCTTTTGGGTAAGAGAGAGAATGTTAATAGAGATGAGTTAGAGATGATGTGCTCAAAGTCGGTTCCTGTTGCATCACAAATGGTATTTGGAATTCAGGTATAGCTGATATAGGCTGTGGTGTCACCTGGACCCCTCTTTGTCCTGACCTTGTCAGGATATCCATCTTCATTAGGATAAAAAAGACCCAGGGTCCATGGAGATAGAGTGGATGGAATAGCCCAACCACTTGTTTCATCCACTAATTAGACCTAGTAGCTGATAAATCTGTTTATTTCCAGTTAAACTTCTGTTTTCCAAGAATACTGGTAGTCTTTTTTTTGTTTAGGCTTATCAAGTTTGTCCCTTGTATTAATTCCATCAGTATTTGTTTTTATAGGCTGAGGCATTTTATGAACTTTTACATACATACTGTTCACAACTGATCTCGCAATTGCACTAAACTTGTAGGCCCATTATTACAACAATGTCAGTGCAAGAAAGATATACACTGAAAGAGAGAGAGAAAAGTGACAAAATAAAGGTGTTGGGAGAACAATTATGAAAAGATTACTCATCTTTTGCATAATTTGGCCAAGCAGGGACACATACCTATAAATGTGAGGGTTGTGAACCTAAATAATGAATTTAGTATAACTGAAGAGTATACAAATCAATAGGATACAACTAAAACAAGCTCCTGACAGTAACTCCAGTTAAGTTGGAGAATAGTATTCCAATGCAGTTGTAAATCCTATCACTTGATATATTTAAAAGTAGGAAGAACAAAAAACCAACATCATATATGGAGCAATTCATGCCCTAAAGGGCAGAATATCGATAATTAAGTAATAATAGAATAATCACTTGAAATATTTTGTCAGCAAAAACTTTCTTCTCTTCACACTTGAATTAAACACCATGGTGGGGGGGTGTTTAGGGGAGAAGGGATTAAGAGGCATGTACAGCACCTTTTGATTTTTGGCATCACTAATATTTTTGAGGTCTTTGGCACTGCACTCTGTATCTGAACTTGTTTTTTATTCATGGCATACAAGACTGCCGCTGCCCAATAAACTAATTATAGGATAAAAAAGAAACTCTTGGCCAACAATGGGGAAGACCACCATGTTTGTTTCCCTGCAGGCCATTAGTTTTACCTTAGTTACAGCCCCTAAGGTAACTTTTCCCAAACCAGCTTAAGGAACAAAAGAGAGCATGAAGTCAAACCACTTAACTGGTTCATCTGTTCTTAAAGTGTAAAGTTGGTACGTGAAAGCTATCAGAAGGTACAGAAACATTCACAAGTCAATCTCCTCAGTGTCTACACTGATTACAGTGAACAACCCACAGGTGCTACTTTCAAGAAAACGAGATACACATTCAGTTGCTTACCTGGATAACCAATTCCTTTGGCATTTGCATAGGGAACCCCAGAAGATCCAGGGCTATAAACAGGATTCATGATTTCAGTAACTAAAGGAAACAAGAACATAATCAGATCTATTTAGCCAAGCATACGGAGTCGCTAAAATCCTTGTAGGAATTTAAATGTAATTGGTGGGAGGGAAAGTTCTGCAATTCTATCAGTCATCCCAACCACCAATGTTTTAAACTGCACCTAGAAAAACACACTTATACTGCACCTGTATAAAAGTTTCTAAGCGCGCGCGTGTGTGTGTATATTTTCCCTGAGTCCACTAGAGGAAGGGCTACTAATGGACAATATTTCCACAATGGCTGAGTGCATAGTTCTCAAAATGTACCACATTGCCTGGTAATCAAACAAGTGCAAAGCCACCTAAATCATTCAAACTAGCATTCGCTAACATTAAAACACTGTCAGCTTCCCTACTCATCTTGACTTTTCCATTCCATCCTTTCCAAATTTTCAGTCCTGACTTTTTCCCACCTCTTTCTCTTACTCTCCACTCTACAATTTAGGTCTGAAATATCCACAGTTATACTCGTTCTCTTGGCACTGTGGAGCAATTGTTATAAAATTAAGTCTCTTTGGCATGAGATTCTAATCTCTCAAATTTAAATTCCTAAAGAATCAATAGCTTAAATAAAATATTTGGTTAAAATCTATGCTAGATAGCTCAGAAGTGTTATGAAAGCAGCACCCCAGCAATCTATTCAAGTGTAGTCCACATAAACATTGATTTAAATAAAATAAAAATCCTGGCTCTTCAGAAGTGATTTGGGGTTTCGGGCCAGCTGTTTTTGGATGAGTGCCCACAGTTCAAAAACAGTCCTAATTAACAGAAAACCGAACCACTACAGTAATTAAGCCACCCTCCCATTACTAAAGCTGATATTGTAAGAGGTTGAGATGCAGGCAAGACTTCACTAATTTTTCTATTTACAAGGGATTCCAGCCTGAAACTGTTTGGATTTTGGCACATTCTAAAAACAAAATGCCCTCTGAGAACTCTTTAGAACTGCATTAGTTGTACTGCTTTTAACTTCTTTAAATTTCTCCAGGTTCATCACTTCAACCCAGTCCTCGGTTTTTAAACATTTGCAGTCATGCCTCTTTTGCCTATTAATGCCAATCCTTCACTTGATGATAATTTCTGGTAACAAAACTGAATTACCCTTTCCATTATCCTTGACTCCCTCCCTATGTTTCTAGAACTGTAATTGCTGTATATAGAGGCACTCTTTTTAGGCCCAAACCTGATATAAAACTTTACGTAGAAAAGTTATTTAGCTTCATAAAGAGCTTCAATAACTACAACATTAACTTGAATTCCCATATAGTAGCATAATAAGTCTTCAATGCTGCAAGTAAACAGCCAAGAGTAGCTTCCCTAGTTTACATTGCTTGCACTCATTCATCTGAACAGGATAAATAGCACAAAAAAGTCAACCTGGTTTTTAAGATGAGTAAATAGTATAGTAAAAAACAACAAGGAGTTGTGTGGCACTTTAAGACTAACAGATTTATTTTTTGCATGAGCTTTCGTGGGAGAAGATCCCACTTCCTCAGATGCTTCGAAGATGGGTGAACTTACAGAAAGGAATGAAACTAAATGCAAGGGGGTGTAAAACATAGGATCAGGTCATACAGTAACAGCAAATCAGAGCAGTTTTCAGGTCCAAACCATGGGAAGCCTGAAGTCAAATTAATTCGAAGCATCTGAGGAAGTGGGATCTTCTCCCATGAAAGCTCATGCAAAAAATAAATCTGTTAGTCTTAAAGTGCCACACAACTCCTTGTTTTTTTTTTTTTTTTTACTGGACTAGACTAACACGGCTATTCCTTTTGAAATAGTATAGTTCATTGTAAGAAGTATTTTGTCTAGAACACAGCATTGTAAATAAACCCACAAACTTCCACAAACAAATTCATTGTTCTTGTCACAAAAGCATTTACTGTATCATGTTTCATCAAAAATCCAAAATGCTCCACAAACTAGCATGATGATAATCCAACAATTTAATAGCAACACAAACATTTTCTTATAAGAACAGGCAAATCTCAAGCTGGAAAAAAAAAATCAAAACACGCAGGATACTGAGAAAATCCATTTAAAAATTAATTTAATGACAGTAATTCACAATTTACATAGACTAATATTAGGGAGTTACCTGCAGCTGCATTTATTACCTGTCCAACTATAAAGGAGTACTTTGACCCAATTCCCATTAGCAGTAACATTCAACAGCATTTCCTGACTCACCATCTCCTGCACGTATAAAGCTGTGGGATCTTTTCCATGCAATCACAGGAAGCTTTAAGGATTACTAGTTCACTAGCCTGTGCTGTTTTTTTTTCTCCTTTTTCTAAAGGAATCAACTTCCACCTACTTATATATCAGCACATCTTTCCTGCTGTAGGTTTCTTCTCATTCCTACACTTCATTGCCTTCCTATTTCCATCTATCTCCCTTTTGAATGTTTTCGTACAGCCTTCCTTTTTGAACTTAAAAAAATCCCAGCTTTCCCTTCGTTGTGGAATTTCCAAATTATGGAGTGAATTCCCTGGGGGATGGTCACCTCAAACCTCTCCTTCTCTCTAGTGCCCTGAGCCCAGTGCTGATCACAGTGCTGCTGTCCCCAATCTCTATAGTAACTGGGAGAGAACCATGCTAAGTAATGTGGGAAATTTCTGGGGTGGGGAGAGAAGTAGTAGGAGTATTCAATGGAAGAGTGAGGGAATAATAAAAAACAAACAGGGAAAATTCATGGTCATAAACAAGCAGGAGAGCTGAAAAACAACCATGGAGAGAATTCTGGAGTGGATAGAGACAGGTGGGACAGCAACTTCAGCAGGGCATGCCATGGACTGAAATGCAGAGTACAGAGGCAAGCACAATGCAGACTCCAGACAAGGGAGATAAGGAACCACTGCCTTAGACAGCATCAAAAAAAAAAAAACAAAAAAAAAACCTTCACATGGGAAGTAGTTTTTATTAATACTATGTCAACCTTTCCCACTCTGTGGGCATGTATGTTAAACTGGTGAAGGCCCATCTGTGCAAACAACAAAGGAAGCTGCAGTTGGACACAGCAGATGTTTGTATAAACTACAGTGTGTAAACAGCAGCTTCCACCACTGGATGGAGCTACACCAGTACAGAAAGTGCTTTTAGATTTTCCAAGCATGGACTGGGCCTTAAACATCACAAAACTCAGCGAAAAGTAATTCTTTCCATGTCTCTTACTTGGAAAGCCTGTCTTCTGTGCATGCCATAAATTATGAATTCTCTGCTGGGGAGCTGAGGGGTTTAGACCCCTCCCCCCCAGCCTTTTCTATATTGCTAAATGGGAACAGGTCCGTCCTGGCAATGCAAACTTGAGTATGACTGCTATAAAGAAAGGGATCACACTGGCTATGGAGATGCTGTGAAACTCAAAACCTTACCATCCATTTTTTTAGTACAGGTTTTGCTCACTAGAGCACTACTTCAATTTGCTGCAATGCTACATTTACTGGTCTGAGTCCATATCAAATGCTATGGCAGGTGACATACGAGTAAGATTAATATGAGAATAATTAATCCAAGAACAGTGGTTTCCTATTTCAGTTGTTAGATTCCTCCTTTCTGTAACATAGCAAACTTGCATCCTGTTTAAGTGAATATCTGTAGATGCAAAAAAAAAAAAACAAACCCCTCTTATTATGCATGGTCTGTATGCAAGTTAAGTGACAGTCTGTTAAATCAAGTCACTATTTTCAAATTAAATAAATATAATCACCTCACTGAGGACTTCTTCCATGCTGGATTTTGTCACTTCATCTGTAGCTTATAAAAGAGGTATGTTTGGAAATGTTCAATAAGGGGGAAATTAATTTCCCCTTTATTTTCAAGTTGGCCAAATCTCATCTTAGGACAGAGACCCACATGCAGAAAACTTCAAATCCCAAAAGCTAGTATAGCATTCCAGGAAGCTGAGCAAGTGCAGGCAGTGATCTAGCTGAAACTGTTTTACAACCCAAATTAGTTGTTGAAAACCAGCTGAAGTTAGTTTATTTTTGTGTAAAAGTAATAAGATGCATGAAAACACCCACAACAAAATCTTAAATTTGTAAAGAGGTTAGAGGTTTCAGTATATTTAACCACAAATCCTCCTAGACCTCATTTGTAGAACAAAAACTATTCAAGGAAAAACACATTAAAAGTTGCTTTGTACAGATGCATCTTAACACACGTGTTAGGAAAAATCTCCCTTAGAGGTTGCTTGCCAAAGGCACAAGGATACCATAGTCTTGAACTCTACAAGACAAGTGCTGAAATCTTCAAAATATTTAAGATTTAGCTATCCTGGATCACTCTGAAAATCCATGCTGAAAATTGTCTGTTTCCACTTCAGCTTTGTATCCATTGATCTGTCAATATATTTCCGCCTGCAGTTACACCACCTGCCTTGCCCAAGTTTACATGAGTTGCATTCAGAATCTGCTCACTGATTTCACCTCTGAAAGCTGAGCCCAGAAATGCAAAGCTTTTAAAAACAATAACATCCAAAGTCAGGAATACAATGTTTATAGAGTTTAATTTTATAAACCAGTTCCTTTATTATCTACAAGCAAAGACCAGAGTTCAGGATTTCTTTGCCTAGAAAGAGGTGACACTAGTCGTAACTATTTTGCCAAGACTTCAGCCACTGAGGTCTATATAGTGGGGCAAATTGCTATGTATACTGCAGTCACAATTTACCTTATGATGAGAGGTTTTGGAATGGTGAAAAACTTTCAATATAGGCAAGATCTAAACCAGCACTTCCCACACTGTTCTAGATATTTAGAAATACTTTGCACTTATACTGTTCCATCCACCAGCCTCAGCACACTTCAGAAATACTAAGCTTCAGCTCGCCTCTGAGATAAGCATTAACCCTTTTTTTAAACAAACGAACAAAACAAAAGAAAAATGAAGCGACTTCTCAAAATTGTACAGGAAGTCTATGACACAGGTGAAAATAGCGCCCACATGTTATTTCCAGTCTCGTGCTTTAGCCATAAGACATTAGATCAGGCAGGAAGAAAAATGAGCTCTGAACTCAGGATTCTGCAACAAGTAAAGGAATTTATTTTCAAAGACATTGATCAGTCTTCACGTTTGTAAAGTTTTTATTAATGGCTTTTTGTAAATTGATTTGCAAAGCTGAAACGCTTTAACATTATCTAAATTTATTTGTGTGTGTGTGTATCTGAGACCATAAAACATGACCATGCATTACAGGAAATTAAAAGGTTTCCTGTAATTTTAAAACAAGCATAGGTTTACCCCCTCTGATTAAGACAAGTAGTGCCTGACACTGACAAGCAACACCAAGAACAGTGGTTGACAAGCTTCATTTGTAATTCATGTCGTACCTTTTCCTGAGGTGTAATACATAATGCGAAAGAGCAGGAACATATTTTTCCCCCTTTGAGAAGAATGGTAATTAATCTCTCTATATATAAGAAAAATGTTAACCTATTCACTTGACCTCAAGGAACCGTGTTTAGAATTTCCATTATTCACATGTGAAGTGAGGAAATCCTCTGTCTGGTAGGACTCCCCTCACACACAGGCTCAGAGTTCAACAGGGCTTCATTTTTGAGCCTCATGCAGTAACTGAGATGTTCTATAAGCAGTGAGAAAATAGGATTGGGTAGCTGAGCCAACAATTCCTTGGAAGCCTGTTTGTAGGGCTTTGGTTATACTCTGCTGATTTTGGACGCCTGAGATTTCCAGGCAGAAAGGAAAAGATTAATACTTAAAGAATGAAACTATTTTGCTACACAGATGTATTCAGTGCTAGATGGAGTTGGTAGGTTATGAGTCTACAAGTGTACTTTCCTGAAGCTAGTTTTCACTTGAGGATGCACTCCTGAAACTGAGATGCAACTGTCATTAGTTCCCATAGAGACAGAACCTTAAAAAAGCCTTTTAATTATTCCTGTCTCTCAACCTGGAAGTTTAAATGCATAACTGCAAAAAGCACAAGTTGGGAAGCTTTGTGTTTTCCACCTCTTGCAATTAAAATCTCATTATGAAATTATGACCTCAGACAAATTCCAATCAATGGAGATAAGATTCCCCAGCCATATCTTAAATTTAAAACAACACATACTGAAGTGCACCTCTCCTCTCATACTGATCTCTAAAGCAACTGAGCTTTACCGAAACAAGTCTAGCCTCTTGCTTTTCAGCTGAAATAAAAAAAAACCCCCAACATTTCCACAGCAAGCTGTGATGTATTTCAAAATGGTACAGGGGAGCCTTTGTTTACAGCACGATTCCCATTAAATGTTTGAAATCACAGAGCCATTTCTCTGGGGTGCAGGTTTGCTCCGACCATGAAGCCAGCCAACTGCAGCCCAGGGCCCTGGTTTGGTAAAGGCCCCGCCGGCGGCAGCCACACGCCATTTCTTCAGTGGCCAGGGCTGCCGTGCTGTCACTATGGACCCCTCGGCTGCCCGCCCGCCCGCGCGGAGGCGGAGGGGGAGGGGGAGGCCTGGCATTTCGCCCACGGCAGCCAGGGCCCAACCGCCGCCCCGGGGCAGGACCCGAGAAGCTAAACTCGGCCCGGGGTTTATGCCGACAGCTGCTGTCCGGGGCGCGGGGCAGCGACAGGAAGGAGCCGAGGGACGAGCCCTAGCCCCGGGGATCTCCCCGGCCCGAGCCGCCTGTGACACCTGCTGGGCCGAGCGCCCGGGCTGCCCGCAGCGGCCTGCCCCTTCCCGCCGGCCGCGCAGCTGAGGAGAGCCCGGCCCGGCCCGGCCCGCAGGCCGCGAGGGGCATCGGCCCCGCACTCACCGGGCTGCGGCGCTTCGTGGCGGCCCCGGGCCCGGCTGTGCGGCTCGGTGCGGGGGCGAGCGGCTGCGGCTGCGGCTGCGGCTGCCGACTGGCCCGGCGGCGCCTTGGCTTCCCGGCCCGCTCCCGAGAGCTGCGCAGCAACCGAGCGGCCGCGCGTCACTTCCGCCCGCGGCCCGGCCCTGAAGCCGCCCGGCGAAGGCAGCGCAGGGTCACGGGACGCGGCTCGGGCGCCCCCGGCACGTGACGAGGGTCCGCGCGCGGCCACCTGGCGGGGGCATCAATCATCCCGGCCCCGCCCCCCCTCTTCCCTTCACCTCCTCCCTCGGGCAGGGCTTTGAACACTACAGGGTTATTTATAGGGGTTAAAGGACGCCGGACTGGCCCGGAACACCCTAGTCTTAGGGGGAAGCGTTCCAGGGACCCCTCAAAACAAGAATATGGTGCTGCGAGTGTCCTCCAGTGTCCTCCTTTCCACATTTTGGTATCTGGTAACCCTACCCAGAGCTGCTGGGCCGGGGGCCTGGCGGGCCCACGGGTCCCCTGCACCAGGGCCCTGAGCACGCTGCAGTGACGGAGCAGACAAGGAGCCCTGCATGAGCTGGCCTGGGAGAAAATCCCACTTGCTCACAGCTGCCTCTTTGCAACCCAGTTATGAACCGTGGCCCCGCGTCACCCATTCCCAGACACATGGGGCAGTTGTCGCCAGTGTCTGACCTCTTCCGGGGGCAGGGGCACCGCTATCGCTGGCCTCACGGGGCTGGAGTCTCAGCACCTGAGCCCCAGGTCCGCTGCCAGGCCACCCATGGTGTCAGCAGCAGAGTGCAAGCCCTGCGTCCCCGCTCACCCAGCCCTGGGTCTTTTCCCCAGCCAGCGGCAATTCTGCCAGGGGGTAGCCATGTTAGTCTGTTTCAGCAAAACAAATAAGCCTGGAGGACTTTGAAGACTAACAAATGTATTAAGGCGTAAACTTTTGTGTTCATGAAGGCATAGGCCTTAATACACGTGTTAGTCTTTAAAGCCCCCTTGGATTCCTTGTTTGTGTCTGTGACCTGTTGATACAGCCAATAATCACATTAGGCGTTTGCACAGCTGCCTTATGGGGACAAGTCATAGTTTGCCAACCACTGGACGCCTTCCACCCTCAAATCTTGTCCGCAGCACTTGTCAGCTCACCAGCCATTCCCCATTCTGGTATATTTCAGCTCAGTGACCAAAGAAGAGGTTAAGGACTACTTAGAAAGGCTGGGTGTGCACAAGTCCATGCATCTGGAGTCAAGGCAAGAGGGTGCTGAACAAGTGTGCTCATGCCATTGCAGCACTGTTATCTTTAAAACCTTGTGGTGATTGGGGAAGATCCTGGATGATTGGAAAAAAGCAAATATAGTGCCCATCTTCAAAAAAGGGAAGGAGGATGATCCAAGGTGCTACAGATCAGTTAGGCTCACTTCAGTCCCTGGAAAAAACATGGAGCAGGTTCTCAGGGAATCCGTTCTGAGGCACCTTGAAGAGTGGAAGTTGATCAGGAACAATCGGAATGGATTCACCAAGAGCAAGTCATGCCTTACCAACCTGGTTGCCTCATATGATGAGATGGCTAGCTCTGTGGATGTGGGAAAAGCAGTGGACATGATAAACCTTGACTTCAGCAAAGCTTTTGATAATGGTCTCCCACAGTATTCTTATCAGCAAGTTGAAGCATGGATGGATGCATGAATGGATGGAAAAGCTGGCAGGATCATCAGGCTCAATGAGTAACAATCAAAGGATCAATGTGTAGTTTGCAGCCAGTAACAAGTGGAGTGCCTCAGGAGTCAGTGGTGCATCAGTTTTGTTTGACATCATCATTAATGATTAATGTTCCCTGTATGCTGATGATGCAGCTGAGCAATTTATGGTGTTCACTGAGCAGCAATTTCTGAGGCATGACACCACGTGGGCAACAATTTTTTGGAGCCAGAAGCATTGGCATGCCTAAGTACCGTAATTCAAAAGAAATGCAGGGATGTTGTTTTTTTTGTTCAAACTTCAGTAAATTAATAAAAATACTTTATTTCAGCTTAACATTTTTATTAAATGTGAGATGATGATACAGTAACCACCCAAATCATATCAAGAAATCTGATACCCTTAGTGAGGTGCTCAAACCACAGAATATTGTCCCAGAAGGTTTAGGATATGCAGCTTAACACACTTAAAACTGCCTTCACCGAACAAGGTCACTTTAACAGAGAAGTTCCAAAGGGGTAGCCGTGTTAGCCTAGTTTGGCAAAACAGTAAAGGAGCCTGTGACACTTTTAAAGACTAACAAATTTTGCACACCAAAGCTTATGTGAAAAATACATTTGTTAGTCTTTAAAAGTGACACAGGACTCCTTGTCCATTATGTAATATATGTTTCCAGTTTTGTATAAAAATATGATTTAAAAAAAAATTAGCCAATCTTATTTTTTAAACAGCCAAGAAATTTTAGTCAAAGTTCAGTTTGAAACTGGAAAAGGTTCCTGCATCAGCGCTTTTTTTTTTTTTTAAATGTTATAGTTATTCACCTCTGAACCTTCTCTTTGCTAAACTAGGTAGACTGAGCATGTTTAGTATGCCACTATAAAGCAGGTTTATCAGAACTCTGAGCGTTCACATAAGCTCTTTTCTGAATCCTAATTTTTTCAACATCCTTTCTGACGTGCTGACAAAGAAACCAGACATGATATCCTACTAATGGTCTCACTAATTCCATAGACAACAGCAATATCAAGTCCCTCCTACTGTTTGACATTCCCATGATTATACAGCCAAGGATTGTGTTCACTGTCTCAGCTACCACACCAGACGCTGATGTTCAGCTAGTTATCTACTGTTCCACTGGTTAGTTACTGTGACCACTAAATGCTTTTCAAAGTCTCTGCTTTCCAGGATGTAGGACCTACATTTTTTGTTTGTTTCTTGCATTTGGCTGTGTTTACAATGCATTTTGTTAAAATTCGTGGGGCTTCGCTTACCAAGCAAGACTGGTGAGCTGTATAATAGACCTCTTCCCATCCCCTGTATAATTGACTTGTCACCATGGGGACACAGCCAATCACCACACTGCCAATTTTTGTCTCACCTGCAAATTTTACCATCAATGGCTATGTCTACATTGGGGGCTATTTTAAGTCGCCTTCACAAGATCGACTTTGTCGACTTAAAGTCAACCTCGTTAAGTTGACTGAGAGGTATGTCTACACTAGTAGACGCACCCTGGGCCAGGCTTGGGCCCTTGCCCCTGCTGTCGGCAGCAAGGGGCTGGGAGCCCAATCTAGCCCCCAGCCCCTTGCCACTGGTGATGGGGGGCTGGGAGCCAGCTCCTGCCACTGGTGGTAAGATGCTGAGAGCCTGATCTGGCCTCCGGCCCCTTGCCACAGGCAATGGGAGCTAGGAACCGGCCCCTGCCACCGGCAGCAAGTGGCACAGAGCTGGATCTGGCTCTGAATCGCTTGCCACAAGCGGCACAGAGCCTGATCCAGCCTCAAACCAGTGGCCACTCTTGGCAGAGGGCTCAGAATTTCACAGGTTACTCCTGATTTCAGTGTCGCCTGGGAAATTGACCAGGCTGGGTTACTGAGCTGTCAGCCCGCCTGCAGCAGGGGGCTGGGAGCCAGATTTGGCTCCCAGCCCCTTGCCACCAGCTGCTGGAGCCAGATTGGGCCCCTGAAGCCAGATCGGGAGCCAGGGCGGGGCAGAGGGAGGGGCCTGGGCCCCTTTCTTCCCTCAAAAATTGACTTAGTGCTTAAGTTAGCTTTCAGGGCAGGAGTTATTAAGTTGACTTAAGCAAATGCTTAAGTTGACTTAATAAATTATGAATGGATCCAGGGAGTAACAGCTTAAGGCAAGTTAAGTCAACCTAAGACTCCAGTGTAGAGATTTATATTATATTAAGAGCTTTTAATGTCCTTTAAATTGTCTTTTATTGTCTTTTAAGAAAAAAGGAGAAGCCAATACCATGAGACCAGCCAGGTCACCACAGACCACAAGGGAATTCTTTGTGGGCTATTAGTGAGCTACAGACCTGTGTATTAGGCTGTAATCTGGTTTAAGCAAAAAATGAAATCTTTCAAAATGACTTAAAATTAGATTCTGTTCTTTAAAGATCTAATTTGCCCCTTTGTCTGTGCCGCCAACAGCATTGCTGTTGTGTTCAGATAGTCTTTCTGGTCAGTGACAAATCCTTTTTCTCACTATGAGAAGTGTACGCAGGAGGAAGTCTCTCCATGTGTTTGCAAAGTGTTGGCTGATACAACCAAAATGTCAGCCTGTCATCATATCACTGTCTCTTGTGAGGTGAGGAGAAAGTGATTTATCTGAAGACCTGCCAATGGTATTTCTCTATCCAGGGTTTTCTGTCTGATCTCTTCTGCAGTGTTAATTCAAGGTGAAATATTTGCACAAATTAACTAAAACAAATATGCAGTAGTAGTCCTATATTGAATTTATTTACTATATGAATGAGAGAAACCTTTGAGAAGAATCCACTCACAAAGGTAAAATTGAATGCAGTTAGCTGTTTTTGTTTTGGTTTACTTTTTATGTAATTAATTATCTTTTTCTGTAATGTGAGTTGTTTTTAAGATTTATATTCATAATGTTTTGAATCCACATAACATCTTATGGTTTGTTTTTCCAAGAAGGCTACAAGAATTGGAGAATAAGACAAGAATGCATTTGCTTGATCAAATATGTGCTATGGACAAAAAGTCAATGTTAATTTTTTTCCTGATGCTTATATGAAGTAGAACAATTTGATTTCTGGACCTGAGGAAAGATGTTTAAATTTTTGTTCTGCTCTCAGCTTGTGACTAGAGGTATCAACAGGTGAAAAAGATATCAGCTGTCATATAGAAGTATGTAATTTAGTGTCTAGTTCTAAGTTGGGTATTGCTTCAAAACATTTTGGAATGCTTAAAGCAGTATAAAACATGTCAGCTAATGGTGAGAACTAGGTTGTACATAACAGTGCATGAAAAAAGATGATAATTTTTGAGTGGCTGATGGTATGGTAACAACTGAAGAAAACAGGGGACTGTTCTCTCCATTCCACCTGAAAACATCAGGTGGGAGAGCAGCGAGATCTAGAAACCCCCCAGGCAGGCATTCCAAGTGTAAGGGGACTGATAGCCCCTTACTGAGAGTGAATGGGCCTTTTGATTGGCCACTCCCGCCTGGAAGCAGGACTCTGAAACAGACAGCCCCAGGGCCAGTGGGAGAGGCCAGTGTCCCAGGATGGCCTGATTGAAAGTGCTCCCCCGCCCCTGAGCTGAAACTGCAGGCTGGACATGCCTGGGCAAACCAGTGTGTGTGTGTGTGTGGGGCCGAGCTAAGGAGGAAGCACTAAGCAGCCAGCAGCTGGGAGCCAGAGGACCCAGGAAGGGAGGCCAGGCTGAGCTGATTTGTGCAGCAGACCCACAGCAGCTGGACCAGCAGAGAGCCAAGTGGAGCTGAGCAGAGCAGAGCTGGAGGCAGTGACAGAGCCAGAGGTGCCTGAAGCTGGGGCAGGAAGCCAGAGAAGCCCAAGGTGCTGAGCTCATCTGTGCAGCCCCACAGCAGGAGGGCCAGAGGAGCCCCACTGAACCCGAGCAGCAGCTGGGAGCCGGAGTTGCAGCCATCTGGAGCTGGGTGTGGTGAGCAGCTGGGGAGCAGTGAAGGGGGGCTGATGCTGGGAAGAAGGGCCCCCCCCCTGGAGCTTGGGGACGTGTGGCCACAGCTGGAGCCTGCATCTGGCCCCCTGGATTATCCAGTTGCAGCCAGGCCTGGGCAGAGGGCTTGCAACGTGGAGGACAGACTGTGAGACTGTTCCTCAGGCCCCAGAGACTCTGTTTGTAGTGCTCCCACACCAGGCAGCGGTGCTGGGGGTTTATTGTTCACCTTTTTCCACTTTTTTTCTATTTTCTTATTGGGTTATTCTTTTTATTTCTGTATGCTTAAATAAATTGTATATAGTGTATATAGTAA
>ML682006.1:27469558-27502350 GCA_007922195.1 Podocnemis expansa
TATAAGAGGCAAGGGGGCAGGACTGGAAGTATAAGAGGCAAGGGGGCAGGACAGGAAGTATAAGAGACAAGGGGGGGGTGGGACTGGAAGTATAAGAGGCAAGGGGGCAGGACAGGAAGTATAAGAGGCAAGCTGTGGAGCTCAGTGAGGGCTTGGTGGCTGAAGGAAGGAGTTCCTTTGGTTCTCTCCACAGGCCCAGCAGGAGACTGGCGCAGCAGAGACCCTGCCAGCATGGTAGGGACCAGACAGCCGTGTGGATGTATCAGTGGAGGCCCAGTGGAAGGTCTGCCCTGTCGAGCCTGTCAGCATCCTAGGGACCAGGTGCCTGCCTAGATGGACCAGCAGAACCCCGATGGAAGACCTGGCCCACCAAAAGCCCAGCTGTGCCCAGGGAGCAGGACGGCCAGGTTGAGCTGCCAGTGCTGGGACTAGTGAGGCAGTCCACCCAGGGAGCTGACTCAGCTGAGTGTAAAGAGCTCTGTGGCCCAGCACCTGGCCCTGACCTGGTGGCGGTACCCGTTTACTCTTCTGTCACCAATGGTCTAAAGAAGCTTCCCCTGGTGAGTGATGACAACACCAGGGAAACTGGCTGTGACCTAGAGGAACTCCCCTCAGCGGAAGACATACCTGGCCTGCTGGCCCTTCAGGATCCTGACAACCAACCAGGGGAGTGCGATAACCTTCCCTGAGGGTGTTACCCTGAAGAACTGGGGGAAGACCAGGTACCTCAGGCCCTAAATGTGGTGGGAAATGGGGTAGTGAGGGGCCCTGTGTTCAGGAGACTGACTTGGGGGAGGGACTGGCATGTTGCAGGTCAGACCCTGCCAGTTCCCTCCCAAATGCAGTAGCCCCGGAATGAGGCTTGGCCAGGCGGCAAGACCTCTATATGGCGGAGGCCGACTCCAAGGCTACACCGGCATGTTGCGGTTCGGATCCTGCTGGTCCCCTATCTGAAGTAGTGGTCCTGGCACCAGGCTTAGACTGGGAACAGGAACCATACCCAAGGGAGGCTGACTCAGAGGCTGTACCAGCATGTTGTGGTTTGGACCCCACCAGCTCCCTTTCTGAAGTGGTGGTCCTGGAGCTTGGCTTGGACTAGGGACAAGAACCCTACACAGGGGAGGTTGACTCAGGGCCCATACTGGCATGTTACAGTTGGGACCCGGTGACCAAGTCCCAGACAAACCAACACCAGGTCAGGACCCGGGCTGAGACACCGTGGAGTTTGGTCTGGCGGTAGCCACCCACCTCCCAACTTCCTGCTTGTGGCAGAAGCTCTTCTTTCCCCACACCTAGAACTTCACTTGTTTCTTTCCAAATCCAACTCATAGAATTATTGTGTCTTGTCTGTCTGGCCCCTCCGCGGGGCCAAGGACAGTAACTCTTCCTGGCTCCGCTTGTGGGGTAGAGACAGTTGCCTTTGTTGGCCTGCCCCAGAGTAGAGTCTGCAACATTAGCCGCCACCCACCCGAGGGACGTGTCGGCAGAGAGACTCGTAGACAGGTGCCCTATAAGGAGGCAAGGGCACTTAGCCCATGGGCATCCCAAAATGGGGCTTGGGTGCCTGGCTTACAGTCAGGCCCTGGAGTAGGTGGGCCTGGGTTAACCTTGCCACTACTGAAGTGACAAACCCTGAGAGAGGAAGTAGCCAGGGAAAGAGCTGAAGACTGAGAAAGAGGGCCAGTATTTTGGGATTTTCTTTGCCACCCTGGAATGGGACTGAACTGTAAAGAATGACTCCACTGAGGATGACAGATGAGTCTCCAGGGAGGAAACCTTTGCCATACTGGAGCAGGAATAATAGAGAGAGAGAGAGCCCATAAAGGGCTGAGAGACAGTTTGACAGTTACCCCACGAGGGGCTTATAACCAGAGTACTGTGATAGGCCCTGTTGGACTGAACCTGAGGACAGTGCTGCAGACAGACTGTACTGAGGCCACGCTGAGATGGGTCCTGTTGGCCTGTGTGCCCCAGAAGGGGTCTGTTATGTGTCTTCACAGAAGACACTGATGACTGAACAGTCACCGAAGACCCGTGCCAGCAGCAATCGTCTCAAGCAGCATAATGCAGAGCGTACACATGCAGACCCAATCTGCCAGCAGGAAAACTCACAAGAGATGAGTGGACCCCATCACACAGCGCTACATTTCTCTGATAGGGTTTTGAAAAATAATGTGCCATATCAGGGAAGACCTGCTCCTTCCATAACAATAGATTACAATATTAATTGTTATGAGTAAGGAAATTTTTGGAAGACTTTTGATTTTAGTTCATTAAAACCTAACCAATAAATATTAGCCTTTCTAATAGATGGACAATTATGGTTAACCTCAGTTACTAGATAAGAGCTCAGGAGAGATTCTGTTTTTCAGGGAGTACTTTAGTTAACAGTAGGATGTTGTCCCTAAAGAAAACAACAAACCCAACCTGGGATTAGTTAAAGTAACAGTTACAGGGAGGAGGCAATCTGGGTTAACCTGTTGGATTGATCTTTGAGGCCTGTGACCTAGAACAAGCTATATTTCTTGGCTTTTCTAACAGTGTTTTAGCTCGTATTAATTCTTACAGCAGGTCTGAATCTGGGCTGAGTCACCGCCATGTCTTCTCCAATCTGTACCCCAAGTACTCCAGTTCTCAGATCACCATTAGACCTCAAGGGAGAGGAAACAGTCAACACAGGATGGCAGCTGCTAATGTGTGTGGGTGAGCTGAATGATATCTGGGCATGGGGGATAATGGGTGTTCAGATGTGCCCAGCACCAGATCATAAAAATCAATGAGATTCATTCATCTCTGTGACTATAAACTAACAAATTGCCTCTGGTGATATTTTAGATCATGTGGAATTCCTGTAACAAAATATGTAAACTGAGAGTTGGACCATCCTATCAGGAATCTAAGCATATTAAATTGGTAAGATAAACCCAAATATGAGGTCAAGAATATGGCTGGAAACAGCATCCATGCTATGCTGGGTTATGCCCAGAAAGTCCATGCTGAGCTGGAAGGAATGAACCAGTCTATGTGAGCTGACTTCTGCATGTTCACAGAAGTGCTTGAGAACAGTAATGCATGAGGACACCTATACCACCCCAGAGAACCCAGGCATGAATGATCAGTGGACTAGCAGAACCATATCTTTTGGTCTGTCCTAGGGAGGCAAGAGATGGACCCCTGCTTAATATCCTTTACCCCACGGCCTCAGACATTGCCACCATGATGAATATATCTGTTGTTCTCATCCTTCACTTTCTCTGAGTTGCATCTGTGTACCAGTAGATGATTAGGCCCATGGTACTTACCCATAAAAGGCTTAAAAATATTTAAATATTTTATCACTGGAACTGAGATTGCAACTGTGTATTAATATAACAGATGATAAGAACTTTGTAATTGTCAAAACATACAGTAGAAATCAGGGATTTCAGAGTTGTGTACACATGAAAGAAACCCATATACTCAAATACGTGGAAATGCTGTTAAGATCACTTAAGCTGCCTTAACTCTATTATTGTATGCACATAGATAAGCTTAAACACAAGGAGATCCTGACTCCTTGAAGGCTATATGATTTTTTTTTTTCCCCCATTGCCCCCCCCATTGCCCTCAGTTGGGTCAGGATTTCAGCCATCATAGCTGCTTTACTAAAGCATATCAGAATGTTTCTTAGGCTATATCTACACTTTGAAGGTTAGTTCAAATTGTTAATTTGAACTAATTAATTTAAACTAATAATGATTAGTTTTAATTAAGTTAATTTGAATTAACATGACCACACTAGGAAAACCAATTCAAACTAGCATGTCCATGGACAGGACTTGCTAGTTCGAATTAGGAGAAGGGCACCATGGGAGGTGTGGCAAGATGGGCCATGTCCTCACCCAATATATGGAAAGAGGAAGGCCCCATGAGAGGAAGAAGGTGGTAAAGCGTTAATCTGAATTAATGGTCAGTTCAAATTAACACAGCTATACTGGGTTAATTTGAACCAATAAGTTCAAATTAACCCTTACTTCAAAGTTAAGCGAGGTTTTATAACTTTGAAGTAGGCTTTCATTAATTCAAACTAAAGAATTCCTTCATTCAAATTAATGAAACCCAGCGTAGCCAAGCATTAATTTGAATTAATCCTCATTAATTCAAACTAATTGTAAGTGTAGACATACCGTTACAGATTTAAGATACAGCCCTGCTCAAACACGGAGCATCTGTAAGGCTGCTCAGTAAACATGCCTTTGCTCTACTCGAGGAGCAGGTCAAATATTTTTCTCCATCTGAACTGTGATGACCCTGCTCTTCCATGACTGACAGGCTTCTCATTCTACCCCAAAAAGGTCTAGCAAGATTGAGACATGTAGGGAAACATTTTATATGCTGAATTACAATGTTATGAATAATTCTTTTCATGCTATCAAGGATGAACCTCCTTTTCCATGGCAAACATTAAATTGTTTAATACAGCTGAAAATCTTGAGACAATTTCCTTCAATTTCAAATACAGGAATGGAACATAGGCTTTCCCAGATATGAGTCATCAAGTGATTCTGGCATAGGAAACACTGGCTACAATTGTTATAGTACCCTAAGTATGCATGGGTCTTTGCAAACATTTGACAGATCCCTTCCCATAGTACTTTTCAGTACACGGGTCTGATTCCAAGTAGAGTTGGTTGGATACTATTTGATTTTTTTTCAGTTTTTTGTTCAAATTTATCTGTAATATTTTGTGGGCATTCAATATCATATATTATTGTTAGAATATACATTTCTCCAGGTACTGGAGAGATTCCTGGGTAATATATTTCATTCTTTTTCTGTATTTGATAAGTCCTAATTCTGAAAGGTATATTTGTCAGCATCTCTTAGGATCAGGCCCTACACGATGGCAGTATCTGTGAAAGAAATGTTCTGTCAGACAGAAACTTGGTCTAGAGCTGAGAAATGGATTGAAGGGCATAACATTTGGAAAAGGAAGCCCATTAATATTTCCTGTCACTGAGCTGCCATTTTTTAAAAAAATTTCATGATTTATCTGTTATGCAAATCTATCTAGGGAAGTAGGCATTAAAGATGTGGAGGGGAAAAAACCTCTTATTTCAATGTGTGTTTAAAAATGAAACGTATCTTTCATTAGATTTACTTGTCCTTCATTTTTCAACTTCCTGTTCAGTATTGAAATTAACCATTGCATTGCATCTCATTTATTTGGGCAGTTTATAAGACCATCAGTTAAAATCCGTTTTGTCAGGGATTTATATTTCAGCTGTTATAGTTAGCATTGGCTTGACATCTAGCAGAGGGTGACTAAGCCATTGTCTAAATTTCCCGCCATTTTCAGCGGCAATTGAAGGGCTTGATATGCAAGCCACTTAAAATAACTTGCATATCTCCCTCTGGCTTCCAAATGTCTGGTGGGTCCACTGTGGTGAGTCCAAGGGAAATGCCATCCCTTTGACTCAAAATACTCCAGTTGAGGGGCTGGAATTAATGGATTGACTCCCTGATCAATTAAGCAGCTCTTCACAGACCCCTTAGTTGAACTGGGAGGTTCAATATGATATATATGATTTTGCCACTGTTAGTCTAGGCAAGCCTTGGGAGTCTGAGAGAAACAAACAGAAAAGAAGGCTGGGGCTGTTTCCTAAATTCTGAAAGCAAGCAAAGTGAAATCTCAATGGTTTTCTGTAATCCACTATAGAGTTCTTATCCATTAGGCCTGCTTCAAACACAACATAATGCTGAAGATGTCATTTTTTGCCAATATTTATTTAACTTTGTATCTGTAGGTTTCACTCTTTAAAGAAATTGTTAAGCAGTGAGTTGGGTGAAATCTCTTTGAAACTGGTGCATGTAATTGCCTCCCTTCATGATATAAGAAACAATTTAGTGCCTTTGTGGAATGAGAGAGCTGAAACAATAGGAGCCAGGACCCCAAATGTAAGCCATATGCATTGCTGATCAGGAATCTGATTTAGTGCACACAGGAATTTCCTAGGAGGTAAAAGGGCTGGAAGTTGTTTTAGTGAACCTGTGTGTGTGAAGAAAAGTAAAAGAAACACCACCAAAAGAAGCAGAAAACCAAAAAGACAGCTAAAACTGCAGTGAGCATGGCTTTGAGGAAAAAGCCCAGAGAATTTTATGGGCAGAGTGCTGGCTGAAAGAGGCTTGGGACTATGAACAAAAACTGTTGTGCTGTTTGGCTCTTGCTGTGTTCAGGCAAATAGGACTTCATGTAATTCTTTCTGAGTGAACTAGGTATTTCTTTGACATAGTCATGCTCATAATCAAATTCTTTTCCTAATAAAAACAGCCTGCAAGACCTCAAATATTGGCTGTCTGCATTTACTTGAACTGTTTGATTCAAATGATCTTTTTCCACTTCAAACAGCAGTCATGAAAAAGTATAGCCTGCCAAAGACCAGCTATACAAGTTCACCCATCTTCAAAGCATCTGACGAAGTGGGATTTTTCTCCCACAGAAGCTCATGCAAAAAATTAATCTGTTTAGTCTTTAAGTGCCACACAACTCCTTGGTTTTTTGTTTAGATCCAGACACAGTTCTCTTCCACTTGTACTAATAGTGTAACTGGTGTAAAAAGGTATTATCTTGTATGTGAACCTGCCACTAGAGGGAGATGGAGACACACACTTTGCAGGTGAGTTTCACAGAGAAGGAATGTTGAGATTCAGGAAAAATGGATTCTATTCCTGATTCTGTAGAGGAGCGTTATCAAGTAGTTACATACTGACCCATCAACTGCTCCCTGTCTCTGTCTGTTTCTATCCCACATTCCCTATGCTAGCCTGTCTCATGCTACAGCTCTCTTCCTCCCCTGCCAATTTTAAGCCTTTGCTCTAAATCAGGGGTCTCAAACTTGCGGCCCAAAGGCCGCATGCAACCCCAACAGTAATTTCTTGCAGCCCACAATGACACTATCACTATCAATACTTGAAATGTCATTGTATGAAAAGGTTTCAGTGGTGCTGACCTTGGGCTAATGTACTTGTCCTCATGCGACCCTTGTGGTGATTTGAGTTTGAGACCTCTGCTAAATCATGACAGTGCTAGAGCAACTCCTTAAAATGGTTAAGAACTTTTGCCCAGGTTAAAAATTCATTTTCTCTTCTTGGAACAGCTCAACCATTTTTAGTTGAAACTTAAAACAAAAAACCAATTCAGCCTGAGGCAAACACCTGAGGCAAAGTTCAGCCAGAATAGTTTGTTTGATTATGCTATAAGCAATTTAAAACAGGGTCTTTTAATGGAAAGTGTCAGGTGACCTTAAATATATGCAGCACTACCCTGTATTGTCTCCATTTGTGATCTAGCTAGAGAAGTTCACTTTATGCATTGGAAGTAAAATTATAAGAGCATAAAATGTACCATTCTTAAGCAGAAATTCATATTGTGGCAAAATCATGCCAAAACACTTCTAAGGAGGGAAGTATGATATGAAGTTGACTGGACAACTGCCATGGAACATAATGATGGTTGTATGCTGTTACTACAGAAACAGTAGTTTTTAGAGATCATTGAGCAGGATGAAAAAGCAGTTAAGCTTAGGGTGTGTCTACACTGCCAGGGACTTGGGGCCCAATGGAATGGGTCAGGGAGATCCACTCAGTTGATTCTGGAAGTGCTCTCTGGTCAACACAATTTAGCCACTTTCCTGGAAAGAGTAAGGCTGCATTGACCAGGAGGCATCTCCAGTCGACACAGTGCACTGAGGATGCCATGGTACAGCAATGTAAGTAAGTCAATGGGAAATATGCAAACTTAGTCTTGCCAGTAAAAATGAAGTCTTACACTCCTCTGAGTGGACTGAAAGACCCAGTTATTCCTCCTAAAATAAAAGATGCTAAGATTCATTTTTGAGTTAGCAAGCTGTCAGTGACATCTGAAAGTCTGCAGCTGAGCAAAGGTAAAAATCAACCATTAGCATCACAGAAAAGAAATAGTTAAGAACTCACCCTAACTTTGTTTGGATATTCCTATTATTTAGTTAAATGTTTACTTAGTAGGTTTTTTAAGCAAGTCTATTTCAATTTCTTTTCTGTTGTCACAGCCTTACATAATTGTGTTAAACCATTTAAGTGAATTTTATCTTGTAATTTTTTCTGCTACAGAAATATAGTAAAATGACATGCTCTAATGTGACTAATTTCAGTCAAAGCAGTCTGTTTGCCAGTCAAAAAGAGAACATAAGGTGGTGACTTGTAGCCTGGGAAAAATTTTTAAATTTAAAATTTGTCAATTGACAGCATCATCCTATTACTTTACTCTTGAATAAAAGATCAACCAAATTCTATTGCATGGGCAGCCATCTGAGTAGGGATCAGTAGTCAGTGTGTATAGTACAGTGTGTTTCTGATAGGAATCAGTGAGGAACAAAAAACCCTCTGAAAATAAATTCCAGTGTCTACTAGAGCCACTGTGGGCATTTATCCAATGTCTGGCATTGTGGTGGTTCCAGTTCTCCAGCATTCACCAGAAAGATCTGCTAGCAGGACTGCAGTGAACAGAAAAAAGAGAAGGAAACCTCTCTGGGCTAACTTCTTCCATCCTCATTGAGTTTATAGTCAAGCAAAACTCCTTTAATTTACTTGGAAGTTCCACCCAAGTAGCAACTGACCCCCTGATTCTGCTCTTTACTATGCACCATTGGTCCCCTGTGCCAAGTTCATTGACTTCAGTGAGGGTCTTTATGGTCTGTCCACACAGATTACTGCAGGACTTGGACCTAAATAAGGATTTAGCCTTCCATGATTAGGTTGGCTAGCAATCTGCAGGTACACAAAGGTGCATAGGAACTGCTCTGTCTTCCCATGGATGGAGATTGGGGGATCAAGAGGGAGCATTGCTATCTCCCCCCCTCCCCCCAAGGGTATGTCACAGAGACAACTGGTAGGGGATGAGTGCCTACATTTTTTCCCTTCTCTCTGGCTGTTTGCTCCCTGCAGGGGAATGTTCTGGAGGGGCAAGTGGTAATGCCAGGTGGTCTGTGCATCCAGGTCAGTTTCCCCATGTGAGCTGTATAAGGGGAGGCTAGAAAACCAGTTCCTGACTCCTGCAGCTGCCTAGAGCTGTTTTTAGTTTTATTAACCTGTAAAATAAGTGCCTTACCATGGAAACACCAGCACCAGGAGAACATAAGGGTCCCTGTCTACTCAGCACTGGTAACACGGTAGCAAGTGCATGTAAGATCTGAGCTGTTCTGCAAACATGTGCAGTGTTCAGCAGTGATACTGTCAAGCCCAGGTGAGTGACAATGAACAGGGAAGGTTAAATGAGTGGAGCATGCTGAAGCAGGTGGGCAAAAGGAACAGGCTTCAGCAATGAATTCATTTAATGTGTAAATTCTGTGTTCCTGGATCTCTGAAGCCACAGAAATGTGATTCAGAGTTGCATGAAAGTACTCCCTTCTGTTTATTCCAGAACTTGTTTTTATGCAAATATTGGTTTTTAAAGGGACCCAGTAAACATGGCAAATTAAGTTAAAATAAAAAAAATTAAGGGTAATTGATAATGAAGACTCTTGAGATTTCATGTACACTCACTATTTAAGCACCACTAACACTTGGCAACTCCAGAAGTTTAGACCTATACCTATTAATAGTATTAAACCCCTTCTTACCACCCGAAATATAGAAATCAAACTAAACCTATTACTCCCCATAAACTCTTGCCCAGAGACCAGCCCCAGTTACCATCCTTGTCCTCCCTGAAGTCAAGGACCCCAGGTGCTGGAAACAGACCAGAAGAGTTTTGTGTGGGCAGCAGCACTATAAACCCTAAATGTGGAAGGACAGGCTTGGCCCAGGACCCACCCATCCCCTTCTGCCTTCCACGTTATGGCAAGTCGAGCTATCTTGAGGGGAATGTGAAGGCTCCCTACTAAGAATTTCCTGAGTGCACTCCAGCGACTATCAGTACAGAGTCTGATCTCCTTCCACTTATTGCATGCTGGGGCTTAAAAGCCATGCTGTAGTCCATGGAATATAAAGCAGTGGTGGCAGCAAAGATTTAAGCAGAAGACACATGTTGAGGATTAAGGTTCCTAGTCTGAGATGCTTTATAGGTTCACATTGTCCTAAGCTTACTCATATTGAGCAATACCACATGATGTGAGAACTCCCATTGTCTTCAGTGACGGTACTCAGTCTAGAGGTCAAATTTACCTCATAACTATGTTATTTGGGGGGTGGAAAATTCCATAATCTGGAGTGAGGCAGTTACATTGTCTGAACTCCCACGCTATGTCAATGGGAAGGCTTCTCCTGTTGACATAGCTACCACCTCTCACAGAGGTGGAGTACTATGTTGATGGGAGATACTTACACCATTAAGGGTAACATCTTCACTAAGCACTACAGTGGCACAGACAAGCCCTCAGTGTGGGTAAGGGTGTGGCCATCTGGTTTTGGGTTACTAAGAATACAGTGTATATATAAGAATATAGCACCTTTGGAGACTTGTACTGGTATTTTTATGTCCTCCTACAAACAGAATATTCTAAAAACATATGTTGAGGGTGTTTGTTGAAAACCTTACCTTTTTTTCAAAATTGGAATTTTTTGTGAATTAAAAACAAATTTCAGGGGTGGTGGTTGTAGAACTGGAAAGCAAAATTATTTACTGTCTGTTCTTTCCTCCCTCCCCCCTTTTACACTCGTTTTCCATTCCTCCACCCCTTTTCAGGAGGAAAAAGGAAAATTTGGGGAGGGAGAAATAAACATATTTAGATACCTTTTTTTTTAAAAATTCTTTTTGTAAAAGAGTTTGAATAAAGAAGGAATTGTTCCTCTGTGAAACATGCAGAATGAAAATTACTTCAAAATGTTCTGTGAAATTATTTTTCCAATTTTTACTCAGCAGTAATAATACAGTTTCTGAAAACTGCTACCAAAAGCCATGTTGTTCTCTGTGTGCTGAAACATTTCTGCTCCTTTCACCCAGATGCTGAAGTATTTTAGGCTGGGAAGAATTAGATTTTTTTTTGTAAATGAGGATAAATGTCGATTTCGGCGTGCATGCCAAAAATATATCCATCATTTGTTAATTAAAACGTACAGATAAGCAAATGAAGAAAAATGCGTATTGAAAACATATTAGAATTTGATTTTAGGGCTGTTCACTGTGTGTATACGTAGACATATGATGTTGACAAGTTGCATTTTAACAGTTATAAAGCTTAAACCTTTTGAATTTGTGACTCCTGTTATTAAATAATTAAAATTGCCTCATCCACCTGTTACCTCATCTCCAAGAATTTCCCACAACTATGAAAACTTAAACTGATGGTAAAAAAAAAATTGTTTAAAGCCCTTAATTATGCACAGCTGTGGAATTTAAATATAAAAATGCTCTAAAAAGTAACATTATTCTATCAATTATTTTTTAAAAATTTGAATTCTGCCAAGCTTCATTATATTTCATGAGATTCCTGACACTGCTTCACATTCCATAAGATACATTTTGTTTGCTTTTTTACACATAAACAAATCATGGGCCAAATCCTCAGCTGGCATAAACTGCTTTAACTCCATTAAATATAAATGCTGCTATGCCCATTGATACCAATTGGTAATCTGACCTGATCTCTGGATTTTTTTTTAATTGGCTTGAAATTAGTTTTGTATAGAAAAATATCTTCCAAGAACTCTTAAACTTCATTTTCATTTCTTTTTTGGATACTCACACTGACTTCCATTTGCTACGTCAGGGGTCTCAAACACGTGGCCTGTGGGCCGCACACAGCCCCTAAAGTTATTTCCCATGGCCCACAATGATACTATCATTACCAATATTTGCAATATCATTGTATGAAAAGGTTTCAGTAGTGCGGCTCTTCGGTAATATACTAGTCCTCATGAGGCCCTTGTGCAGTCGTCATGCAGCCCTCATGTTGATTTGAGTTTGAGACCCCTGTGCTACATTATTTGACAGCTGAATACCTTGCAGCAAAGTCATAGTTCATGGTGTGTTTTGCATGCTTCCAAATTGTTAAAATTAGCAGGGATGAGACACTTTCACATGGTAATGCCTTCCAAATGTCTGCTCTGCTAGATACCTATATCGCTGGGACATACATTTGACACGCCTTTAATGTAGAAGGAACCACCATGGTTAATAGACTCATTTTAGCAGTTACTATTCTAAACTCTTACAGTGGTAGAGAAGAAAGTCCGTAAGAGTTTCTGCATAAGAGCAAATGATAATTATTGGCAAGACAGTCACATGACATTTTAAAAGAACTGTGTCGGCAGGATACTTTCAGTTTTCTTTCCTCTCCTGCAATACACTGATCCAGATAACTTTCTGTGATTCTCTCCCGGCCCCCTTTATTTTTTTGCTTTTAAGGTTTGAATCTGAACACACAAATATGAGCTTAGACACTGACTTCCCCTGCATTCTCGCTGTGATCCTACAAGTGTTCTGGGTCTTATTCATTGCTGCCTTGTGCCCCTGTTCTACCACCACATAGTACAACTAGCCTATAATGGCCTAGTGGCTAATGCACTAGCCTGGGAAGCAAGAGCCCTCTGTCCTAGTCCAGGTTTTGTCACTGATTGAGGGCAAGTTATTTCCCCTTTCTGTGCCTCAGTTTTCCCATCTGCAAAATGGGGATAGTGATACAGACCTCCCCTTATAAAGTACTTTGACATCTACTAATGAAAGTAAATCCTAGATCATCTTCTTGTGCATCTACTCCATGTGTTTTGCATGGTAAGCTACAAAAATTTGGGACAAGTATCATGCCTTGTGTTCCAAAAGATTATGAAAATAGCTTTGTTTGAACACTTGATGAAGAACTGTATTAGACTAAAGCAAATCATCCATCGTTATTCTGCTTTGTGTTCTCTCTCTGTTTCACGCATACCTCGAACCTTCTCCTGCTTCTTTTTCTTATGATGTCCTGCTATGCATTTAAAGACACAATGCACATTCTCATGGACTGTTCACTGAAGGAAAAGGCACATGGCCAGCTGATGTTATAAATTATGACACACTACTTAGCTCTGCTCCAATAGATAATTCTGAATGCAATGCTTTCCTTAGACATTTTACCAGACACAAAGGAAATAAATAAAAAATGCTGTGGTCTTTGCATATATTTGTATAAGTACTGTTCTCTGTTCAGATGTGTTCTCTTTAAACAGACAGAAAAAGCAGACTATATTAGACTTAGATTACTAACTCCCACAGAATTATACTTGGATGACTTAATAAATTAAACATAATATTGTAGCATCTATCACAGATGACCGAGGTCTGTTCACAGATCTGTATAATCCATTCATTGATTTATGAATTAAGAATTCTCAGGTACCTGGAACACAGTTTCATGTTGTCCTGGATTTTACATTTAGACTTCTGAATTAGTTGGAAGATTGCTAAAAACCACTAATAGGAGAGTTCCCTCTGCCCCTAATGAACATCTTGTATGCTGTTTTATTCCAGCAAGTAAAAAAATCACATTTTTCCAAATGAGGCAGAGCTCTCCTTCTCTTCCATGGGTTCATGTGAATAACTAATGGGTCTGCAAGTAGTGATTAATAAGTTTGGATAGGCAGCCAAGAGTTCAGATGCTTTTTTTAACACCTGGAGGCTGAAAGCTGGGCTGGAAGTCTTATGAGTACAGATTTTCTTGCGCTACTTTAGCTTTTCATATTTCTATACGCAGAAGTGCAAAGGGAAAAATATGTATAAAATTATCCAGTCTATTCTGAACTTCAGAATAAGAGTCAGCAGTGCTTTTTTTGTTTTTAAAAAATTATAATAAAAAAGTACCAGCACTCAAATCTTGATCGTAAATTTGAAAAATGCGTCTCCCATCCCTCTTCTTCGTGTGCCACCCTTCTCATAGCACTGCGCTCCTTTCCCCTGCTGATCTTACCCCCCAGCTGGGCAGCAGGGCCAGCAAAAAAGGTGCCAGTACTCCATATCCCTGTGTACCATTGCAAAAATAGCACTGGGAGTTAGTTTAGGTTCACAGTAAAGTTAACGTTTTCAAAAGGAGACTTCAGCTAGCCCCGTTGCTCTTCTCTTTAGAACTATGTTTGTGTGGATCTTGGATCAGGGTCAAGCCCTGAGCTCTCCTTTGAGTGTTGTCAGTATCACACCCTATTCCTCATATGCTCGTATGCTTTGGATTCTTATTTGGAACCCTCTGAAAAAAACAGTGAACGCTGGGACTACTGCATGTTCAGTCAAATTTCTGATCATTTCAAGCCATGTCCTCACTACAAATCCATCCATGTCCTTCCAGTGTGCTTCAGTCATGGGTCTGGAAAATCTGTCTTTGTCCCTATCCCAACATTTTTCATAAAATGAAATTCCATTCTTTAAAAGTCTGAGTTAATTGTAACATTGTTTCTATTTAAACCTTTATAGTTTAAAATATGATAAAGTAAGGTTTCAAACAAAAAGTCACATTTAAACTTTTCATTAAATGGAAAAGGAAAGGGAGTACTACAGCAGACAGTGGATAAAGGGATGGGAAAAGTGATGCAGTAGCAGCCATCCCAGAAACTGGGTGCACAGTCAACAGTCAGGGAGTTATGTCCCTACTGGGGGAATGAACTGAGCTGATGAAAGCACCTTTATACTAGTATAACTGCATACAGTGAAACCTGTTTTTGAACAGATGGAAATAAAATGGTACAAAATTGGCTGTAGACCAGATGTGAGGCTCATTAAAAGACACTGGAACTTAGGTGTTTTTGAACATTTTGGCCCGTTTCTAGCTCATTCATTCTTTTAACAGCTCATGCTTTAAAATCTGGAAATCCCTGGCTTAATCCTTATATTTGATTCATCTAGGGATATCATTATATCAACATTTAAGCTATATTTTCCACGTCCCACTTCCAACTAGTCTCTTAGTCAAACCTGTTTCTTATTTTCTGTACAGAAAAGGGTAGCAGATACTTTCAGTGAAAATAATTAATAAAGAAAGAAAGGCCCTATGACGGAGCACAGAGTGTGCCTCCCGTGCAGCAGTCTTCACTAAGAAGAACACAAAATGGCTACAGGAAACAGTCTTTGGAGATGTAAGGTTCAATATACAGAAAACAAAGGAATAGTAGTTACACAGTTAAATGAATACTCTTCAATATGTTTGTGATCGGATGTACAGACCGTACACTAACAGGCAAGGACAAAGACCCGGGGACCCAGCTGGTCCTGCCCCTCTAATCCAGCAGCAGATGTCAAGTGTGGAGGTAAAAGGAAGGACAGCAGAACTCTGCTTCTCCTTTGGAGCGAGATGACTTCTTTCAGCCCAGAGTTTGAGACAGTTTGCTGCCTGGATGCCTGTCACATTGAATGAAACTGCCAGGCCCTAGGAGATCAACCAATGGGCTGGATGCCTGAAGACAGGTCCCATAAAGAGTCCCCATATAATGCTGTTTTGAGTTCTTAGCACTCACCCACTTTTCTCCCCAAAGTGAGCCTTAGCTGTGTGAAGTGGTGACTGACCACTAGTGAGCTGGTGACATAGTGAGTGGTGCCCTGTTGGATGGAAGCAGGCCCTGTCACGCTGGGGCAGATTACTGATTAGTGCAGGCAGGTATCAGTAATAAGATGTATTTAGGTAAGAGAATCAGGCATATTTTTAGGTCTTATTGCTCATATTTCTCCATAAAGCATGAACTCCTACTCTGGCAGATCTCTGGAAGACTGGTAATTAAAACTTTGCTGGAGAATAGTATGCTGACATATGGCATCGGTAGGGAGTTTTGCAGTGGATTGTGGGTAGCATTTGAAGGCTGATGAATACACGGGGTGGGTACTTAATGGTATATCAGCTAATGAAAAGAAAAGTGCAAACCTGCTAAATTTCTAGTTTAAACATACCGAGAAGAGAGGATTAAAGTGTTGCTGCATCCCAGAGCCTTTCTTTGTAAAAGACTGATGGGTATATTCAGTTCCAGAATCTGTAGGAAAAATACTTGTGGGGGTGGAATTTAGGGGACCTTCTCTTTCTACACTTTTGGTCTGTCTATTATGGAGCTTCCCCCACAAGGCAGCAGCAGGGAGGAGACAGCCTAGATCTTAAAAAGCTTTCTGCAGCAGTCAAGCAGATGGGATTTGAACTGGGGTTCTCTGCATCTTGCCAGGCAGGAGCATGGAACAGCAATAGCCACACTATTGGAAGAGAAGAGGACAGCTACCTGGTGACATCTCATCTACAAGGAAGCAAAAGTCCAGCTTTCACTATTTCCAGCAGAGAGAAGCGGGTATAATTAGTTCTAAATGCAGCCTCACCAGCTCCCGCCCAAATGCTCTGCTCCATGGTGGTGTAGTATTTGGAGAAACCAGGCAGGGAGCTTCACTAGCTTTGCTGCTTCTGGAACTGGCCACCAGGATTTTGATCACCCATGCAAGGTGTGAAGAAGTGGGTCCTGGGTCTCATCAGCTACTCTTTCCATCTGAGGACCCTTCAAAGTGAGGGACTTGGCTCCCTCAATGGAAGACAGGAGGTACAGGAGAAAGAGGGGTGCTAGCTAGATGACCACCTCCTATCTCCTTTCCTCTCTGGATAGGTTTTTCCCAGCTTTTAATGCTGTTCAAAATTTGACCACTATATCTCCTGAAATCTCAAAGAGAGTAGAGTCCCATCTGGTTAAGTGGTACCAGTAAAAATGTCTACAGTTGACTTTGACCATAAGCATGTCACACCAATCAGCAGCCACTTGGTTTCCAGGTGGATTCTAAGGTGTTAATTTGATCTATAAAACCCTACATGGCTCAGACTCTTCCTACTTGAGTGACTATATCTTTCACTGCATGTTAAGAATGCAGTTGCGAGCCCCAAAGAAGTTTGAACTGGGACCCCTTCTTTCAGATAGCGGAGAATTGTTGCTGCAGGCTTTAGTCTATTAGGGTCCCAGCCCAGGGCATAAATTTTTAACAATGAGGGTATTTAACCATTGGAACAATTTTCCAAGGGTCTTGGTGGTTTCTACACCATGGACAGCTTTTAAGTCAAGATTGGATGTTTTGCTCTAGGAATTATTTGGGGGAAGTTCTCTGATGTCTGTTATAAAGGAGGTCCAACCAGACAATCACAATTGTCTGTTCTGGTCTTGGAATCTGTGATGTTGGAATTGGTCTGAAACATTCAAATCTGTTGATCTCCAAGGAATGCTGTAAAGCCCACCTCCTGTTCATGCTTTTGTGAGATGGTTAAATTGCCTGGATGGTTGGGATATATTTTGGGCAAAGACAGAATATTTTTCCAAGCATTGGTTTATTTAAGGAGTTCTTTCTCACGATGGGATGGAGTTATCCATTAGCTCTATAACAGTTTTTAAAGAAAATTAGCAGGATGATCAGAGACTAAGGTAATCATGTTCTCTTTATGTGTAAATCAAAATAACTGTGTGACAATAAAGAGTGCTGAGAAGCTACCTCATTAGAACTCATACATGTTGCTGGAACACCAGAAAACAGAAATCAAGAAGAAAAGAGAATTTCTTCCCAGGTCTCCCAAGCCCCCTGGTAGCTTTATTTACTATTAGCTAAAATGATCAAGCTCTGTGCATTTACAGGCAACAAAATAATTAAACTATTGTCCCCATCACTCCAATAGGTATCTCACTCCTTGCCAAGTCTCACAGCTGAGGTTGAGAAGTTTAGTTCTGACAGTGTCAATTTTTCAGTTTACAGTAAAAAGTTGTATCACAACTAGAGAATCTAACACTCTTCTGCCTTCCATCTTGGCTGATCATTTGTGGCAAACACTCCCTTTCTGACTTATGGTAGTACTTTAAATTCTCTTTGCAATGGCACGAATGAGTCTACAAGTGTAAGGCAGTGGAGAATTAGGGCTGCAGTGAGGATGATGATAGGAAAGATGGAGAAATTGTGAAGAAAATACAGAGCAGAATGTTATTGATACATTTCTGCCCTGATTGTATTCACTGTATAGCTAATGTGTTTGATTTCCACATATATGATATGAATGGAGAAAAGAAAACGGATAATTATTAAGGAAATTGTTGGTGATGCTAGGTAGCTCCTTGCAGGGATAGGGCATAAAAGGAGGTTATCCAATTTACAGCTCCTTCAGTCAACATCTGTCCGGGAATTCAAAGCACAGAGGGTGGTGGCTTGAGTAATAATGGCAGAGCGGTTCAGAGGATGGAAACAAAGGGGAAGCATGCAAGTTAACTAGCACCACTTGGCAATGACAGCAGCTGCTCATCAAAGACAACAGACATCTCAGAGAATGATTAATACAAGAGTGCGCAAGTGGACATGGTAAGAATAGGGCATGGGAGAAACAGGCTGTAAATACATTTGTAGCAAAAAGAAATACCTAAATGAATGAAAACTTGCAGTAAGCTGCCTTTGGTATGTTTTTGCCAGTTGTATAAATATATTGATGATTTAACTAATTTGTGTTCTGTATATTTGCTCCCTGAAGATGCATTTCTCTTTCTTGAGCTATGCTGCCTGTAAAAGGCTTACTTCTGTTTCCATAGTAATAAAGGTATTTGTCCATAGTTCTGAGTCCTCCGCCACCCCTCATCCCCCTGCTGCTCCCAAATAGACTTGTATGTAAGATTTGGGGGGAATTAATACTTCCATATAACATAATGTACTCAAGTCGGCCTATATGCTGACCAGAAGAAGAAACGTTGTTTAGACTTCACTGATAGCAGAGAATGATTCTGGCCCTAGAGTCAATGCTACCAGATGGCAGCATACCAAGGAAATAGTCGTTTTGGGCCAGATTTTCAAAGGCCCCCAGGCACCTAATGGAAATCATCTAATGGGATTTACAAAGCCACTGAAGAAGGTTAAGGCCCTGCAAAGACAGACTCTCTACGTGGAAGGGGAAGAAGAGCCTGTAACCGGGGGTAGGAACTACAAATACACACAGGCCATGATTTGCCTTTTATTTATCTAGCTAGTCAGGAGAAATTCCTTGGCAATCAATGGAGTTACTGATTCCAAACAAAAGCAAGAGGAGTGTAGTTTTCATATTCTGTTTATGCAGGTCTTTCACTCAGAAGTCTATTGCTTTCCCACTTCTCTTCAGGGATTTTTCAGACATGTGTTTTGATACATTCTAGAGAATTTGATTAACTGACTCAAAAACATCTGTGTGTGTAGTTGGCCAATGTTAATGTGTTCAGGTTATTGTTCCCCTGTTCCTTTCTGCTTGCTACATGTACCGCTTGTGTCCTACCTTTAATTAGATGGAAAGTTCTCTGGGATAAGAGTGTCCTTTTTAGCCCTCTGGGTTTGTACAGTGCCTATGGGCTATGGTACTACAAATAGTAGCAGGGGTCAGAAATTAGATACGTCCAGGGAACATTTTATAACATGACTGACTTTACTGACATTGGATCAGCAATAGAATTAATCTAATATGGTAGCATTGGGATTCAGATAGGAGACGGGAAGAGTGATGAGGCTCTTAATGAACTAGTGTGTTATTAAATAATACCTTGAAAGAATAGCAGTAATCTCCATAGATTTTAAGGCTGGAAGGGCCCATTAATTCATCTAGCCTGATCTGCTATATATTACAAACTACTGAATTTCTGATGTTGAGCTCAAAACAATGGTTTGATGAAAGCCTAACTTGTGTTTGGCTATGGCAGGTCTTCTAGCAAGGCATCCAGTCTTGATTCAAAGCCATCAACATATGGAGAATCTACCACTTCCCTTGGTAGATTGTTGCAATAGTTAATCCCCTTTATTAGTAAAAACATGTGTTTTATTTCTAGCTTGAACTTGTCTGGCTTCAACTCCCAGCCATTCGTTTATCTTTCTTGGCTAGATGAAAGAACCCATTAGTGTCCAGGTTTAAGTGTCCATGAAGGAATTTATGCACTTTAATCCAGTCATCTATCACTTTTTTTGACCAGCTAAATATATTGAGCTTTTCAGTGTCTCACTGCAAGGCATTTTCTTCAGACCTTAAATCATTTTTGTGGTTTCTTTTCTCTAATTTTTTCAACATCCTATTTAAAATGTGGATACCAGAACTCTACTGACTCTTCCAGTATAGGTCTTAAAAATGTCATGCACAGACTAGGTAAAATCATTTCCTCAGTCCTGTTCAGTACTCCACTGCCTGCACATCAATAGCTTTCCACAACATCACAGTGAGAGCCCATGTTGAGTTGCTTGTTCACTGTGACCTCTAAGTCCTTTTCAGTGTCATCTCTTCTCAGGATACAGGCCCCTATTCCAGAGGTAAGACCTGAATTATTTATTACAATCATAGAATCACAGGGTTAGGAGGAACTGCCAGGATCATCTAGTCCAGTGTTTCTCAACCTTTAGTGAACTGGGGAACACTTAAAGGCATTAATTATTTTATGAAGAACATCTGATGAAACCTTTTTCAAAAAAGGCCATAGTTACTGACTGCAACATTTGCAATACTTGCGTACTACATGTTCCTGTGAAAAATGATTTAAGAAACTGA
Source organism: Podocnemis expansa (assembly GCA_007922195.1). NCBI lineage: Eukaryota > Metazoa > Chordata > Testudines > Podocnemididae > Podocnemis > Podocnemis expansa. Next base: position 27,490,012 of record ML682006.1, read on the forward strand.
ATTAAATAAAATTTTACAAATATAACATGCATTTATTTATAAAAAGAAATATATAATGATTACGCACACAAACTTAAAACTGAAGATGATATTACTTGTAATAACCCTTGGGGAGGAAGGGGTTAACACTCTGGTCAGTGAGTCCCAGGACAGCCAATAGGAATGAAGCACAGCTTTTTCAATGGTAACAGCAGCCTGGCCTGTGCCTGTTTGGATGCAGCAGAGCTCCTGGCAGGATCAGGAGGAGGCCAGAGGGGCCTGAGGAAGAATCCGGCAACATCTTTACCAGAGATAAGTTAAGTTTGGTACTGACCAGGCGTGAGTAGAACAGGGAATGTTTATTTAGACGCAGTCAGGGTATTTTCTTTGTTTTTGGCTTGTTTTTTGGATTTCTCTGTGCTGAGCACATGTACCCCCTCCCACTACCCTGTAACTACCTAAGTTAGTTCCCAGAGAAGCAACTCTCTGTGTTTATTATCTGTTCTTTTTGATTAAAGAGTGTACCTTTTAAGTAAGTTCTGGTTCTGTGTCCTGAAAGGCAAGAGGTTTGTGTGCCCGTGGCTTAGACTGCACAGGCAGCTACTAAAGGGAACCCTGTTCCAGTTCCAGCTCATATTGCAGCTGGAGTCCAGTCACTTTCCTGAGAGAGGAATACAGAGGATCGCAAGTACCTCACAGGGAGGAATTCCCAAGTGCACCTTCCTGGGTCTCAAGAGGTTTTTTTGCATTTGGGTGGTGGCAGCGATACCCCTCCAAGGCCAGGAATTGGAGGCCTTGGAGACTTAAGAGCAGGCTTTAAGGCCAGTGGCTTTTCTGGCCTGTTGCGGGCCCCCACCTTCTGCACTCAGAGTGCCAGAGTGGGGAAAAAGCCTTGACATTACTCAAGTAATAATGGGAATTTTGGGCTTGCACTTTCTAACAAAATTAATCTATTCTTGGCGTCATGATCATCAGAGAAACTGTGGAAGTTATGTCCAAGCAATTTCAATGCTGACAGTAACAGCAGTGGGAAATTTAAAATGCCAAAGAAGCAAGGTAGAAGCAGATGCCAATGTGCCCCTGTAAGTTTTGCTGTGGTTGGTGCATTTTAAATCTCCCTGGCACACGGTTCGCTGTGCTGCTCCTTCCTTCTTTCCCATACCGGCCACCCCCAGTGGGGAGGTGGTGAGGGTGGGATGAGTTGTGGAATGCCAGTGTTCCATGAAATACCAGTTGAGAAACATTGATCTAGTGCAGTGGTTCCCATCCTTTCCTCTGCTGTGGCACACCTTGATACCTTTAATTATTCTGAGGCACACTACCGTGTAGTCTCCCAATGACCTCATGAATATTCATGAGCCAATCCAGACGTCTGAGTAGTTTTTCAAAAAAATCCATGGCACACCTGCTCAGGCCTCAGGGCACATCTGTGTGCCATGGCACACTGGTTGGGAAACACTGATCCAGTCTAACCCCCTGCCAAGATGCAGGATTTGTTGTGACTAAATCATCCAACACCAGTGACAAACCAGCCTCGTTTTGAAAACCTTCAGTGAAGGACCTTCCATCACCTGCCTAAAGCAAGTCTGTTCCATTGTCCAACTGTTCTTTCAGTTAGGAAATTTCTCCAGAGATTTAATGTAAATCTACTTTGCTGTAGTTTGAACCCAGTGCCTCTTGTCCGGCCCTCTGTGACAACAGAGAAACATTTCTCCATCCCTTTGTATGGCAGCCTTTCAAGTATCCAAATCCTTTATCATGTCCTCCCTCAATCTCATCTTTTCCAAACTAAACATATCCAGTTCCTTCAGTCTTTGCCTTTATGGCTTGCATTCCATCCCTTTGATCATCTTTGTCACTTGCCTCTGGATCCTTTCCAGTTTCTCTACAGCCTTTCTATACATTGGTGACCAAATCTGGACACAGTACTCCAACTATGGCCTAACTAGTGCTGATTAGAATGGTACTATCACATCTCATGATTTGCATTCTATGCCTCTGTTAATACAACCTAAAATCACATTTGCTTTTTTAACAGAAGCATCACAGTTGTTGACTCATGCTAAGATTATGAACCACCTCAGCAGTGCTGCTGTCAAGCCAGTTAGCCACCATTCTATATGCACATTTGGTTTTTACTTCCCTTACGTTTGTCTTTTTTTTAAATTTGATATTGTTATCTATAGCTCAGTTCTCCTATTTATCAAGAACCCTTTGATTTTTGGCTCTGTCCTCCAAAGCATTAACAACCTCCCTCTCCCCAGCTTTGTGTCATCTGCAGATCTGATCAGCATGCTCTCTATTCCAACATGTAAGTCATTAATAAACATATCAAATAACACTGGGCCAGAGAACAGATCCCTGTGGAACCCCTCCTGAAGTCTCCCTCCAATCTGACATCATTCCATTAATACTTACTCTTTGTTTGCTGTTCTTTCACCAATTAATGGTAGTTCCAAGGAGCCTGCACTTCCCTTGATAACGTATCAGAATGTCCCGTGGGACTGTGTCAAAAGCCTTTCCTGTTGATGCCAAACTGAGTTCAGATAGCTGATCCGTGTAGCTTACTGCAGACCAGAATGCCTAAACGCAAGTGATCTGCCAGCCTCACAATAGACCTGAAGTCCAAATATATTATGTGTATTGCATTCCCCCTATCCTCCAAACTAGTTTATCCCAATGGAGAAGAAAAGCAGACTGGTCTGTTCATAGTAAATTCATACTAACTGTTACCAATTACCTCTTCATCCTTCAGTATTCACAAATTGAAGGTCTTATAGATTGCTCTCATAGCTTCCTAGGTATTGAGGTCAGACTGACTGGTCTGTGGATCCCTAGCTCCTCCTTTTCACCCCTTTTTAAAAATGGGCACTACATTTGCACTTCTGAGACCTCTTTTGTCACCCATGAATTTGCAAATGTCAGAGTGCAAATATTTCTAGACTTTGACTTAGCATTTGGCTGCATTAATACACATTTTGTTTGAAAGGATACAGCTCATCAAAAGATCCAAATTGCTCTGTATGGATGCCCTATCTGTATCATTGTCATACTGCCAATCTGTGTGTCATCCACAAATTCTATCAGGTAGTTTTACATTTGCTTCCAGATCATTGCTGAAAATGTCAGCTAGGCTTAGGCATGCTACCAATCCCTGTGGAACTCTATTAGGAATACCCCAAAGTGGTGATGATTTCCCATTGACAACTACTTTTTGATGTCTATCAGCCAGTTCTTAGTCCATTTAGCATGAGGTTTATGTTAAGTTTAAGTTAGTGTTATCAACCAAACTTCTAATTTAATCAAAGATGAAATTATATTTGTTTGAAGAGAGCTATTTTCCATAACACTAGGAAAACTAATTGTTCATTAAGTGAGTCTGATATGAGCCTTTCAATTATTTTGCTTGTGATTAATTACAGGCTTGCACTGGGGTCGGCAGCCTTTGCTGACCCCCGAAACAGCTCCATCTCTCCGGACCTTTGGCTGGTGCCGGCAGCCCCCTCTGCTGGAAAGAGTGGTGGCTTCCTGAAAATTTGGTAGCAGCCACAGCTGGCGGCAAGGGGATGGAGGGCGGGGGGCTTCCCAGGTGTGTCGCAGGATGGAGCTGGTCAAAGAAAGAAGCTGTCCGGAGCAGCTCCTCTTGGGAATCCCCAAACATGCCACAGAAAGAAGCTGCCTGGAAAGGCTCCTTTTGGTGGTGGCGTACCACAGAGAGGAGCTGCTCCAAACAGCTTCTTTATGCGGCATGCCTGGTGCATGGGCATAGCAGGGAACCCCTCCGCCCGAACTGCCACCAAAAGAAGTCACCTGGAGTGGCTTTTGATGGCAGGAGTGTCAATTTTTGTGGCACCACAGAGGGTGCCACATGCCATGCCAAATGGGCCCGTGTACCACTGTTGGCACGTGTGCCGGGGGTTACCTACCCCTGGGCTAGCTGGGCTATTAACTACATCATCCCACTTGCCCATTTTGAATATTCACACTATGTTATTACTCTTCCAGTCATCTGGAATTTCCCTGGTTTTCTAAGATCAGTTCATTTTTAACATCAGCAATCTAGAGAGCTCCTCAGCCACCTCTTTTAGGACTTTTGGGTGCAAGTTATCCAGGGCTGCTGATTTTTAAATGTTTGCCTCTCTCTGATGCTGTTTAACTTCCCTTGTGGTTACTGATGGACAGAAAAACAGTTCAGGTTCATCAGATATGAGTATGTCATCCTGTTTCTTAACAAATACAGAATAGAAATAGTTATAGAACACTTCTTCCTTTTCTGGATCATTATTAAAACTTGTACCATCTCCATTTAATAATGTGATCAAAACTATTATTAGGATTTTTTCTGCAAAATGGGGATAACAATGCTGATATTCTTGTAAGGTGCTTTGAGATTTACCAGTGAAAAATGCTATCTAAATTTTAGGTATTACTGTTCATAGTACACTTTACAACCCTTTTTCTTATTGCCCTGCCAGTTGTGAATATTTCCCTGATATCTTCCACTCCCCTCCTCTATTATCTGTACTTCATAACTTCTAATTTGTATTGACTTTTACCTAATTCCCCTTTTTTCCATTTGTTATATAAATATATTTTAATTTTAATTGCGGTCTCTACTTCCCCACTGAACCAAGATGGGCTGTTACCTTGTGTCCCCTTTCACAATGAAATCATGATTTTTGGCTACCTAATAAAGTCTTCTTAAAGATCTTCTAGATCCCTATATGAATGGAGAATAGCTGGACAGTAAATGCAGGGATCCCTCTGCCTCTGCAAAAGGAGAGCATCACAGCTGTGACCTAGTTACACTGGGACTGATCCAAAGCCCCTCAGAGTGAATGGAAAGGACTCCTTGAGTTTGGATCAGTCCCAGTGTAACTATTATCAACTTGAAAAACAGAGTAAAACTAAAGAGAAAATAGCTCATCAAAGAGGAAGATAGTTTTGTGCTTAGCTATGTCATGTTATAGGCCTTGGCAAATTTAGGCCTAAGGCCCTCTGACAGTGTTCCTCTCATGCATGTCAAGGAGGCCTTAGCAAACAGGCATAAGGCCCTTTGACCATGTTCCTCTTTTCCTGCTTTTCAGTTTAAAATTGCTGCAATTGCAATTTAAGTGACAATTAAAAGTTAATGTATCCTCACGAGATGTAGATCACACAGATGCAAAATTCCCCCTTCTATGCTAGGTATGAACTCGAGTAAGATTGCACCGTGCTGGCAAAGTGTTGCTTACAGAGTAATTCTTAGATAAGAAATTGCTTGCTTTTTAATGAACACTGGACACCTGTATGTGGTTTGAGGACTTAATAAATCAGTCACAGGTTAGAGGCTTATTGCTGGAGTGGGTGGGTGAGGTTTTGAGGCCTTTATTGTTTAGGAGGTCAGACTGGATGATTGTATTGGTCCCTTGTGACCATAGAGTATATTTAGCTATGTCTACACTAGCAAATTAGTTTGAATTAAGGTGCCTTAATTCAAACTAATTTGAACCCTCTCTACACAAGGCTTCGCCTACTTTGAACTGAACAGTTTTTTAGTTTGAACTAAGCAAAAAATAGTTCGAACTAGTTAGTCCAGCTGGTTAGTTCTACCAAACTGCTTAGTTAGAACTTATTTGCATATTTAGTTCAAACTAGCCCAATATAGTTGTGTTAGTTCAAACTAATTCATTAGAACTAACCGTGCTTTTTTTTAGTTTTAACTTTTAGTTCAAATTAGCCATGCTTTTTAAGTTCAAACTAAAAAGTTAGTTCGAACTCAAAGAGCACAGCTAGTTTAAACTAAGAAGTTTGTTCAAGCTACCTAAAATTAAATGCCTCACCTGCTGTTTTGTTTACTTCACTGTTATGTTAAAGTAATCAGCCACTATGTAAACCACATATCAAGTGTATGTACTACCTTCGTATTTGTCAATATACTACTGGCTGTTGCCCTTTGTGTAAGTCCTTTGGTGGCTGCTCAGTTTGACCTATCCCTCATTGTATTTTCTCCTTCACACAATAAAAGTCACATAAAAAGTAATAAACACCAAACTGGAGTCCAGCACGTCTATCTCCCCTCTAGACCCAGCATAACAATAAAGGAAATGAAGAAAAGTAAAAATCAACTCTGGTGAAAGCTGTATGGGCATGTTATGGGCCTGATTCAGATCCCACCAAAGGCCAATTTAAAGTCCCATTAACCTAAGTGGGTTTTAGATCAGGACCCACCTTGGACTGGGTTCTAAGTAATTCTAAAATGAACCCCACCTGTCATGAAAACAATTGATTCTGGCTTGTGCATTGAAATTTGCAGTGTTATTGCTATTTTGCTGCCAGGATATGAGACAAGATGGGCATTTTATTGACCCAACTTCTCTTAGTGAAAGAGTTAAGCTTTCAGGCTTCAATTTGGTCTTCAGATCTACGCTGAAGGTAATTCTTCTGTGTGAAGTGAATTCTGAGGCCCCATTCCAATTCTGAAACCTTTCTATATACTTCAGTGTGCTTTGGATCAGGTCCCAAACAAAAGTTCTTGTTTACTATCTTGAACATGTACATAATGAATACAAGAGTAATTTCATTGCTATCTTAATATGAAGACATTGGAGCTAGATTGGCCACAATTCCAGGGGGAGCTGGAGAAAAGGACTCTGCTTTAGGCATAATTTGTTACCCCTGTCTGGTGTGCTGGGGGTTTGCTTCAGCATAAAATCATGTCGGATGCCCTGGCTTGATTTATCACTTTGGGATTTTGCATCATCAGTGTGAATCTGAAACTCATGTCAAAGTACAGATCAAGAAACTGGATAACTCAAATCTTCAGAAAATCTTTTCATGATATTTCATGAAACAAAATCAGAGGCTCCTTTGGCTTTTTACTAGCACTGGCAAGCCAGGGCAGTCAGCTCTCAGAAGTAGTCACTCACTATTTTGTTGCATGAAAACTGTCAGCAAAAATATCTTCCCTTCAGTCCATAGCAGAAGCTTGAGAAGCAACTTCTTAATGACTGTCAGGCTCTGTCATGCTGTGAGCTGCATCTGCAGGCATAATCTCACCACCTCACAGTCTGATCTGATTAGGTATAAACATTCTCAGAGCCTTCACAGAAGTCAAAGCAGGTGCTTAGATATCCTGGAGAGGCAGTTCATATAAGTGCCTAGAGAGGAACGTAAAAATGAGTTGATATATGGGTTTCCTGAACAGAGATTTTTTTTACATCGAAGTTGTTTAACCCACTTTTGCTCTCACAGCAGTTATCAACCTCCATTTTATAATAATCAAACCTGAAGGACCCTGTGCTGTGCATGCTTCTGGCCAATGTTTTTGTCTAAGTCCCTGATTCAGCATAATACTTAAGAACATATCTAATGTTGAACATCTGAGTTGTCCCAGTGAAGTCAGTGTTACAGTTAGCATATCATTTTGTACTTTGCTGACTAAGTGCAGAAGTTATTAGACCTGAAACATGTTGATTTTGGGTGACCTTGCAGTCACTTTTCATGTCTTTAAACTATGAAAGTGCATCTTCATTGAAGTGCCTATGTATTACAGTAGCAGTTAGCAGCCAGAGCTGAGATAGATGCTGAACATACAAACACACAGTAAGACGACCAATTTTTCTGAAAGTTTTGCTTATTCATTACCTGGTGGAACATTCCCTTGAACTCCAAATCCTGTAAAAGTTTTCCATACTCTTTTATTCCATGGGCTAGTTCATCCTATATAAATTAATTCATTTGAAGACATAGATGTTTACTGAATGGTCTTCTAGAGGCAAACCAGTAGGTTCATTTTGAAATACTGACAGAGCTAGTAACAAACCCAAAAATTATGCCACAATTGCTCAGAGTCAATTGTATCTGTTTATTTTCCTGTTTGGATGGTTTTGAAAACCAGGGTTCAGACTTGGAACGAATTTATCAGCCTGTTGGCACTTCACCTGCTAAATGGGTTTGAGAGTTGGGCTGAATTAACCATTCTGTGTCTTGTGTATAGATTGTAAATTCTTGGGGGTAGGCCTGTGTGTATGTATAGTCTTTATACAATGGGTAATTAGATGCTACTGTGACAGGCCTTTTCACTGCTACTTTCTACTAGGGTAATTGCCTTACAAGTACTCAACTGTAAAGAGTTTTCAATACTCCTAAGCTTTCATCATAAAGGTAGTTATTCATTAGAAAAACAACAAGGAGTTGTGTGGCACTTTAAGACTAACAGATTTATTTTTTGCATGAGCTTTCGTGGGAGAAGATCCCACTTCCTCAGATGCTTTGAAGATGGGTGAACTTACAGAAAGGAATGAAACTAAATGCAAGGGGGTGTAAAACATAGGATCAGGTCATAACCCTTTCTGTAAGTTCACCCATCTTCGAAGCATCTGAGGAAGTGGGATCTTCTCCCATGAAAGCTCATGCAAAAAATAATTCTGTTAGTCTTAAAGTGCCACACAACTCCTTGTTGTTTTTTACTGGACTAAACTAACACGGCTATCCCTTTTGAAGTTATTCATTAGCAAACTTGATAAAGACACATTGTCAGAATTAGTCCCTGATTTGAGAACTGCCAGATTGTGTTTGTTATAGTCACTTCTTCCTGGTATTCACTTTCTCCAAGGTATGTACAAATAATTATGGAATGTAGATGAATATGCAAACTACATACAAAATAGATGTCTTTATCCTCTGTGGATTTGTCAGTTATAAGTTGTATTTTTAAAGGGCTAGCCGTGTTAGTCTAGTCCAGCAAAAACAAACAAGGGGTCGTGTGGCACTTTAAGACTAACAGATTATTTTTCGCATGAGCTTTCGTGGGAGAAAAATCCCACTTCGTCAGATGCTTCGAAAATGGGTGAACTTACAGAATGGAATGAAAATAAATGCAAGAGGCTGTAAAACATAGGATCAGGTCATACAGTAACAGCAAACCAGAGCAGTTGTTAAGTTCAAACCATGGGAAGCCTGAAGTAAAATTACCTTTTGTAATGAGAAAAGAACCCATAGTCTCGATTCAATCCTGCTTTCACAGAATTTAGTTTGCATATTAATTTGAGTTCAGCTGTTTCTCTTTGAAGTCTTGATGTCCCAGTCACATCTCTGATGATGGCCGTTAAGAGATCATTTACAGAGTGATTAGAAAGATGGACATGCTCAGCAACTGGTTTCTTTGTTTTGTGATTTCTGATATCAGCTCTATGTTCATTTATTCTTTTGTGCAGTGATTGTCCTGTTTGGCCAATGTCTAAGGTGTTGGGGCATTTCTGGCACATGGTAGCATAGATCACATTAGTAGATGAGCGGGTAAATGAGCCTTTGATGGAGTAGTAGGCTTGATTAGGACCTATGATGGTATTGTGCAGATCATGGAAAGTATACACAGTATTGTAATATACAACCCCTTATTTTCATGTTCTAGGATTTTAAATGGGGAGTAAACTGAAAATACTTGCAGCCCCAGAAAGATAAGGTGGAAGAACTGCGTAACAGCTGCCTTCTGTGGGCTTAAGCCTGCTTTTACTCACACTATCGTAAATCAGGGGTAACACTGGAAGTCAGTAGCTGAAGTATGATTGTACAAGTTAGAGCAGAATCTGGTTCTTTGAGGAAAAAAAAATACTGCAATGCCCTGCTTTTTGGCCAGTGATGGCATCTGAACTGTAGTTGCAGGTAAAACCATCCAATCCCAAGTGGGGAGATGGAAATGTGTGTGGAACAAATAATCTTCTATTTGGGCTGTTTGCAAAAGCCTAGTTATGGGAGACAGCTCTGAGATGCAATTTCTCCCTCACATCCTCCTTGCTGGTGGACTGGGGTGGGGCATAATTTGTCCAGGCCAGTGTTTCCCAGCCAGTGTGCCATGGTGCACAGGTGTGCCGTGACGCCCAAGCAGGTGTGCCATGGGATTTTTTGAAAAACTTCTCAGAGTTCTGGATTGACTCCAATGTTCCCCCTAAAGGCCCAAGGTGGCTGAGCAACATATGATCCTGATCCTGCCCTCCCATTCCCCCCCCCGGCTCAAGCTCTGTTGCCTGCCTGGCCTCCTGGCAGCAGGAGTGGAGCAGCCAGCCCGGACAATCCTCAGCCGGCTGCGCCTCCCCATGGGGGCAGAGGAGGTTGGCACTGAGCTCCGGCGTGCGGGATTGTGGCCCTGGAGCCGCCTGCTCCCAAAGAGTTTGGACCACTTCATCCCAGCCCCCCTGCCCCATCCTGAACGGGCATGATCCATGGCCTGAGGGCCAGGGATGAAGCCACCCAAACTCTTTGGGAGCAGGCCGCTCCAGGGCCCCGACCTCGCATGCTGGAGCTCAGTGCCAGCCCCCTCTGCCCCCCAGGGAGGTGCAGCCAGCTGGGGGTAGGCTGGGCTGGCTGCTCTGCCCCACTGTGGTGAGGCTGGGTGGGCAGGAGGGTGGAGCAGCCTCTGGCCCTGATGGCCCATGCCCCCCCCCTTGGAGTTGCAGGGGGGGGGGCGGTTAGGGACCCCTTACCTGGCCTCCAGAGCAGCACTGCCAGGCCTCCGGCCACTCCTCTGGCCAGAGGAGCGTTCACTGAACATGCACAGAGAGTCTGCGCATGCTCAGTGAGAGCTTACTCTGAGCGTTAGTTTTAAAAACTCCCAGCTCAGAGGAGCTCTCCAGGCAGAGACTGCAGTTGCTGGCCGCGCATGGCTAGCAGCGTTCCCTGCACCAGGCAGCACTGGGGGCTGTGCAGCTGCGTGGCCATGTAGCTTAGAGGGAATACTGAAATATTCATGAGTTCATTTGGAGACTGTATGGTGCTGTGCCTCAAAATAATTAAAGATATCAAAGTGTGCCACAGCCGCGAAAAAGTTGGGAACCACAGGACCAGGCCCATTTCATGAGCAAACTATAGCACCATACATGACTCAACTGCTGTGACATGTCAATCTGTGACTTATGAATGGGGTATGAGGGACAAAGAATTGTGGAACTAAGGCTCCATTCACTCCTTCCTTTCCCTCTTCACCTGCACTTGGATACAATCTGGTAAGCAATGCCTGCCTACCTGCACATAGTTGCATCTGAAGCCAGGGTATTGCAAACAGGGGCCACATGGGGATTCTTACAATTCCTTATTTCTTTGCTTTGGTGACTATTCCAAGTTACAATTTAGCGCCAACTGGCTTGCGTGACTGGCAGCTCCATCACAGAGAAACAAGTTCAGAAAGTATCTGATTGAGTGTATATTATAAACTATATTTGTTTCACATTTGCTTCTGGAATGGAGCCATCAGATTCCATTTTTGTTTTTAAAAAAACACATCCAAAATACCTGGGGACAGTTTGTCTGAGTGTAGCTGCATCCTGCCCCAATCTTGTTTGCAAAGCTCTGCCCTTGGCCAGAGCTCTATTGCTTAATCAAAACAACTGAAGAGGCTTCTGGGAGATGGAGATTACTGGAATTTGTTCTGATAAAATGCAGAAGCAAAACCTCCCACTGTGATATGATGAATTTGAAATGAACTGTGACTTTTCATTCATAGCAGAATGGTTCACAGGCAAAAAGCATCTTTGGTGGAGTGGTGAAAGTTGAGGACAGGTCACTGAGCCCTAGTCTATACTGAGAGGGCTTCTCGGTGGCAGTCAGTGGCAGATATGCAAGGCACATAAAATAACTTGCATATCTGCCAATGACTTTCTAAGCTGCCGACACACACTAGAGGAAGCTGACTGCAAATGCCTTGTAGTCGGTTCTCAGCAACTCCAGTTACGAGACTGCAGTTGCTGAAGCAATTTCCAGAGTGATTCAGTGAGTTCATACTTGCACCCAGGAGACTGCACTGACAGCAGCGATTTTGCTGCCATCAGTATAGACATGCCCTGATACAGAAAGATCCAGAATACTTGGTAACTAGATGCAAGCAAACAAAATGTGTTTGAATACACGTAAAAATGTAAAGATAAACATATAAGCCACACCTCAGGATGGAGGACTCTACCCTGAGAAGCAGAGACTCTGAAAAAGGTTTGGGGACAGTGGTGGATAAACTGAACATGAACTCCCAATGTGACACTGTAGCCAAAAGAACTAATGTTATTCTCAGGGGTGGCCAAACTTTTGGAACTCAAGAGCCACACAAGTTGATTATTAAACCTTTGAGAGCTGCACTGAAGCATATAGCCATATACTTTCATCTACTCCAAAATTACTGTTTAAAATTCATTGCAAGCTTTAATTTAATCATAAAAGGAGGGCAAATATTGATTCTAATAATTACTTAAGGTTACCATAAAAATTAGGCCTATACAGTAAACAAGTTATTTTCTTCTTTGCATTTTTGTTTCTTATTATTCATCGTCATATTCAGAAGGACTTGTAAAACATAGAATCATAGAATCATAGGGTTGGAAGGGACCCCACGAG
>ML682006.1:27507350-27529350 GCA_007922195.1 Podocnemis expansa
CTTTATATGCCTCCTTAGTCATCTGTCCTAGCTTCCACTTCCTGTAACATGATTTTATTTTAACAATGAGTAAACTGAATTACGGCTTATGAGAAAATCTAAACGTGCTTCTGCTTCTCCCCACCGTCCCTGACCATACCGCCGCTCCTCCCCGCCATCCCGACCCTGCTGCCACTTCTCCCTGCCATCCCAACTCCCTCCCTAAGCCCTGATGCTGGCTCCTTCAGGCTGCCCCCCCCCAGGGTCCCCTTACTTGACCGCTTCAGCAGCTAGGCATAGGCTGGGGCTCTTCCTCCCCCAAGCATGCTCTGAGCATGCTCAGGGTGGGAGATTTAAAACTCCTAGGCTGGGGCTGCATATAAGCTGTGTTCTTCCACGAGCCACACTTTTTCATTCAAGAGTCACATGTGCTCCTGAGCTGCAGTTTGCCTGCACCTGATCTAATGCATAAACTGGGGAATCTTGAATAGGAGTACAGAAATTATTTCACCTCTTTATTTGGCAATGTGGCAATTGTTTCTGGAATACAGCACCCAATTCTGGTGTCAACAATTTCATGAAGGAGGATGATTAAACCAGAGAGAATTCAGTGAAGAGCCTAAGAACAATTAAAGACTTGCCTTACAGGTGGGGCTGCAGATTTGACGCAGCATTTTTTTTTAATTAAAAAAATTGCAAAACTTGAAGAAACAGCATTACTCAAACTGCTTCTGCGTTTCTGATTAAAACATGCCTTCTTCCCTACCCTGTTGGGGGCAGCACCTACCCACTGCAGCACCTTCTGCCCAGCACTGTGGTCTATTTTTCAAGTTTACAGGTCATCTGCCAAAGATTTTTATGCTGGCTACATGTCAGTTACTTTGAAGGAGGCATGTAGAAGTTTTCCCATGGGAAATGAGAAGTCATTTGATTTCAGACAATCTAGGAGGGGACTCTCTTATGCCTGTGTTTCAATTTTCTGTTTTGGGATGTTTTGTATACAGCCTCCTGTTAGGCTGTAAATACATTTGCTCTTTTCCCTGTTCCCAGTGGAGAGCACTTCATGTAAGACTACAATAGTATTTTACAAAAAGAGAGCAGTAGAGTGCCTTACCACATTCTGAAGCATGAATTTCAATAGCATACAAGGGATCCTGGAAGACCTTGAAAGAACCTTGAAAATCTTAACATTTAAAAGGGTAAATTGGTGGCAGCAAAAATTTATCATGTACTGAAGAGATAAAACAGACTGTTCTGTGCAGGCAGTTGATTGGTTAGGAATTAGAGGTCATGCTGTTCACCTTCAAAGAGGTTTTTACATACAGCAGCCCCATTATGTGGCTTTGGATATCAGCTACTCAGACATTTATAAATCTAACTGCTTCATGAAATCTGAACTGAAGCAAAGTGATGTAGTTTATCAGAACTAGTTGAATTTTGGTCTCAGCGTTTTTGGATGCTGAAAATGGATCTATAAATGTTTTTTCTGCTCTTTTGGAAGCTTCTAAACTATTGATTAAAGGGTGCATCTGCTTCCATCCACTGTTTAATCCTGAAGTTCCTGAAAATGTCTTGTCAGCTGTTGAGGGTAAAAAATTTGCTCAGACCTTGAGAGTGGAACTTTGTACAAAGCAGAGGGACTTTGAATTAACTACAGAAAAGCTGTATACAAATTCCCTTCACCAGCTGCATCCAAAGCTCCCAGATCTACTCGCAAAGAAAAGTCCTTTTTCTTCTTCCCCCATCTGTTGTCACAATTATTCTTCCCCTCTTACGGTATAGTGAGACCAAGATAGCCTACAGTCAAGGATTATACCACCACAAGCTTCACAGATAATTTCTGTTTATAATTGTGGTTAGATTCAAGTAGAGAAGGTTAGGGGGAAGTCCTAGAAAGAAAAAAAAAATATTGTTTTTCACTAGAAAGAAACTCCACAAGTGACCAAACTCAATGATAATATGTTGGCTTGGCTCTCACTTTACCTACCACTGTAAGAATGTTTATACTGTTTTCCTTAAATCTGCAGCAAGATGGGGCAGGACAAGGTTCTAATGAAAAGCTCTACAGTGAAGTAGAGACGTACCCTACAGATAAAGTCCTTTTCCTCATTCGAACAAGGAACTTTATTAAATGTTTCAGATTAGATATAAAACAGATTAAGAGCAATGGTAGTTAACCATTGGACTGGAGCAATTTACCTAGGTTTACGGTGTATTTGCCATAATAATGAAGTATTTAATCAAGATTGGATGTCTTTCTACACCAAGTCAACCAGAATTTATGCCTTCGATGCAGGAATCATCATGTGAAATTCTGTGGTTTGTGTTGTGCAGCAATTCAGACTACACTGTCATTTCTGGCCTTAAAAATCTACATAGATGTTAGAAGACAGTGGCGTTATGCATTTTTTTTACCATGGTCACATGACATAATATCAGTGGTGTCAGAAACTGTCTCATCTGAAGCATCACAAATAAGAGGGAAAGAAAATGCTAAAGTTCAGGGCATTGTTAAGTCCAAGGCTCACTGTTGGACAGGGCTGTGGAAGAAATGCTTCATTGCACCTGAATATAGCAGAGCTTAACAGAAAGTAATGAAGTGCTAGTAAAGGGGATGCAGCTGAAATAAATATTTTAGAAAAGCATTTGCTTTGGCTGAGGAAGGAGATAAGACTATTTGACATTGTTCTAGAACAGCCTTTGAATGTTTCATTCTATAGAGCAGGTGTGGCTGAACTGCGGCTCTTGAGCCGCACAAGGCTCTTCAAAGAAAAAGCGCAGCCTGCAGAACAGCATGGAGCAGAGAAGCACGGCATGGTCAGGGATGGCGTGGAGAAGCAGTGGCATGTTCAGAGACAGTAGGAGAACGGTGTCATGGTCAAAGACAGTGCGGAGGTGGTGGAATAGTTGGGGCTTCAGGGATGGTGCAGAGAAGTGGCGGCACAGTCAGAGACGGTGTGGAGAAGTGGCGGCATGGTCAGAGAAAGTGTGGAAGTGGCAGCACGTCAGGGCCTTGGGGATGGTGCAGAGAAGCGCAGCATGGTCAGAGACAGGGGGAAGCGGTGGCAGGGTCGGGGCCTAGGAGATGGTGCGGAGAAGCACGGCATGGTCAGAGAGGGCGGGGAGAAGTGGTGGCATGGCTGGGACAGCAGGGAGAAGCTAAGTTTTTACTGTATAGGTAGGCCTAGTTTTCAAGGTAACCTTAATTATTAGAATCTGACATTAGTAGGATCAATATTTGCCCTCTTTTTATATGAAAATTAAAGCCTGCAATGGATTTTAAACTTAATAATTTTGGAGTAGGTAAAATATGGCTATATGCCTCACTGCAGCTCTCAAAGGTTTAATAATCAACTTGTGTGGCTCTTGAGTTCCATAACTTTGGCCACCCCTGCACAGAGAAATCTAAGAATATCCATGCTTTAACAACTGGAGTAGATGTCTAGATAAAGTGTGAAAGCCCCTATGAACAAGGAGAACATTGTGATTTTGGTATAGGGAAGAAAGATGTATTAACTGGAATTTTTAAAAAAATGAACTTTCCAAAAAGTAATGGTTAATGTTGGAGCCAGCACTGGAACACATGACGTGATAGGCTTGGCAACCTGAGGCTTCACAAGTGACCTCTTACATCCACCCGGTAAGAAAACAGTGGAAAGCACAATGAAGTAGGAAAAAAAAAAGTGAGAGCGTGTGTGTCGGGGTGGGGGTGGGGAGGGAGGGTAGAACATGCCAGGAGGAACTATCAACAGCAAAGTTAAGAAAACGGACATTGGGGGGTGTCTGTTGATGCAAAGGTGTCAGGAAGAGAGAGAACTTCAGGAGGGGTGAGCAGTGGCTTTGGACCCAGATCCCCAGGAAATAGGCCCCATTTGTCAGCAGGCTTGGATTGTTAATCTCAAGATTTGTAATGCTATTATTAAATTTAATGTTGACTCAGGGTGCAGCTAAATATGATGTGTAAATACACTTCCAAGGAAATGAACTCTGGGCCTAAGCTGAAGCAGCCAGCATAGGGCTGCAAGAGCAATTCAAAAGCCAAGAGAGCATGATATGCATTTGACACAGTTCTCACTGAAGAGGCTACCAAAAGTGATCTACTAAATCAAAGTACCTTGCTGAACCATGGCACAAGAATGTGCCTAGCCAGCTTTAATGAGACATCTCACATAATTACAGACAGGCACCTATTTGAATACTTTGGTGCACGGGGCCCTGACCCTTGCCATTTAGTTCCATCACAAAGTGCTCAGAGGAAGCTGGGCTAGGGAGATTGAACCTACAAAACAGCCTCTTGAAATTGGCAGATACCTCACTTTTTTGGCCAAAAAATTAGCAGCATATGATGAATAATACAACTCCTTTCTGTGTTAAAATCAGAAATTAGGGTTGGAAGGGATCTCAGGAACTCATCGAGTCCAACCCCTTGCTTAAAGGAAGACCAACATTGAGCAGAGGAGTGTAGAGATTAAGAAAAAAGAAAAAAAAAAAGTAGGCATACCCCACTACTATGCAGATGCAACTTCAGAAAAACTGCACAAACATGTACAGACTCCCAACATTACATTAAAATCAAGGAGCTCTGGTTGGAAGGCTTTTAGGAGCCAAACACCTCCTTGCAACATCATGGTTGCCTGCCCCCAGCAAGGCAAACTGACGGGTACAAAGGGAACCTCCTGCTTCCCCTTTAGGGGGCCAGCAAAAGCAGCTGTAGAGCCACCCACACGCCTGCACATGGCAGAAGCGGACCAGGGCCGCGCGCCCCCTGGACCCGCCAAGGCTGCTCCGCCCAGCCGGGCGCCCTCCCGCCGGAAACTAGCCCCCAGCTGCCTGCGGCGCATGCGCAGTAGGAACAGATGAGCTCATGGCTCACAGGACTGGCTGACGTCAGAGATGGGGGCGGGGACTGAGATGAGCTCATGGGTCACAGAGCTGGCTGACGTTAGAGAAGGGGCGGGGGCGGGGGCTGAGACGAACTCATGGGTCACGGGACTGGCTGACGTCAGAGGGCGGTGGGCGAGGCGCGCAGGCGCAGGTGGCTCAGTCGGAGCTAGGCCGGAGCCAGGGCCGCGGGCGCTGAGGCGGCGGCGGGTGCGTAGGGCGGCGTTTTGTAACGGTAACGGTAACGGTAACGGTAACGGTAACGGGGCGAGGGGCCCGGCATGGGCTGGGCTGCTGTGCCGGGCGGGCGTCTCCGGGCGTGGCGGTCTCGTCTCCCTCAGCCCCCGAGAGGGCCGGGCGGAAACGAGCGCGGCGCCGGGAGGCCGGTGCCCCCCTGAGGAAGGGCTGGACGGGCGTCGCGGCTCGGCTGGACAGACCTGGCCTCGCTGCGGGGAGCGGCCCCGGCCCCGGCCCCGGCCCCAGCCAGCAGCGCCCGCCTAGGCCCAGGCCCAGGCCCCGGCCCCGCCCCCGCCCCTCGGCCCTGCGAGTTGCTGGGCCCTGAGGTGTCCGAAATGTCACTGGTGCCTGGAGGCAGCCTGGGCCCCGCTTAGTCTGTTTCCTTTTCCAGAGGGGCAGGCGGGTTAGTCTAGTCCGGCATAAGGGGGACGGGGACAAGAGAACAAAAACGCCCTCAGGGAGTCCGGTGGCACTTGAAGACTACCAGATTTATTTATCGCATGAGCTTTCATGGGAGAAAATCCCACCTCGTCACACGCTTTGAAGATGGGGGAACTTGGATTTTGTCCCACGAAATCTCGTGAGAAATAAATCTGTTAGTCTTCAATTGCCATGGGACTCCTTGTTTTTGTTAGTCTGTTCAGCCAAACAAACAAGGAGTACTGGCCTGGGGCACTTTTAAAGACTAACAGATTATCTCCTGTTCATCTGATGAAAAGGGATTGTGTCTACAAAAGCTCATGGGGTAAATAAATGTTTCAAAGTGCTGCAGGGCTCCTTGTTTGTGAAAGTAATGCTGCTGCTTATTCAAACAGCAGCAGATGGAGCTGAAAAATCAGGAGGTTGTTTTTTTACCACTCACAAAATGTGTTTATCTCTTATTCATCTTCTGGTTTCTGAGTCTGTAGATTTCACTTGCTTTATTTTTTTCAAGCTTTTTCTCCCTCTGTGATGACTAGAAATTTTTTTTTAAATAAAAGCTGGGATTTTAATGCACTTTCTTGACTCCAGCTGTGGGGCTTCAAGAATAATGCCAAATACTGTGAAACTTGTGATTAAAATGTCAAGAGTTGACAATGGGATTTTTTCAGTTTGGTAGCCCAACTAACCCCCCCCCAATTCTTCAGCTTTAAACTGAACTTACTCGTATTTTTCTCACTGAAATAGAAAAATGGAAACAGTCTCATTAAGGTTTATGTGTTGAGAGCATTGTAAATAATTGGTTGGGTTAAGAGTTCAGATACGTCTTTGGATGAATATAATGAGGTGTTAAGCTCCCTAGTGGTTTTTTTTGTGTTGTGAAAAAACAGGGCAAGACAGTCGTCATATAGCCAGCGTGGCCAAGGTATAAATTGACTTATAGTGGAAAGTTAGAAGCTCTTTTCAGTTGCGACAGAGAAACAGTAAAAGAGAGACTACATAATGGGTGATCACATTGGACAAGGGGGAAACTGGAGTATTATTTCTCTAGTTGTTTGTGTCTGAGCTCTGACTCAAGTCTGTTGAGTAGAGTGACCTTGGCCCTTCAGATCCTGACCTTGATCTTGCAAGTGCATCCACTTGGAGTGTGTTTGCTTCAGCAGGCCTGAGACTGCCATTATGTACCAGTTGTGGGATAGTGACATTTAAAAAGCAAAGTTTTCCTGCTTCTTTCAGGAGACGTAGCTGGTGGTTGAATTTGGCCACTGCTACTTTTTACTGGGGAAGGTGGGGTAAAAAGAACACTGCTGGTGAGACCTCCTCTCAAGATGGGTGGAGACTGGCTTGTTAACTGTCCAGGCTCAGTGCTAGCTCAATCCAAAATTCTCATGATCATTCAAACTCTAGGGTTTTTTATTGGTGAAATTCTCCATCCTTAGTGATTCACAGGAACAGTTAACACTCCTGAGATGTGTATCTAGTAGTTGAGCATGACTGGGTATCTGGGCTCCAGTCGTGCAGTTTGATCTGCTTGGGCAGACTCCTGCATCAAGGTCCAGTTACACAGTATTGGTATAATTGCCATATGAATTAAGTTAATTGTCCCTGCAATTTCTTTGCCTTCTCAAAAGCAGGTATGTGCCTTTACAAAGATAGAGAAAGCAAGTTTTAAAAATCTGCCCTGGAAATAGTAAGGGTGTGGAGGGAGACAGGGAAAGACTTGGATATTCTGGATATATTTGCACGTACTAGAAATAAAAGTTGCCATGTATGTGAACAGGAGGAAGAAAGCTGCTAATCTACACGGGAAGACAGTCATGACTCTTTTCAGTCCTGCTGCTGTTAATTCATGTGCAGTGTTTGTAGAGTATTGTTACATAACTACCTTTAGGTTCAGCCATTGATTTATTTCATTCTATTTTTAAATCCTGTTCTTGTGTACTAGTTGCACTTGTGCTAAACATAAATTCAAGACAAATGCCAGTCAATTGTAACTGATCCTACCAAGTTAGCTTTTACAATTTTTGAAATATTTTTAAATTTGTTGACTGACTGCACACATCATATCTTCCCAAAACTGATTTTTCTTAATCAGAAATGCAGATTGGTTTCTATGCTGCTCCCATCTATGTGCTCCAGTAATACATATTTTACCTTGCTGTTTGATTTTTTTTCTCTTTCTTTACATGCACACTGAGGAGGTAAGTGCCATGCACTTAAGCTAAAATTAATTTGCTGTAACATATCTCATATGAGGTTGTATACAAAATACTGTAAAAATACAAAATGTTATGATTCTCACACTTCCCACTCGACTATTTGCATGGTGTGATGTCAGCTGTTTTGTATAATACACTTCTAGACATTCTGCAGACCTTTTTTAAAGATCAGTTTCCCATTACGCTTTTTATAAGTAGGTCTTAATTGCTCAAAAGAGAAGACTTCTTGTTCTCTCCTTTGAAAAAAAGGGAGGGGGAAGGGGGGTTCACAGTTGCTGGAAGAAGTATGCATGCTCTGTACCACTGAGTAATGCTGTATAGCATTCTAAGGGTAGGGGTATGTTTTGAAGGTGACACAGTTATTTCATTACCTGATCCTACCAGTATTCTTAAAGCCAGTAAAGTCAGTGGGATTTCATGAGTTCACTGTGGGAACTCAATGTGGGTTGACTTTAGTATGAGCTAGGGATGACCCATGCCAAACAGATTGGTATTTCAATAGTAAATATTTCACATGTGGGAAGGCACTGCTTTGGAAGGTCTAGAGAGGAAATATTGTCTAGTGGGTGTGGTGTTAGCCTGGGACGTGGGGGAGAGTGAGTTTCACTTCCCTGCTTCAAACTCCCTGTGTGACTTTGAGTAAGGCATTTAGAGCCACATCATCAAAGATATTTAAGCTCCTATCTTCTGTTGAAATCAGTGAAGGTTAGGAAACTCAATACTTTCCAGGATCTGTGCTTTAATTTCCCTGTCGCATCTGTAAAAGGAAATGACAGCATTATTGTACCTAATGGGTGTTGAGGATGTAGTAAAGAGAGTCTGGTGCTCAGATGCTACAGTAATGGGTGTCAAGTAAATATTTTAGGGAGGAGGTTATGTCAGTTCTTCCTCTTCAGAAAATGAAGGCGTGAATAGCATGACCAGATTATAATCCACAGAACTTTATACAGCAATAAAGTAGATGAACTGTAAATATAAAGAGCCTCTGTAAACATGTGTTCTGATTGCTGTAAACTACAGTCACCTCTATATTCATGTTAACCTAATTAGTTACTGTTTCTCACTTTAAATGGAAAAAAAATAGAGAACTGCTAAAACAAACATGGAAGATAATAAAACAGAAGGAATTTGACTTGCATGTCAACTCCTACTCACTTTCGAATATTAAGGATTAAGGGGGAGAGATTTTCTGTGCTCAATACTAACAGTTGCACTCTTGCTGGAAAAGGGATACATGCTGATGGCATAGCTAAACAAACAGTGGAACATACTGCTCTTATAATTAGGAGAATTTAGGCCCTGATCCTGCAAAGTCTTAAACATGTGTTTTATCCTCACATGCTTAGTCCAATTGAAAATAATTAATACAAGTCAGCATTTTTAAAAAGTTTATGAAGGTTTGGTGCCTTAATGTGTAAAGAAGTAAATTTTTTCTTTAGTGTGTTCTGTTGTCTTTCCTGCCTGGATAACAAAATATTTGGAATTGACAGAATTGTCATAATGGATTTGGAGCTGTTCAGTAGTAATTTATGAATACTCTATTGGGAATTTACTGTGTGAATATATTGGTTTAGTTGGGGGGGGGCTGTGTGGGGAAAACAAGCAGAGGAGGATGATAGATTACTTCTCAGCAAACACTTGAGAGTTAAGAGAGGAAGTCCAAATAGGAAAAGGCCTACACACATCAGAGATTGAAAAAGTTTTGGTCAGTTTAAGAGAACACTCCCTCAATGTGAGGGAGGGAGATTGTTTGGGGGAACCAGATGGACACAGGGCCCTGATAGGGGTATTTGAAGAAGTCAGGCCTGCTTAGGTTACCATCGGTGATGATAAAGTGGTCTTTAGGTAAGATGAGCCATATTGTTGTAGTTGTTAGTCCAATGTATTAGGCAGACAAATATGAGTGAGCTATCTTTTATTGGACTAATGTTTGTTGGTGAGACACTCGCAAGTTTTCAAGCTTACACAGAGCACTTTAGGGAAGACATGTTCATGTAAAATTTGTCAGTTTAAAATCTTCCCTTTCAACCGTTATGATAAACAGTATGTTGGTTTAAGAAGACTGTGGTACTGTATTTGCTGAGGAGAACAAGGGGGTGAGGTAGTAGTTGCTCAAAGTCAGTTGGGCATGCTGGGATCAGAATGGTTGGTGCAGAGGCTACAGTATGCTTGACCCCAGTCTTAGTGGCAGAGATACACTTGGAGATAGGTAAAAGTTGCAGACATGAGGCCGGATGCCTGCAGGTGTGCACTTGGAGATCGGAAAAGGGAAAGAGGAGCAAACAGCCCAGTAAGCATGACAAGAATATTTTAGATTCTTGTCAGAACTGGGATAGCAAAGCATTACTTGAGTACTCACTGAGACAGCCATTTTAAAAACTTTCATTTTGTGGTAATGTTTACACCTTGACATTAATAAAGGATGTAAACTAAAACTGGACAGATGGTCCATGTAAGAAAACTGTTCCATCTAAATTAGGTGGGTATGTGAGTGCACTTAATACTCGAGCGATTTTTGTACTTTATTTGTAGTTAAAAATCGTAAAAAGGCTTTAGTAGCTCTTCCAATTTCCCCATCTCTAAAAGGGGGTAGGATAGATACCATGATGTACAAGGGCAATGAATCCCCTTTCTAAAACTCCAGGGGATAGCTGTGTTAGTCTGTTTCAGCAAAGCCAAAACAGAGTTCTTTGGTGTTTCTAAAGACTAACACGTTTATTTATCGGATAAGCTTTTGTTGGTGCATTCCCACTTTGTCAGATGTATCTGAAGTGGAATTACATCCACAAATATTTGTGATAAATTTTAGTCTTTAGAAGTACTGTACCACAGAATTTGTTTTGGCTTTGTAACTCTCTGAGATTCTCAGCTTGAAGGGGCTAGAGAGCTGCAGACATCTCACTGATTTGATATACTTCAGCCTTTAATGGAAAGTCTTGTATACTTTCATAACAATAATGTTGGGTAGTAGGTTCAAAGGGCTCTGAATCGTCTCTGTACTCCTACGTTTTTTTATAGTCTTACTTTACAAGTTTAAAAAATTGTGCCTGAAGGGCTAACCTTGCTGAAGTTGAAAAACAAGTCCTTTGTTTTAGCTCTTCTGTTTGAGCCCTAATCTTCAGTTCTCAGCAGCAGTCGATGGCAGATACGCAAAGCAACTAAAATACCTTGTGGGTCTGCTGAAGACTTGCTAAGCTGCTAAGACACGCTAGAAGAAGCTGATCACAAATGTCTTGCATTCGGCTTTCAGCAACTCCAGTTCCAGGGCTGGAGTTGCTGAAGTGATTTCTGGAGCGATTCAGTGAGTCCATACGTGCTGCTGAATCATGCCCAGAAGAGTGCGCTCATGGTGGTGACATTCCACCTTCAATATAGACTTACCCTGAGTCATAGCCAGCTAAGTAATATCCAACCCTTTAAAAATAAATAACAGTAAAAACAGCTGTGTTTATAAAACAACTGTTCTTCCTACATTATCTTTTGATGATATGTATTCAGTTTTCATTATCATGCAACCAACTATGAAATCCAGCAGCCCAAACAATTTATTTATTGGCATCATTTTAAAGCTGAAGAGAAATAATAACTTTTCATTTTAATTAGCTGCAAGTTCAGAAACCAAAGTGCCTCACAGAGGAAGGTGGAGGCAGCTTATGTGGGACAGCAGAGGTCATAAAGGAGACCTGCCCATCCTCCTTCATTAAATTGTCGTCCTTTCCATCCTGGTGAGCTTTTACTGTATGGTGCATAGGTGGAGCAGGTGGCAGAACAGAGGGTCTGACTGGAACTTCTGAGTGGGTGGAGAAGTGACAGTGGTGATGTAGTTTGAGTTCTGAGCTGGGTAATAAAGGAAGTCGTATACCACGTCGTGAAAATCAGGGGAACAATTGTGAAATTGACTTGTGCTGGGAACTCGAGACATTGCGCTGTCACCTGCTGACAGTCACCCACTCCAAGTGTGAGCTGCAGTTCTAGTTGGGAGTCTGTTTTTGTGAGTGAGTGAAACTTAAACTTGTCCTTTCTTGTAAAGGATATAAGCATGGCCATAATGGGTCAGACCAGTGTTCCAACTAGCTTTGTATCCTGTCTTCCGGCGATGGTTAGTACTACAGACGTCCAAGGGAATGAACAGAACAGGGCAACTAGCAAGTGATCCATTTCCTGTCATCCAGTCCCAGCTTTTGGCAGTCACATGTGGGAACTTCCAGAGCACTGGGTTGTGTCCTTGACAATCTTGGCTAATTGTGGTCAACCTAGTCTTACTGAATGTATCTAATTATTTTTTGAGCCCAGTTATTCTACTGACCTTCACACATACAGTAGCAAAAAGTTTCACAGTTTGACTGTGCATTGGATAAAGAATTATTTCCTCTTGTTTGTTTTTAAATCTGTTGCATGTTAATTTCATTGGACGACCCTTGGTTCTTGAGTTAAGTGAAGGGATAATAGCACTCTTTCTCCACAGATTCCTTGTTTTTTATAGACCTCTACCATGTCCCCCTGCCCCCCATCAGTTGTCTTTCCTAAATTGAACAATCCCAGTCTTCTTAATCTAGCCTCTTATGGAAAACCCTAATTTTTTGTTGTTGCCCTATGCTATACTTTTTCCAATGCATAATGTATCTGTCTTGAGATGGGGCAGCTAGAGTCCTGTATATTCCCTTTATATCCACCAATGCGATGAGATGGCCATGGACCTTTTCTTGCAGATTGCAGTCAGATGGTCATAGCTGTTAGGCTGCTAGCAGGATTCAATAGCTGATCAGCCGTTAGGTGGGACTTAAAAACCGTTTGGGGTGGCGAGGGCTCAACAGCTCATGGAGGGCTGCTGGCTCCAGAACAGCTGATGAGTGGATGCAGAGGGCTAATTGCGGTACAATGAAAGTTTATTCCTGTGGACATGGATCAGATACAGATCCTCATTTGTAACTCTGCATGGCTTGAAGGGGAACCAGAACTGTTTGCAGTGATCAAGGCGTGGGTGTACCATGGCTTTGTATAGTGGCAATATATTTTCTGTCTTATTCTCTGTTCCTTTCCTAATGGTTCCTTATATTGTCATTTTTTTTGACTGCTGCTGCACAGGAAGTAGATGTTTTCGGAGAACTGTCCGTGGTGCTTCCAAAATCTTTCTTGAGTGATGAGTTAATTTAGACCCAATTGTTTGGTGTGTATAGATGAGAGAATGTCTTCCAGTGAGTGTTAATTTATACATTTAATTGCATTTCATCCACCTTTTTGTTTCCTCAGTTTTGCAAGATCCTTTTGTGATCTTTCACTCAGCTTTGGACTATGTCTTAAGTAATTCTGTATCGTTTGCAAACTTTACCACCTCACTATTTACCCCTTTTCCAAGCTCATTTATGAATGTTGAACATCACTGGTCCTAATACAGGTCCCTGGAGAACCCTAGTATTTGCCTTTGTCCACTGTGAAAACTGACCATTTATTCTTATCCTTTGTTTCCTGTCTTTTAATCAGTTACTGATCAATGTGAGGTCCTTTTCTCCTGTCCAATGACTGCTTACTTGCTCTAGAGCATGGGGTCTCAAACTTGCGGCCCAAGGGCCATGCGGCACCTAAAGCTATTTCTTGCAGCCCGCAGCAACACTATCGCTATCAATATTTGCAATATCATTGCATAAAAAGGTTTCAGTGGTGCGCCCCTTGGGCTACTGTACTAGTCCTCGTGTGGTACAGCTCTTGGGCTAATGTACTAGTTCTTATGCGGCCCTTGTGATTTGAGTTTGAGACCCCTGCTCTAGAGCCTGTGGTGAGGAAGTTTGTCGAAGGTCTTCTGAAAGTACCTTCATACACTCATTCAGGTACACTGTATCCACTCAGTCATGCTTATCTACATTGTCCTTGACCCCTGCAGAAAAATCTAATAGATTTCATGATTTTCTTTTTAGAAAAGCTGTGCTGATTCTTTTCCAACATATTGTGTTCATATCTATATCTGATAACATGACTTAGTAAAGGACAGAGTTAGGTCACTAGTACTAAAAAGGATCCCATTGCATTTGCTAATGGTGTAAAAGTTTGTGGAATATTAACTGTTCTTTATTGAGCCTTACTTGTCAGGTGGGGGCTTCTAAAAGATCACCTGGACTGTTGCAGTCATGTAACCCTTGCAGGTCACTCTTAAATGGTTCATACTGTATCCCAGCTAAATAGTCTTTCAACAGGGAATGTGCTTCAGGAAGGAGTCACAATTGCGTACCCATCAGCTAGATGTACCAAGATGTTGCAGCTAACCAAGATATATATAAATTCTTCTCCTTGATTATTGCAATTTATTGAAGATTGAGGGCTTTTTTCTTTTTTCTTAGAGTAAACAAAGATGGCATTCGTGAAGAGCGGTTGGCTGCTTCGGCAAAGTGAGTGATGGGACTTTCTACCTACTTCCCAGCACACAGTTTGGCTGTGCGTATGGTTCTCTTAGAGACACAGTAGATAAAAAATATATTTTTCTGTGTCCTGTTTAAACAGTTCTCTAAGGATGTTCTCAAGAATATTGGACCCAAAGAGACTGCGTGTTCTGATAGTTTCACCTCTGACTGTTCTGGATCACAGTTATGGGGTATAGGTATTGCTATAGCTGTGCACAACTGGGCTAGTTGCCTGCCTCTAGCACAGGCCTATAACTAAAGCATTATGAAAAAAATAAAAACACAAAGTAACAGATTATTGTAAGTGGAGCTTGAAGCTTTACTGGGTACCTGTTATTGTTTACTCATTCTTAAGGTCCCATATAGTACTTGGTCACCAGAACCTTGGAAGTATTAGGTTGTTTGCCTAAAAACATAACCTTGCAATCATAACACTAATATTTAAATATTTGAATACATGGGGCCTAGTTATGTGCATTATCTGCTATAGAGTTTGTCCCTTTGTTCTGAAGTGGAGATTTCCTGAGGTAAAAGGATTTGACAGTTAGCCCTCAGATCTTTAGAACAGGGGTTCTCAACCTTTTCTCAAGGGTCAAATTGAAAAGCTGCTCTGGCTGTGTTTTAGGTCTAGCATTCTCCAGTCAGTGCTCTCAGAAATAATTTTCTTGATTCTTTCAGGTACCATTTTGCGACGTTGGAAGAAGAATTGGTTTGACCTCTGGTCTGATGGCCATTTGCTATTCTATGATGATCAGCATCGGCAGGACATAGAGGATAAAATCCACATGCGAGTGCACTGCATCAACATCAGAGTGGGAAATGAATGCCGAGGTAGGATGTGTGTTTTTTGTTTTAATTTCTTTGTGGATTCCGTACCTCTAAACTGCTAATGGGCATGGTTTCTCACAGCATTGTTGTCCCACATACCAAATGGTAATCATCTTGGTGTTTGCTTCAATTCACATATAAAACACTGCTAGAGTGATTGGAGAGCATGTGGTATATCATGCTGGTTCTGCTGGCGTCCATTCTGGGTAAAGTGCTGAACTGTGGCAGAAGTGGTGTGAGTTGGGGATATGGATAGCAGACTGCTAGTGTGCTTCTGATGGATGTTGTAGCAGTGGAGCTGGCCACAGAGGAGAAAAGAGAACTAGAGGGAAGGCCCCATGTAAGTACAATGAGTTTCATTTCTAGTACACCTGTTTTATTAGAGGCTCTTTACTTGATCATCCAGAAAGACTCCAGTGACAGGCAGTGCATTTATTTGGTGAAGAAACACCAGTTCATTGGGCACAGCCCTTGTCCAACAAGAAACTCATGCAGAGCATTAAGACTAATGATGTTCAGGCTGGTGCTTTCCATGGAGTCCTGGGGAGATGGCAGCTATTCTCTCCTGCCACTGTGTTCGGTGTGTAACGAGCACACAAGGAGCAAGGTTGGTCTCCATTTATGTAGGGTCCTGTGAATAGGGAACTATCCACCTGTCTCCTTGCATGTAAATGGATTTATAACAGTCTGGCTAGGATGTTGATGGGGATCAGGTTGCTTTGCAATACACTCCCATATACGTGTTTCTCCAGATCCCTGGTAGGCAGTGAGGCTGATAGCTCTTCCTTGTTAGGAAGAGGGTATAGTCACTGGGCTAGTGTGTTTTTAGTGCACGATTACTTCCTAACACTCAAATTCTGTTTGATCTAGTCTCAGGTAAAGGATTCTTTTGGTTGAGGCTTTAAGTTGTAAATGATGTCATGTACTGAAAGATAGTTGCATCTTTCTGAAAGCACAAAATTAGTGGGGACTCTTGAGCTGTTGTATGTGCAGGCAACTTCTGATTTCAGGCAGGAGAGAGATTGTGGCAGTTGAACCTGTGTGACTGCATTTTATTTCATTATTCTGTCCTCTTGAATAAGGTGGGGTAGCATGTCCAGTTTTGTCTCTAACAGAACTTCTAGCTGAACACTTTTATATACATAAACAATGACATGAGAGCTAATATGCTGGAGTGCTTCCCTAAGAGCTTTTTTGACTGACAACCAGGCCAAGTTATAGTAACTTTCTCCTGCCCTAATGGAGCCCCTATGCTAGAGATACATCTGCAGTGCAGTTGGCCTGGGTTAGTTGTTTTGGGCTTATAAGGCTCAGGCTGTGGAGCTGCAAAATTTTGTGTGGTTGTTCAGGCTTGGGCTCTTGAGACCCTGTGACAAGAAATGATTTCAGCTCCTGGGCACCATCCTGACCCCAAACATCTATGCTGTAATTTTATAGCCCACAGCTAGAGCCACCCTGCCTGGGCCTAGCACAGCTGTGTTGCAGGTGTTTTTTGCAGTGGAGAAATACCCTAAGCAACCACCACCTGTGTAATTTAAAACCTTGCTGTGCCCAAACTTGACCGGAAGGACTGAGACCACATGAATTAATTAGAGGATTCAAGGTATAAAGTATTTTGTTTTCCTAAGTATTAAATAGAAGGTGGTTTTTGCTTCCTTTTTCTCAAATAGATTTCCAGCCCCCGGAGGGGAAGCCAAGAGACTGCTTGCTGCAAATTGTTTGTCGGGATGGGAAGACAATCAACCTCTGTGCAGAGAGTGCAGATGACTGCTTGTGAGTTTCCAAAGAACGTTGTTTGACATGCTGTACTTAGCTCTTTGTAGGTTAAGGATGGCCCCCAAATATTCTGGGATTCCTTAGGGTTGCTACTCACTGGGGCGTGCTGCAAGGAAGAACGATCCTCTAACATGAACTGTTGTTTCTCTCCTTTTTGAGTAACACCTTTGCACAGGTGCAGCTGTTGAGGGGATAGTGAGGATGTGGCTTCCCTCCCTACCCTCCGGTTTGTTACTGTCATAGCAATGCCCCAGCCCTGGCATCACTGCAGGTCTCCTGCATTTTTATGCCTGGCTCTTCTGTTGTTGCCCTTCTCTGTATTCACAAGGCGCCGTAGAACAACGCACGCTACCCCGGCATAGGCTTTATGGACTGCACAGAGGAATTAATGCCTCTTTGGCCCTTTCTGCAGTCATAGTTAACATTAGGCTACCACCACCTCAGTAACTTTGGTATTTTCTAGCAAATCACATTTACTGGAAGTTGGCTCATATGATACCTTTTAACTTCTAATGCTATCTTATTCACAGCCTTACAAGAAATGTGGGATATCTCCGTATCCATTAAAAAATGTTTCTTTCAGGGCATGGAAAATTGCTCTCCAGGATGCTAGAACCAATGCAGTAAGTGCACTATGAACCTTTCCATGGTGATGGGGTAGGGAGGGAGCGTGCTAATACAGTCGGTGGCCTGGCAGTTTTTCTTCACACTACCTTCAGGACCCCGTATGAATTACTATGCTTTGTCGTTCATTGCCTGGGCCAGAAAGGGTCTGAGCATCATGGATCTGGTGCTCACAGTGCTGATAGTGAGTTTTGTGGCTCATGCTGGTTCAAGGAGAGGCATGATCTTCTGGAGCAGCGTGTCTACTGTGTTGTCAGACTTATCCAAGAAGGCATCTTGGAACCTGGCTGTTATTCTCTGGTGGGAAGATGACAGGCCTGTTCCCTGAGAATGAGAACATGGGCTGTGGCCAGCCACTAATTGTTTTGTGGCTGGTCAAGATACAACAAGCAGTTGTGTGGCACTTTAAGACTAACAGATTTATTTTTTGCAAGAGCTTTCGTGAGAGAAGATCCCACTTCCTCAGATGCTTCAAAGATGGGTGAACTTACAGAAAGGAATGAAACTAAATGCAAGGGGGTGTAAAACATAGGATCAGGTCATTTATTCACCTATCTTCGAAGCATCTGAGGAAGTGGGATCTTCTCCTACAAAAGCTCATGCAAAAAAATAAATGTTAGTCTAGTCCAGTAAAAAAAACAACAAGCAGTTGTGTGGCACTTTAAGACTAACACAGCTATCCCTTTTGAAAATGGTCAAGATACAGTCTGACTCTCCCACTACTTATTATCTATGGGGTCAGGCCGATCTAGATGGTGGGTAGGGAGTGTGTGTGTGACTGACAACTACATTTTATGTAGGTTCCCATGTTGCCATGATAGCTGCTACATCCCATCATGTGTTGCTGGTGTTATTTTTTGGATACTTGAAGTAATATTTGTAGTGTGGTGCAAGTGCTATTTTCTTGTACCAAGTAACTGTCAGTTAATGACTGGCAACATTCAGTAACTTCTGTGCTGAAGCTATCTGTGATTTTTCTGAATGCATTGTAGGTGCTCTAGAAGTACAGCTATTTGTTAGGGTGCAATTTGCCAAGCTAATGTCCTGGCTATAGTTTGTAGATGACACACTTCATGCCTCCCTAGGATAGGTGTAAATAGCAGTGTGGGTTATGAAACTCTGCTTACACAAGGCCCTGCCACAACTTTACTTGCCTATGTTCCCTGTACCTCTCTACACACCCAAGCAGTGCCTCAAACGTCTAAACTGCTGTTTTTAGCAATGTAATGTCCCACCGCTGGAGCCTTTTCCCCATGACAGTTAGAGACTCCAGCAGTGGGGAGAGGCTCTGATAGCTCCTTTTTGCTGGAGTCTTCCACTGCTAGGTGTGGCTATGCACAACAATGTGGACACAGCCCATTTTCATGATATTGTATAGCTGTGTGCACTACAGGCTGTCACCAGTGTAGATGAGGCTTTGTGATCTACATGTTACGAGTGTTAAACCTGTAGGATGAGATTTAAATAAGGGCACGAAGTAGTAGTCGAAGTCCAGCTGCAGGTATCAGAGTAATTGACCACATTTTCAAAAGTGCTGAGCATCCAGCAGAACCCACAGACTTCCTTAGGAGTAACAGGGTGTGCCCCACTTCTGAAAATAGGGTCACTTGGGCACTGTTTCTGCAAACCCTCACACACTGGTCTCATGAGCTCAGTGGAAGTTCGTGTGTGTGTGTGTGTGTGTGTGTGTGTGTGTGTGTGTGTTTTCAGAAACAGGCCTTTGTTTTGGGCATATAACAGTAGGCATTTTTGTTTTAAGATCTTGTCTCTAGTTCCTTTGGCTGAGGTAGGGTGTGAAATCATCTCTCTCCATGGAAGGAAAATCAAAGATAATCAAAAATACCCCACAAGTTTCCTAGAATATCTAATAAAACCACTAGATATGACTGGGCACCTAAAGCTAAAATGTAGAAATTCTTCATTAGGCACAATTCACCTACAGTAGTTTGAAGGGAGAATTTTTTATGCAATTATGAGAACAGTACTGCTATAAAGTTAGCCTTTTCCTTAGGGGGAGGTCTGTGGTTGAATAAGAACAGCCTTATAGATCACCACAATTAGTGACAAATATCCAGGGCCTTTGTGAAACATGTAAAATGTTGGAAATTTGGAGTGGCTATTGTATGAGTTCCTTTCGCACTGCCTTTGAAAGGGGCACAGACTTAACAGAAGACGCTTTTAAAAATAGCTTCTATGTAGTGTTTTAAAGGATGTACATTTCTACAAACGACTGAAGGAAGGGGACTTTTAAATAAAGAGCTATTTTTCAGGTCCTTGTCTTGATTGTAGGCATTGAGCTTGAGTTGTTGAGAAGTGTAAAGTCACTGGTGTAAAATGTTTGGGTGCAGCTGTGAGCTTTACCTTTTGAGCCTTATAGGGCAGCATCTGCTCTCAGTTGCACTGATGTAATTTGACTGAGCTCAGTGGAGATAGTCCAGAGTGACTGAAAGCAGAGTATATGAACTTGTATACAAGCTTTATGAAGAGTCCTCTCCCCCTACCTATAAATTAATCAAATTAACCTGAAGTAGAAAACAAGAATCTAAGGGGAATAAAATGAATCAGAGAAAAGAAAATGGCTTTGCTGGCTTCTACCTTGCCATCTGGTCCAAGATTTGCTCCCATATTCAGTCACCTGCTGCGGCATTACATGATGCACTCTCTCTTCTTTCTCTCTGGTGTGGATCACCCCATGAAATTTCCCCAGAAAACTTTGCAAAGTTGGTGTCTGTACTGATTTCTACTGTAATAAAGTTCCTCATTTAAAGCATTGGTATGTGTCCGTAATAAATATACTTAAGAAATTTACAGACACTTCAGTTCAGTGCTGAGTCACTTATGTATTTAGTCCATGTTTCTAATTTCTGTGTGTAAAGAAGTGAATAACTACTGTCTATTTGTATTAATGTTTAGGGTTATGTTGCTTCTGAAGTGATGTATGATGAGAGTGCAATTTCTTCAGCTCCTCCTCCATATACAGCATATGCAACCCCATCACCAGAGGTAACTATAATAAAGAAGCATAAAGTATGAAAAGACTGACTATTGAACACTCAGATTCTGTTCTTTGAAAGTTATATTGCTTTGGTTTTTGTTTGTTAAAACATAGTTTATTTTTAATAGAAAAGGAGCTCAAGGTTTTAAAAAATGGTTTTGGGTGCCCAGTTTGAGGTGTCTTTCAGAGTCAAGACCCTGTAATGGTAGTCGCTCAGCTCTTCTGAAAAATCAGGCCCCATTAAGGTGTCTCAGATTGGGTAGAGAGAAATGGAGACACTCAAATTCACTAGTCACTTCTGCAAACTTTGGCCATATGTCCTTAACTTTGGATATACATTCTTGATAAAATCCCTAAACTGTACCAGTAACTCAGTGGAGCGTTAATCAAAGCTCTTTAAACAAATCCAAGAGGTGCTTGGTAAAGCAACATCTAATGGATCCGTTTGATTTCTCCAGGCTTATGGCTACACACATTACAATGGTGCATATCCAGCTCCTGGTACTCAAGTCATCTATGCCTCTAATGGACAAGCATATGCTGTTCCTTATCAGTATCCATACCAAGGTAACAAATACTAGCTACTTGTTCCAGTTTGGTTCATATGCTTTCTGATCAGGACTGAAGTAACTATGAAGTGTGTTTTGTATGGATTAAAAATTGGGTCTAAAATAACTTTGAATCCTTGCCAATATTGCTTTCTCTTGATGCTGAATGTAGCTGTAGGGGGAGTTTAGAAGGAAAATACCTGCTTTCTTTAACCACTGAACTATCCTTTCTCTCAAAAGTGGCCAGGAGAAATTCTCACTACACAAAGACCAGAACAGGATGTGAAGAATTCTGAGTTCAGTTGGGGCTCTTCTTGAGATTTAGCAAGACTGTACCAACTCAGGGTGGAATTTGTCTAGTTTTGGCTTAACAAAGCTCTGCTGTCCCAGTTCAACTCAGCTATGAGAACATAACTAGAGCCCTGCATGGATACAAATAAGTGGATCTGTATCCGACCTGCATCCGCAAGAAATGGTCTGTGGATATCCGTGTTGTATCTGTGGATGCAGATATAATGTGGATATCCATGGATATCTGCATATTTACAGGGCTTCTAGCTCTGTGCAGATAAAAATATGTGGATCCGTATCTGATCTGCATCCGCAAGAAATAGTCCGCAGATATCTATGTTGTATGCACAGATGCGGATATAAGGTAGATATCTGTGGATATCCGTGGATTTGCAGGGCTCTAAACATAACTTCCACTTCAGTTGGCTTTGTTGCTAGCCCTTAATGAGCATAGATAATCAAGACCTTAATTCTTAGCGCTCAGAAGCCCACACCTTTTACACATAGTGCCCCGCGACACCATGGTTGGCCCTTGGCATAGTAGAGACTCTGATGGAAAAGGTCCCACTTAATGAATTGCTGTGACCACTTCCTGCTGCATCTAGTTTTTCCTAGGTTAGAGAGCTCTTCTGAGTGCCAGCCTCACAGGAGGAATGAAGTGTTGCAGGGGCTGCAGGACTGACATCTGTGTATTTGGAGCCCTAACCCAATGCAGAGATGTGGTTGGTTTTGCATATAGTAATATATCTTTGCTCTTTTATATGGATTTGATCTGAAGATTGTGAAATACAAGAAAAACAAACAAGGAGT